>CM075290.1:15214210-15220814 GCA_037672795.1 Lagerstroemia speciosa | reverse complement strand
AAGGACAAGGACAAGTTGTCCAAGTCCATAGCCAAGGGAAGGAGGATAAGGGCAAGAAGAAGCTCACCCGTGAGGACAAGGGAAGCTGAAGGCGAACGTGGGGAGTGGCTCCTTGACGAAGGACCCCCGGACGCACCCGGCTGCTTCATATGCAACGGTCCCCACAGAGCCAAGGAATGGCGAAGAGAGAGAAGCTCTCGGCCTTGGCAGATCAGGACTCCGACGAAGAGGGAGTGCTACGTGCATCTTCGTTGCAGGCATTGAGTGCGCAATCTGTTCTGATCGCTCAAAGGCTCCCTATGGGTTGCTATTTGTGGTGGATGTGCTACTCAATGGCCGAAAGGTGTCGGCATTGGTAGACACGGGAGCCTCCAACACATTCGTGTCGGACAGGATGGTGCGACCACTGGGTTGCGAGTGGAGCGGCACAACTCCATCTGAAGGCAGTTAACTCGAAGAGCCAGCCTATTGGTGGCATGGCTAAAGGCGTTCCTATCAAGATCGACTCATGGGAAGGAAGCCTTGACATCATGGTTGTCCCGCTGGATGACTATGATCTAGTCCTCGAGAACAACTTCTTCGTGGAGGCCTCGGTTACGGTCTCGATGCACCTCGGTGGATTCATGATCGGTGATCCACGACACCCATGCTTTGTGAGGGGTTACAAGGGTTTCAGTCGAAGCAAGGAGATCTCGACAGAAACGGTGTCGGCTATGCAGGTAGCACGAGGGTGGAAGAAGGGCTACCCCACCTACTTGGCGGCGATAGTCGAAGTGGGGGTGGATGATAACCATCCAGAGCCGGAAGTACCTTTGCAGATTGCTGAGGTACTTGATGAATTTCGGGATGTGATGCCCGAAGAATTGCCAGCAGGTTTACCACCACGGAGGGCGGTAGACCACAGGATCGAGCTACTGCCGGGAACAAGACCACCGGCAAAGGCACCCTACAGGATGTCGCCCAAGGAGTTGGGGGAGTTGCGGAAGCAGTTGGGTGAACTGCTAGACTCTGGAAGATCCAACCTTCCACGGCACCCTACGGAGCACCTGTGCTGTTCCAAGAGAAGCACGACGGGTCCCTACGGCTATGCGTTGACTACCGGGGACTCAATAAGGTGACTGTGAGGAACAAGTACCCACCTGTCCTTTGATAGCTGACCTGTTTGATCGTCTGAGCAAGGCAGTCATTTTCTCGAAGTTGGATCTACGCTCGGGATACTGGCAGGTTCGCATTGCGGAGGGTGACGAACCAAAGACAACGATGGTAACTCGTTATGGCTCCTACGAGTTCCTAGTCATGCCGTTCGGATTAACGAAACGCCCCTGCCACGTTTTGCAACTTGATGAATGACGTATTCCACGATGTGCTGGATAAGTTTGTGGTCGTCTACCTCGACGACATCGTGGTCTACAGCAGGGATATGGAGGAGCACCTCGAGCACTTGCGGTTTGTGTTCGAGCGACTGAGGCAGCATTCTCTCTATGTGAAGCGAGAGAAGTGCGAGTTTGGCATGGAAGAAATACACTTCTTAGGCCATATCGTGGGTCACGGATGCGTGCGCATGGACCCCAAGAAGGTGCAGGCAATTCGAGATTGGCCAGCACCAAAGACGGTGGGCGAATTGAGGAGCTTCCTGGGGTTAGCAAATTACTACTGGAAGTTCATCAAGGGGTATTCGAAGAAGGTCACTCCCCTTACGGACCTACTGAGGAAGGACCGGAGTTGGGAGTGGGACGAATTGTGTGACGTTGCGTTCCACAAGGTTAAGGAAGCCATTGTGACAAAGCCGGTGCTCAGGCTTCCTAACTTCGAGAAGCCTTTTGAAGTGCACACCGATGCCTCTGATCGTGCAGTCGGAAGTGTGCTTGTGCAGGACGGGCACCCTATTGTGTTCGAGAGTTGGAAGCTGAAGCCTGGGAGCAGCGCTATTCGGCGCATGAGAAGGAGATGTTGGCAGTTGTCCACTGCCTAAGGGTATGGCGAGTGTACTTGCTGGGGACTTCGTTCGTTGTCAAGACGGACAATGTGGCGAATAATTTCTTCAAGACACAACCGAAGCTGACCCCGAAGCAGGCTAGGGTGGCAAGAGGAGCTCGCTCAATATGACTTTGAGTGGGAACACCGACCAGGGAGGCATAACCTCGTGGCAGATGCTCTGAGTCGGAAGAATGTGGAGACTGTAGCTGCTATCTCCCAGTTGACTTCGGATTTCCTAAAGGACATCCAAGCAGCTACGCAGCAGGACAAGAACTACCAGCTCTTGGTAGAGCAGGTGAAGGATGGCACTATGCGACGTTACTGGCTTGAGGATGGACTACTCCATGGGAAGGGTGGCTGCCTATATGTCACTAGTGGAGGGGCACTACGTCGCAAGTTGATGAAGGAGTGCCATGACAGCCAGTGGGCTAGACATCCAGGGCGGGAGCGCATGCTGGCGCTGCTCTCAAGGTCATATACATGGCCTAGGATGTCAGACGATGTCAAGGGGTACGTCAAGACCTGCCTCGTGTGCCAGCAGGATAAGGTGGAGAGGCGAGCTGAGGCGGGACTTCTCCAACCTCTGAGTGTACAAGAGAAACTGTGGGTGTCGGTTTCAATGGACTTTGTTGCTGGATTCCCTGAAGTCAGAGGGTGCGCAGCAATGATGGTGGTGTGGACCGGTTCTCCAAATACGCCGTGTTCACTCCAGTGGCCAAGAACTGCACCGCGGAAGCCGCCGCTGACGCTTTCTACCGCTCGGTTATCAAGATGTTCGGGCTTCCAACCGAGATAGGAGTGACCGAGACACTCGGTTTACAGGGAACTTCTGGACTTGCTTGTTTGGGTTGATGGGATCCGAACCCCAGTTCTCGACAGCGAATCATCCTTAGACTGATGGTCAGACTGAGAGGATCAACGCTCTTCTTGAAGAGTACCTGCGGCACTATGTGACGGCAAGCCAACGTAATTGGCTAGACTTGCTAGATACGGTGCAGTTGTCCTACAACTTGCACCGGTCCTCTGCCACAGGTTTCAGCCCGCTCGAGCTGGCACTGGGCTATCAGCCCCTCACTCCAAATGAGGTGGCCAAGCAGCGGAAGGAAGGGTCGTGCCCCGCTGCATACCGGTTTGCTAGGAGCAGGCAGGAGATGGTTGAGGAAGCTCGGGACAGCCTCAACAAAGCTGCTAAGCGTATGAAGAAGTACGCTGACCGGAATCGAAGACCGCTGGAGTTCCAGGTTGGGGACTTGGTTATGTTGAAACTGACCCCGCAAATCTGGAAGAAGATCACGAACAAGCGATGCCACAAAGGCTTGTTTCGGCGGTATGACGGTCCCTTTGAGGTCATAAAGAAGGTCGGAGTAGTGGCCTATCAGCTTGCACTGTCGAAGAGGATGAAGATACACCCGACTTTCCATGTTAGCTTCCTGAAGCCTTATCACCACGACAAGGAGCATCCGGATCGCTCCAAGGTGAAGCGGGCTCCCTTGACTGTAGGGAAGGAGCTGGACAAGGAAGCGGAGCGCATTCTGAATCACAGAACGCTCGGCTTTAGCAAGATGAACCAGAGGACGGAGTATCTCGTAAAGTGGAAGAATCAGCCGGAGTCTGAGGCCACTTGGGAGAAGGATGCTATCCTCTGGCAATATGAAGACCTCATCACAGCACACCACGCAGACAAGTCGACGAGGGCGTCGACCTCTTCTGGTGGGGGAGGTTTGTTAGACCCCTAGAGTGGTATCCCGATACCTACCTACCACGAGCATGCCTCGGGCTGTGGTAGCGGGCACAACGTGCTGGGTGGGCACGTTATCGACTAAGTGTCGAGGCATTGGATTGCGATGCGCATGACTGTTCCAGCAAGGCACTGTGATGGTGCTTGAGCATGAAACGGGTTCTCGATCATACCTGTGATTGCTAGTACCCGGGAAGCGATGAAACTCAGAGGCTATCCCCGGGATGCATGCTATGGATGCCATGGAGCACTTGAGTAGCGTTCCTTGGAGCAGTGCGAGCCACGGGGGAAGGATCAATCAAGTCCCTGGATCACAACCTGCCTTATTCGGAGCAGCGGGAATCATGGCATGGATCCAATCAATCCATGATTGGGGGAGGCAATCATGGATACGCCTAGAAGCCACTTATGGAAGTCAATCAAGCCAGATATGGAAGTTGACCAAGGATCGGGGGATCCAACCGGGCAAGCGGATTCTTAGGAGGAGAATCAGCCTATCTATGGAAGCCAGGTGTGCCAGATCGGGAAGCTTGCGATGATCAGGGATCCAACATGGCAAGAGGAATCTCAGGAGGAGAATATTCCCGGCACACATGGAAAGTCTTGATAGAGATTGGTCAACTGCCTTGTATAGACTTGTCATTAGGGAAAGTCTGGATTACCTGGCTTATTTGGTTGTTGGGCTTCGTGTATAAATAGGCGTGGACTCTCATTTGAGTCATTCACCTCAGAATTCACATTCAGGCAAGAGAGAGCACGAGAGAAACACTGTGAGGAGAGTGTGGGTGCTGAGCCTATTGTGAGGATCGAGTGGGGAGTGTAAGCAGTCCGTGCTGTGAGGCATATACTCGATCAGAGTTTTGTAACGTTGGGTTTTTGTAACTTGTTGTGAGATAATACAAGATACTTTTTGTCCCAACCCCTACTTGTGTTACTTCGATCGTCTCTAGGCTCGTGAGCCTCGGTTGTGCGGATTTTGTTGGGTGGTCGACAGAGAGTGCTGTTGACGCCTAGCGGTAGCCAGGGTATTCGAGTGGTGTTCGAGTGGCGCCCTTGGCCCCGTGACACCTACCATGGTGGTGACGAGTGATGGAGAATTAGGGTTCGATGCCGGAGAGGGAGCTTGAGAAGCGGCTACCACATCCAAGGAAGGCAGCAGGGCGCAAATTACCCAATCCTGACACGGGTAGGTAGTGACAATAAATAACAATACCGGGCTATTGTGTTGGCCTTCGGGATCGGAGTAATGATTAACAGGGACAGTCGGGGGCATTCGTATTTCATAGTCAGAGGTGAAATTCTTGGATTTATGAAAGAAGAACCACTAGAAAGCATTTGCCAAGGATGTTTTCATTAATCAAGAACGAAAGTTGGGGGCTGGAAAATGATCAGATACTGCCCTAGTCTCAACCATAAATGATGTCGACCAGGGATCAGTGAATGTTGCTTTTTGGACTCCACTGGCACCTTATGAGAAATCAAAGTTTTTGGGTTCTGGGGGGAGTATGGTCGCAAGGCTGAAACTTAAAGGAATTGACGGAATGGCACCACCAGGAGTGGAGCCGCGGCTTTATTTGACTCAACAAGGGGAAACTTACCAGGTCCAAACATAGTAAGGATTGACAGACTGAGAGCTCTTTCTTGATTCTATGGGTGGTGGTGCATGGTCGTTCTTAGTTGGTGGAGCGATTTGTCTTGTTAATTCCGTTAACGAACGTGAACTCAGCTTGCTAACTAGCTATGTGGAGGTACACCTCCACGACCAGCTTCTTAGAGGGACTATGTCTGCTTAGGCCAAGGAAGTTTGAGGCAATAACAGGTCTGTGATGCCCTTAGATGTTTTGGGCCACACGAGTGCTACACTGATGTATTCAACAAGTCTATAGCCTTGGCCGACAGGCCCGGGTAATCTTTGAAATTTCATCGTGATGGGGATAGATCATAGTAATTGTTGGTCTTCAACAAGGAATTCCTAGTAAGTGCGAGTCATCAACTCGCATTGACTACGTCCCTGCCCTTTGTACACACCGCCTGTCACTCCTACCGATTGAATGGTCTGGTGAAGTGTTCGGATCGCGACGACGTGGCGCTCCGTCGCCGACGACGTCGCGAGAAGTCCACTGAACCTTATCATTTAGAGGAAGCAGAAGTCGTAACAAGGTTTCCGTAGGTGAACCTGCAGAAGGATCATTGTCGAATCCTGCAAAGCAGAACGACCCGCGAACCTGTTAACAAAGCACGAACGGGGAGGGCGTGCCCGCCCGTCCGCTTTCGGGGGTTCCACGTGGCACCCCGCCACCCGTGTGCCCCCGAGCATACAACGTACCCCGGCACGGAACGCGCCAAGGAGCATGAACAAGAGAAGTGTGGCCCCGGCCTCATCCCCCACGGGATCTGCTGCGCGGCCCCGCCGTCCCCAACTTATCAAAATGACTCCCGGCAACGGATATCTTGGCTCTCGCATCGATGAAGAACGTAGAAAAATGCCACACTTGGTGTGAATTGCAGAATCCCGTGAACCATCGAGTCTTTCAACGCAAGTCGCGCCCAAAGCCATCCGGCCTAGGGCACGTCTGCCTAGGTGTCACACAACATGTCGCCCCTACAGCCCTGCCCCATCCCCACCTCGGGCTTGCGGCAGCGTCAGGGCGCGGAGGCTGGCCTCCCGTCGCTCACAGCTGCGGCTGGCCTAGAAACGAGCGATGGAGCGACGGACTCCGCGACGCACGGTGGTGGTAGATTCGTCCCTCCGGCAACATTCCGAACCGTCCCTCCCTCGGCGCTCGGCGGCCTTCCATCAAACACATGCTACCCCAGGTCAGGCAGGGCCAGCTGCTGAGTTTAAGCATATCAATAAGCGAAGGAAAAGAAACTAACAAGGATTCCCCT
>CM075290.1:15199210-15204210 GCA_037672795.1 Lagerstroemia speciosa | reverse complement strand
TTTCATGGTGGGCATTTCCCGGTTCGCTCGCCGTTACTAGGGGAATCCTTGTTAGTTTCTTTTCCTCTGCTTATTGATATGCTTAAACTCAGCAGGTGGCCCCGCCTGACCTGGGGTCGCATGTGTTTGATGGAAGGCCGCTGAGTGCCAAGGGAGGGACGGTCCGGACTGTTGCCCGAGGGGCCAATCTACCACCACCGTGCGTCGTGGAGTCCGTCGCTCCATCGCTCGTTTTTAGGCCAGCCACAGTTGTGCACGACGGGAGGCCAGCGTTCGCGCCCTGCCGCTACCACAAGCCCGAGGTCGGGATGGGGCAGGGCTATAGGGGCGACATGTTGCGTGACACCCAGGCAGACGTGCCCTCAGCCGGATGGCTTCTGTTGCATATTTGAAGATGGTATTGCACGCAAGTGTACGTATCGCAGACAAGTAATATAGAGTGAGTAGAGTATCGTTCCCACGAGGACTCTTATGCTAAGCACTAAAATTGGCACAACTAGTTCCAAGCCAAGTCAATTGATTCGGTTGAGGAGAGTGCATGTAATTAAAAGACAGAAAGCAAACAGACAGAAAATAAATAGATAGAAATCAGTCAATGAAAAGCTCCTAAGGTTCACAACTTCGCCAATTCTAGTCTTAAGCAAGAATCCTCTTTCACACGATGAATTCTATCATGTTACTAACCTAGGGTTCTAGGGTTTCCCCACTTCCATCGTACGCACCTTCCGATATCATACGAATGTACCTAAGCGGAAGACACTAATCCACTCTATTCCTAGGCGATAAATGTTGAAAGGCCAAACTAAACCAACCCTAAATGGCTATCTAGGGTGCTCACCATCTTCCGATGCGCTCGCACGAATAACCTCACCATTCGGCATAAGCTAACCTAGATTATGCAACTTCTAGCATGACATCGATTCCCTCTTCCGAGGCTCTTCGCGGTCGCAAGTTCATTCTCGTGGGTGGCCATTCCAAAAGAAAGCATGAAGTACGAAATTGCACAAATAACACCAAGGAGGCGTACCTCGACAGAATCATACATGTGAAAGAAAAGAGCTTTACTTAAGACATAGAAATGGGTCCATTGATCCCCCTAGGACTCTAGGGGTTTAGTTCCACATACTAGAAGGAGATACAAGAGTTTGAAGAGAAGTTAACATTAAGAAATAAGAAGAAAAGGGATAGAAGAAACTCTAGATGATGAAGTCAAATCTCCCGATCCCGACTTGCCGATGTGTTGTTGTGATCCCTTCCTCATGTTTCTTGAGTGTTGGTTTGTGTTTCCTCTTCAAATCTTATCTATATGTATGTGTATCTATCCTCCTCCTTGATGTAGGTATATATAGAGGAGGTATACTTCCTCTATTCTTGGTCTGGTCAGTGAGGGATAGGATGTAATGGTCCCCAGAATTTAGCCTCAATAAACCGCGGTTTATAGACCGCGGTCTAAGCCTGTTCACGAAATTGCCTCGGTAGACCGAGGCCTATCCTCTGTTCAACGCGCAGTTTTCTTTCTTCGGCCATAACTTTCTCGTTTCAGCTCTGATTTTAGCTCCATCTAATGCGTTGGAATCCTGACTCAACAAGCTTTCCAATGATATATTATTTGCTCTATTTCTCACAAAGGAAATATGAGAAATTCTCTACAAAAGTTGCTGCATCGGACAAGCCATGTCTTCATCATTCCCTACACATCAAACAACTCACAGCAGTATCCAATCCATGTGTGGAGCTCTAAAAACTATCATTTACAGCAATTCAATTCTAATACAGAAAAGATATACAATTGCCCTCTAACTGTATGGGAAATGGCCGAAAACATACGATTCTAGGTCGGGAATGGATGCACAAATCATGCCAATCATAATATCAACACACTCCCAAACCTAGACTTTTGCTCGTCCCGGGCAAAGTTAAGAACATGCAATCAAACCCCTACTTGTGTTACTTCGATCGTCTCTAGGCTCCTGAGCCTCGGTTGTGCGGATTTCGTTGGCTGGTCGACAGAGAGTGCTGTTGACGCCTAGCAGTAGCCAGGGTATTCGAGTGGTGTTCGAGTAGCGCCCTTGGCCCCATGACAGTTGGTATCAGAGCCTGGAGATACCAAGGAGTTGGTATCAGAGCAAGGTTTCAACAACATCACAACCGTGACGACTCGATCAATGGAGGCACTACGGGAACGTATGGCGGCCTTGGAGAGGCAGGTTGCTGCAGTGACTGAAGGTGCGCCTTTGCTGAACGCTATTCATGAGCGCATACTTGCTCTCGAAGACAATGTCGGAGAGGGCGATGACCTTGGTGGGACGTTGACGAACCTTGTGAAGGTCCTGGTCTCTGATGTCGCTGCGCTACGAGATGACATGGTCTTGATCAAGAGACAATTGGCTACTCTCAAGGAGTAGCATCAAGGAGTGAGACTAGTGGGAAAGTGAAGATCCCCGAGCCCAAGGCATTTGAGGGTACTCGGAGTTCAAAGGAGTTAGAGAACTTCCTTTGGGACATGGAGACCTACTTCGATGCAGCGAAGGTCCCAGAAGCAGACAAGGTCATGGTTACCACCATGTACTTAGCAAATGATGCTAAGCTATGGTGGCGGACGCGGGTCCAAGATGCCCTCAGTGCGGGGAGACCACGTATTGAGACGTGGGAAGCACTGAGGCAGGAGTTGAAGGACCAGTTCCTGCCGAGCAGCACTGCCTGGGTTGCTCGGGAAGCACTTGGGAAGCTGAGGCAGACCAGCTCGGTGCGTGACTACGTCAAGCAATTCAGCTCCTTGATGCTTGATGTGACCGATATGTCAGAGACGGACAAGCTGTATACGTTTCTGAAGGGCTTGCAGCCGTGGGCTCAACTGGAGCTCAGACGCCAAGGCGTGAAGGACCTCCCGACGGCTCTCGCAGCGGCTGATGCACTGCTTGAGTTGCACTACACTCGTGTGGAGGACAGTGGGAAGAAAGCACAAGGCAAGGACAAGGACAAGTTGTCCAAGTCCACGGCCAAGGGAAAGGAGGATAAGGGCAAGAAGAAGCTCACTCGTGAGGACAAGGGGAAGCCGAAGGCGAACGTGGGGAGTGGCTCCTTGAAGGACCCCCGGACGCACCCTAGTTGCTTCATATGCAACGGTCCCCACAGAGCCAAGGAATGCGCGAAGAGAGAGAAGCTCTCGGCCTTGGCAAATCAGGACTCCGACGCGTGCATCTTCGTTGCAAGCATTAAGCGCAATCCGTTCTGATCGCTCAAAGGCTCCCTATGGGTTGCTATTTGTGGATGTGCTACTCAGTGGCCGAAAGGTGTCGGCATTGGTAGACATGGGAGCCTCCAACACATTCGTGTCGGACAGGATGGTGCGACCACTTGGGTTGCGAGTGGAGCGGCACAACTGCCATCTGAAGGCAATTAACTCGAAGAGCCAGCCTATCGGTGGCCTGGCTAAAGGCGTTCCCATCAAGATCGACTCATGGGAAGGAAGCCTTGACATCATGGTTGTCCCGTTGGATGACTATGATCTGGTTCTTGGGAACAACTTCTTCGTGGAGGCCTCGGTTACGGTCTCGATGCACCTCGGTGGATTCATGATCGGTGATCCACGACACCCATGCTTTGTGAGGGGTTACAAGGGTTTCAGTCGAAGCAAGGAGATCTCGACGGAAACGGTGTCAGCTATGCAGGTAGCACGAGGGTGGAAGAAGGGCTACCCCACCTACTTGGCGGCGATAGTCGAAGTGGGGATGGAAGATACCAATCCAAAGCCAAAAGTACCTTCGGAGATTGCTGAGGTACTTGGTGAATTTCAAGATGTGATGCTTGAAGAATTGCCAGCAAGTTTACCACACCGGAGGGCGGTAGACCACAAGATCGAGCTACTGCCGGGAACGAGACCACCGGCGAAGGCACCCTACAGGATGTCGCCCAAGGAGTTGGGGGAGTTGGGGGAGTTGCGGAAGCAGTTGGGTGAACTGCTAGACTCTGGGAAGATCCAACCTTCCACGGCACCCTACGGAGCACTAGTGCTGTTCCAAGAGAAGCACGACGGGTCCCTACGGCTTTGCGTTGACTACCGGGGACTCATTAAGGTGACTGTGAGGAACAAGTACCCTGTGCCTTTAATAGCTGACCTGTTTGATAGTCTGTGCAAGGCGGTCATTTTCTCGAAGTTGGATCTACGCTCGGGATACTGGCAGGTTCGCATTGTGGAGGGTGACGAACCAAAGACAACGATGGTAACTCGTTATGGCTCCTACGAGTTCCTAGTCATGCCGTTCGGATTAACGAACGCCCCTGCCACGTTTTGCAACTTGATGAATGACATATTCCACGATGTGCTGGATAAGTTCGTGGTTGTCTACCTCGACGACATCGTGGTCTACAACAGGGATATGGGGGAGCACCTTGAGCACTAGCGGTTTGTGTTCGAGCGACTGAGGCAGCATTCTCTCTATGTGAAGCGAGAGAAGTGAGTTTGGCATGGAAGAGATACACTTCTTAGGCCATATCGTGGGTCACGGATGCGTGCGCATGGACCCCAAGAAGGTGCAGGCAATTCGAGATTGGCCAGCACCACAGACGGTGGGTGAATTGAGGAGCTTCATGGGGTTAGCAAATTACTACCAGAAGTTCATCAAGGGGTATTCGAAGAAGGTCACTCCCCTTACGGACCTACTAAGGAAGGACTGAAGCTGGCAGTGGGATGACTTGTGTGACGTCGCGTTCCACAAGGTTAAGGAAGCCATTGTGACAGAGCCGGTGCTCAGGCTTCCTGACTTCGAGAAGCCTTTTGAAGTACACACCGATGCCTCTGATCGTGCAGTCGGAGGTGTGCTCGTGCAGGACGGGCACCCTGTTGCGTTCGAGAGTTGGAAGCTGAAGCCTGTGGAGCAGCGCTTTCAGCGCATGAGAAGGAGATGTTGGCAATTGTCCACTGCCTAAGGGTATGGGGCAGGTGTACTTGCTGGGGACTTCGTTCGTTGTCAAGACGGACAACGTGGCGAATACTTTCT
>CM075290.1:14824435-15198710 GCA_037672795.1 Lagerstroemia speciosa | reverse complement strand
TAAAAAAAAACCTAAAGGACCTTAAGAAAAAGCTTTATGTACCAAAAGAGCCCTTCAAAATCCTGAATCAAGTATAACTAATTTAGATTATGTAAAAATTTAATTTAATATTAGGTAGCCGAACAGTTAACTGTGATGCGAGTCAATTGGGATCCATATCACCAGCAACGCATAGGGCAAGGTGAGTCTCGAAGACGGATCAATACATCGATATCAATGATAACTGGATGAATAACTAGGAAAGATGCGTGGTCGAGAATGAAAATCAAGCTAATGACAACTATATGGACACAAATAAAGAAAATAGACACATAAATAACTATAATCAAGAGGTGTACTGCGAAGAACTTGACAAGGAAAAAGGAAACGAACATACGAGTAGGAAGATATTGATAAGAAATACTGTCGTTTCAAAACCAAAGCCCGTGTCCACATTGTCTGGATGCTTGTGCTCAACAGAGTTACTTTGTTGTGATGTGCAGGGACACGAGATATGATGAACAATACCATGACTTTGAAACTCATTCTAAAAATCATACGAGATTAAATGGGTCAAGGTACAAGGTGGATTTAGATCCATAAATGCCCACTGCAACTTGACTCGTTACTAAAAATGGCAATCAGGTGGGTGGAGAAGGTATTTGAAAATCCGAAATCGCCTCACACCCTCCACAAGTCGATCCAAGCCCGTGTATAGGTCAAATAAGACCCGACCCAAAGTGTGTTGGGGCAGGTCGCCTCGGTGGTAGGGGAAGTTGCCATCGTCATGGCCAGCAATGAGATCATATTCTATTCAAAATATTAAACATACAATTGGGATGAGAAACATGACTGTAACTTTTCATCAAGTTATCGCTGGCCTCTCTCTCTCTCTCTTGTTTTTCTCTGACGTTAGTGTAGCTTGGCTTTTACCACATTGTAATACATGTGCCATTATTTCATTCCGTTCCAGACCGAGGTTTTCACCCGTCGCTGTCCCACCTTATCCGTTCCTATCCCATTTTCTTCTAGTAGATTGAAGATGTGGGTGTTGGGACTTGGGAGAGGGTAAAAACGAGAAGAGCTCAAGTAGAGACTAGACAAGACGACTCCCAAGATTTCTGATATTGTGGTATATCAAACCTAAATGCTCCTCAGCCTCCATCCGACGGATTTTCTTTCCGTCTTCTCCTCCTCTGCATCCTTTTCTTGTTCATCAACGTTATGGAGTTCACACTCCGTAATCAGTAAATGTAATCCTTCCACCATCCTCTTCCCTCCGCACCGCCCAAAACCATTATCATCCTCATCCTCATCCTCCTGTAGAGCCTGTCTGGTGACGGATCCTAGCTCTTTCCAAGTAGGGAGTCTCATTGGCAGCTATGGCTTCATCAACATCACCAGGTTCTTTTTCTTTTGCCTTTTTCTTTTGGTGACTACACTGTGCATTCTTTGTTTTCTTTGATCCATTCCTCCTTTGTTGCCTTTTCTTCATCAGCTATTCGGGTCCAAACCCACGGTTCACATCGGGTATGGACTACTCCTTGTCAGGAGCAGCGGATATTGGGGGGCAGTTGAGGACACAAGACGTGGGAGAGGGCAGCGTCAAGATCAGGTATTTAGGAAAAAAAAGACGACATTTTATAAGAGCAGCTGCACCAGTGACAGCAGTAGTGCTACTGCCCTTTGTTCTTGAAATCTATCATGTTCAAGCTGCTGTTTGCAGGCTTTACGAGGGAAGGGTAGTCCAGGGCCCACTCCGAGGCACTTCTGTTGTTTTCAAGGTTCAATAACCTTCTCCCAAGCCAGAACTTCTTATCTCATCCCGTGCTTCCTCTCTCCATCGCTGACTGCGACAAAACTAAGGAAAGTAGGAGCTTCGGAAGGCGCTGTGACGAATTACTTACCTTAGCTTCTCTCATTCAGTACTGCAGTTTTGCCCGTTCAAACATTTCTTACAAAGTATTCATAACTGCTCGGGCTAATCAGAAATCTTTTTGTCCTATTGTCCCGCTATACTGCATTTCACAATTTAATCCTGCTCTGAAGATGTTGTAATGTTATTTTAGGTATATCCTGGACAGAGAGCCGCTGGCGTGGAGGCTGACATGATGGCTGCCAATGAGCTTAATGCACATGCTTTTCTCCAGGTAACCGAAGAAGCTCCAATCAGCCATCCCACAAAAAGACTTGTTTTCACTGTCACTTCACGCTGCTAATAAATGCTCTTCTCCAAATCACAATAAACAATATTTTCTTCTTTTCACAAAACATGATTTCTACAGAGTATTCCAACCGGCATCAGTCAGAATCTGTCAATCCTTGTGGGTGGCTTTGAGACAACAACAGGAGAACAAGTTGGTAGTGCATTTTTTTTTTTAATTACTAGTGTGCAGTTTTAAATGAAATATGTTCTGTCGCTGGCCCACAGACCATAAAATGCACCGAATTGCAAAACTTTTACCAAATGCAGTGGCTTGCTTTCCGAAATGATGGGAAATACAGCGCTGCAGACTATGCGAAAATTTCCAGCGAGAAAATGTCCAAGAATTCTCAGACGTTGTGGAATGGTTTAGAAATAAAGGAGATGATAAGACGCAGAAGATACTTCATTCTCAAGCTTCTTCAGGGCGCTATGGCTGGGTTAGCCTTCATGCACGAACATGATAGATTGCATCAGAGTCTTGGACCCTCTTCTATCATCCTCAAGTATATGTTTCCTTTCGGGGTTCCTTCTTCAGTTTGCAGAATCTCTTTTCCATGTTATGTTGGTACTAATGTATCCCTTGTTTTATTTTGCCAAAACGATGCAGTACTATTGTAGATAAGGAAGCTGCATATTTGACCCCAAGGCTTCGTGATCTAGCATTTTCTGTTGATATCAGGTAATAACCAGTCTAGTTCCTCGGTACTTTATTCTAAGACTTTCTCTTAATTTTATTGCCTGGCGAGGCCACAAGTAGACGAGAATATGTCCCAGAATTTGGTTCTACTTATTGAAACTATATATGATCATTGCACAACATACAGATAACATATATCCAGACTTAAAGATCAAAAAAGGAGCTCCTTGCTGGAGAGGGAAGAGAATAGAGGGGTTGGTGAGGGCAGGGGAGCAAATTTAAGATAACACAGGAATTCCTTGAGATCATTGCTTAGGTAATCACCCTTTTGCAAATTGATCTCTCCCTTTGTTTTTAAAGCTGCTTAGCTCTAGGAATCAAGGTATTCGATGTTTCATAACTGGTAGTAAAAGCGAAAAATACCGAGCCTTGATTCTTGGGCCTGTCTCATCCCCACTCCAGCTTTCTGTATCAAAAAATAAAACAGATAACAGAGAACAAGACAAAGCAGTCCTTTGTAGGTTTTGCTGATGGAAGGAGTCGCAAAATATATGATCTGGATTCATATTACTGAATCAGCCGAATACTTTAAACATGACTTTGATTGATCTTGTTTACTTTAGGTCTTACAATCACGTAGGCATTATGTAATTTCTGCTTCTTGGCAAAGTGAAAGTAATACTGTTCTGGTTTATGTCTAACTATATGCTACTTATGCAGATACCCAGAACTTGATGATGTACGTCCCACTTTCTCTGAGCAACTGTGGAGACGTGCAGCTGCAGCTGGTGCATTCACACCCATGGAGAAAAGGGCTTTTGGAATTGCTGATGACATGTAATCTTACTCCAGACTTTTTTATTTTATACTTTAAAAATTCAGGCTTTTATTTCCATCCATTATTTCCAGTGCCTGCTCTGCTATTTAAACCAGATATGAGGCGGGCCTTCTTTTTGCATACTTGGCTTTCGTTCCATTTTGTGAAGCAGGCATCATGGATAGTCTCTCTTTGAGAGTAAGTGCTTTTAGTCATGAAGTTATCTACATTAATATGCCGTCCTCTACATTTTCCATCGGTTTCTTAGTGAGTGCAGCATGAGTTAGTACACTGGGGCAAGGTTCCTTAGTCAGCTTAATTGAATTGTTGTAATATCGGAGGGGCTAACTATCATTATTTCAAGGGACAGTTGTCTTTTTAACATGTGTCATTTCATAAAGATGCTTGGACAAAAAAGGACATTGTCCTGCCCGATTTAACTAGAGATTAAGTTAAACTGACATGAATTGCTACCTGAATTGTTATAGCATGTTCAGCAAAAAGAACTGCTATAGCACGTTAAAAAATCTACAATGTGCTAACCATCAGTAACTTCTTATTTTGATTCTGAAATTGGTTTGATTGGCTCCAATCTGTTTGCCACAAGTAATATGAGCAAACGTATGGCTTATGCTAGTGTACAAATTGTTTTGTTAAACTTAAAAACAAGTGGTGGTTGGTATACTACAGGTGTATGATTCATTTGGTCGGTTGTTATTTTGTTTACCAGGAGCCTTCCTCCCTTTGTGTGTGTGTGTCTGACTTTCTCTCCCTACCCAAATGCTCTAACTTCCTCAGTGGAAGCAGTAACTGATGAATCCTAAACTGCAGAGGCTCTTGGAGAACACCTTCCGACTGGATATTGAAGCCACGAGAGAGTAAGCCTGTTACATTCCAATCAATTATCTTGTTGTTATCTTGGGGCACAATATTACTTGTTTTACATGTTCTGTTGAAAATTATCACCGTGCTTGATTGCAAGGTTATGCAAATATTGTGGCATGTCAACCACCTTCTGATGTACTCATATTTTGCTACATATTAATATACATGAGCTTGAGAAAGAAACAATGGCCGCCCTTCTTTCCAAGGTGAAGTGATGGGAGACCGCAAACAATTTTGTTTGTCAACTGTACAACAGTGACTGAAGCTCATTACTCATTCAACACTTGATTTTTGTGCCTCTCCATTTTTGAGACGGGTGTGCTGCTTTTTTTCCGCAGTCTTGTAGTGTCAGATTGTCATTATTTTGAACTCTCGGAAGTTTGAGCACTAGCACAACAGATGAACTGTTTGAATATAGTGAGTTTTCAAGATATTTGGCTTCTTTAATATTGAAAAATGAGAGTCCTAGCTAAGGGGAGATGAAATACTCTGAGTTGCCATGTACTTGGAACTTCTCCATACTGTCTGTCACATCAATTATTGCTGATCTTGCTCATTTCATTTTCTTCCCAAATTTGGCAGGTATTGTTTAGCGGATGACCGCTTGTTAGCAGCAGTGACGTTTCTTGATCTTGGAGATGGAGCTGGTTGGGAGTTGCTACAGGTAAGTAACAGAGAAAATAAGCAATAAATTGTTTTCATGATTGGGGGGAATAGCATATTGATAAATGAACCCCTTTGTATAGCCATACTAAATGACGTAAATTGGCTACTAATGGAAATTGTGGCTTCATCCTCTCTACTGCAGGCGATGCTAAATCCCGACTACCGGAAACGGCCAATCGCAGAAGCTCTAGTCAACCATCGATTCTTTACTGGAGCTGTTCTATGAGGGATTGAGGCATGCAGCACTAGTAGGGGACTCATCCAACTCATATCATCTAGGATGACATGAGGTGCAACTGCTCCCGAATCGAAAGTGCCATTGATCAGAAAATTGGCTCTTGCTATTATGCTGTTAAAGACTTTCAAACCTTTGGATATGCACTGGAAGTGAGAAGTTTGCTTATGCTTTCTTGCTTGGTGACTCTGCGACTATATATGCATATACATAAAGCTTTGGACATAGCTCTGCACTCTCTGATACGTAAAGCAGAGGCATATAAAAATTACTTGCATAATTTTTCAAAATTTTCTGGTAAGATGGCATGCAGTAATGAGTTCACTTCTGTTTATCAAATTCATCAAAATGGAAAAAACTTATGCTCATCATCGAACATAATTAACAAGAAATAACGAGTTTTGCCTTTTGCTCAACAGAAAAAGAAAAAAGAAGAAAGAAAGAAAGATAGATGTAAAATCGAGTGTGTAAATTTCACTTTGACAGAAACTGTAGCCTGATGGACTTGCGGCACAATCAAGAAAGGGGAAGGGTTCACGCCCCGATCAAGAGATTTTAAGTGCCTTTCGAGCACTTCCATTCAAGATATCGATCTCAACGGGGAAGAAAAATAAAAATGGTGAAGAAAAGCGAAAACAGAAGGGTAGGGGCATTTTCGTCTAAACTGGGTCTCTCGTGAGCTTTTTACCATGCTTTTTGACTTTTGACTCCCTGGACTGTCTGACTTCGTTGATGAGATGGGATCTGTGTTGTGAGCAATTCTTCCTAGACAGAACCAAAGCAGGTGAGCGCTTTAATTGACTGTAATAGACGCAGTTAGAGAGGATACATCATTTGCAATCTGCACAGCAGCAAGAAAGAGAAGCATCCCATCCCGCACGGTCAACCACTTCTCTCTCATCTTCTGCCTGTCTCTGTACCGCTCTCTGTTCCTAACCGCTGTACCAGAGAGAGGCAATTCTTTCAGTCCCAGTCTCCTAGGTAATTTCCTCTATTAGCATAGTGGATGGTTTATTTAGCTATTTAACATGGCTTTGATTTTCACTTCTTAAGGGGTCAAATCTGTTGATCCATTTAGATTGTCAACTGACTGCGATGTATATATAGTGCTGTTGCAAGATATCCTTCTTCTATTCCTTAGTTCTCCCATTACCCTCCCGATTCTGCTGAAGCTTTCATATTAAATGAATCCGTCTATCTGCTTGGATCTCCTTCTCAACCGATTGATTGATCCTGTCCAGTTTAACTTTTAAAGAAAATCAGGTGCTTTCCTCTGCACAACAATACATGCATCAACCTGAGATGGTCCCGCAAGGACGAACCTCCAGCTCCAACCATTCAAAAATAAGTTACCGGCCTGTTCAACTATCTGACCTTGAAACGTTACTGCTAATTCACAATGATATATTTCCTACGAGGTACATCAAATGATCGCTTCCCCAGCAAGATTCATTTCTAGGTCTTCTTATAGTATCTAAGAATTAACCTTTAGAAAGATGGCATACTCCTGCCATCTGCAGTTAAAGAAAACATCTTTGTTGCGGTTGTTGTTTTCAGATGTGAATTGGAGTCCTTCCAAAATTCTGTCCTTGGACATAACATATTGTCTTTGGTCGCCATTGATAATAATCCACGCGATGGAGAAAACGATCAACTCATTGGATTTGTCTCAGCACATATTATGCCTGCAAAAGAAAGTGAGGTGAAGAATTTCGTATCGGAGCTTCTCAGCTTGGTCTTCAGAATGCACTAAAAAAACTGAGATGCTTCTTGTATTTCGTTGGAAATTGAAGGGCGCCTCCAGGAACATCACCTGTCTTCAACCAACCATTTTTTCTCCTCAATTTTGAGTTATATTTTAATCACCACCTCCTCCTTGTTATCATTACTATTCTTGTTACTCCAATACTTACTTTTGGTCCTTAAAGATTGTAGATTTGCTTATCTCTAGCACTTCAGAGACAGAGCAGTCAGTCATCTTGGTTCTTATGCTGGGAGTGGTGAAAACTTACAGAAAGCTTGGCATAGGTGGGGAGGATCTTAATATTTACCCTCAGAACGTGCAGTTTTTCCATCCATTTGATTGCTTTGCTTCTAAGTTCTGGTTTTTGGATGTGTAGCCACTTCGCTCATTCGTGAGGTTCTAAACCATGCCTGGAAAATTCCAGCTTGCTGTGCTGTTTATCTGCACGTGGCATCTTATAACGTTCCTGCCATTCAGCTGTACAAGAAACTTTCGTTCAAATGCATGCGGACTCTGAAAGGTTATTATGATATCGATGGGCAGCGCGATGATGCAGATCTGCTTGTCCACTTTGCTCAACACTAAGTTTCTGGAGACCAGCTCTCATACTGGGATCCTGTCAAATCCATTATGCTGATTTTATGTTCCTGTGGACTTGAATTGTGTGGTTTCTTCCCCTGTTCTTCCTTTGATTGTATTAAATTGCCTGAGGAAATTATTATATGATGATGGTGATGATTAACGGAGGACAAGGATCATTTAGAGCCTGGAGTTCAACCTGACCTGGATCACATTGTGTAACGATTAATCAGATGGATTTTCAATGTATGTTTTCATACTTAGCAACAATGGATCAGTTTCCAGTTCAAATGGGACGACATCACTGCTTACAACTTGAGAAGAAAATAAGAAATCCGAGAGTAAATTGCTTGGATTTGATATTAACTGTAATTTGAAAGTTAGTTATCAGCAATAGTGCTAAAAACTTATTCGTGATTTTAAATTGGATTTATGTAAATGTATGTATTGAATTAATTAATATTAGTGTAAAGACGTGTTTCGCTACGGGGTTCGGTAAAAAAATAAAATATTGCTGCCTTAATTAATTATATTTGAAACATTTTTTGTATTGATAATCATATTTGAACAGGCAGTAGTTGCATCTAAAAATAATAGATCTATATTTTCGAAAAGCAGTAGCTCCATACAAACGATCCGTCATACAACGTAAAAGCAGTAGCCCCAATAGAGAAGTGTTACCGGATAGCCCTTGGTGAGATCAATCATATATATGTCTTGCACATGAACTTATCTAAATTTATGAGTTTATATGGTGTTTATGGGTCGGGAAGAATAAACTTGTCGTTATTAAAGACTATATATTTTAATTGAGATCTTAAGTAGCAAAAGTTAAGATTGGTTGAATATATTTTGATAGCACTGAAGACATTTTAGGGTTGGACATTCACTTACTACAAATTTTTCCGCTCACCTTGTTTGTATAATAGACAAACGATTTAAATTAGGTTACCAACCTTAACAATCACATCCACTGAAATGTCAAACAGAAGAATAGAGTAAATGAGCTCAACTTTCAAGTTAGGACCTTAATGCATGAGTCCAAGAGTTAGATTCTTTTATATTATTTCAGTCACTTATGCTAAAGCAAGGACCAACGACCACCACACTGAAATTTGAGAGAATGGACTTTCATCTATCTGGCAAAGAGGAAGAGGAGCAAAAGTAGGAAAAGAGGAAATGAGAGCTAACCATGATAAGCTTCATTTATCTCTTGAAACCTTGAAATGAATATTTAACAGTAAGTGTGAACTTCACATTTGTTGCATTAAAATCGACAATCAATATGCACAGGTATATGTACCAAACAATTAATATAAGATATGAGTAAGGGGATCGTTCCCATGAGAATCATGTCAAATTCTTACCAAGCAATAACCTAAGTAACCAATTCCAAACTAGGCAATTGGCAATCAAGTGCAATTAAAATAAGCAAAAAAATAATATTCAAAAGAAATTAGAAGGAATTAATATCAAATAAGCAAGAGCTCACAACTCTCCTCAATCTTATTTCTGAACCCGAATCTAATCTCTACGTGCTATTAATGGTTATGTCATTATCTTTTTACCTATCTCAGCTTAATAAGTAAGTACTTTTAGAACAATATTAATCACACTGTCACTAGATAATTAACATTAAAAAGCCCAATAAGCTTAAACCGTAATTAGATACCTAGGGTGATTGATTAATCTCTCAATCTTTTCACAAAAAATCCCAATATCTGAATGTGAATTATCCTAAATTATACTTCCTCTAACTTGATTACAACTTCGTCTCTCAAATTCATTGAATTTCCCAATTGATATAATGGGTGATCATGTTACTAGAAAAGTATGAAGAATGAATATAGTATAGACCTTAACCACAGAAGTTCCAAAATTACTGCCAAAATTTCTAGCTGTCATTCGCCTTTCTGATCAAGATTGACATGCTGCTGATCACTAAGAAAAAACCGCATGGTTTTCCACCCTTTCCTGCACTGTTTTACTGCACAATCTCTTAGTTTTGGCCTCTCTCTCTTTTTTTTTTTTTCCTTTCTTTTTTGGGCATGCCTCCTTCCTTCACAATTTCCTCTATATTTTCCACTTTCAGTTGTTGCCCTGCTTGCTACTCGTAGATCACGTATCTTTATGATTTCATTATGAGATGATCTCCTCCTTGATTGCACATAGGCTAAAGCTCAATCACCCATCCAAGTGTGAAGCAAACGACCAAATCAGAACAGGCTAAACAGCCATAAATCAGTAGCTGCACAATTACATCAGTTATGACATCCTAGAAGTGCCTGTAATATGATTATAGGAATATTGCTGCAGTCTTAAAGGAAATTACACTCCAAGGGTAGCTGCATATCTATTGTCATATGCCTACTCCCTTGAGTTCCACACTAAAATAAAAACTTGCGGACAAGGTGCAACTTACACAATACAAACATGACACTTCATGGTATTAACAATTTATTGCGCACAGAAAGCATGGGCAATGGAAAAAAATTCCACAATGGCAGTACTTACCAATGACCTGAATCCAAGATAGGACTATCATTGCAGTCTTTGAGGTTACATTTTTCAGTGCAACTGCCTCTCTAACGTCTTAAACATTGTTACAGACTCCATAAAACTTGCACACAAGATGCATCTTCGACCACAAGCATGACACTTCATGGCATTAACAATTTATTGTTCACTATAAGCATGAGTAATAGGAAGGAAGTTCCACATAGACAGTACTTCCTAGGACCTGAACCCCGGATAAGAAATCTTTATGCACTAAGTGACATCGAAACGAGGGAAGATAGCTTGAATTTACGGACTTTGCTAGAATTCTGCAGCTGAAAGAGGACCTCAGTGCTCGACCTTACTGTCACCTCCATCCACTCTGAGGCTGAGGCCCCTTCAGATCGATAATCACGAGGGGAGTACAAAACCTGAAGATTTGATGGAGCTGCAAGTTCCATGGAAGATTGCATATAAATATATGATGACAAAATCATTAATCCTAACATTCCCAGCTTTAATGAGGTAAGGTAAAACAATCACTACTCACATATCAATGCAAAACTCAACAGGAGAAAAGTATACCAGGTAAGAGCTGACAAATTACCTAGTCCAAACATGCTCGTCTTCTGAATAATCAAATGGCCTACTTTCGATCTTCTCACATTCCTCAAAGCCTGGATATCCTCTTGCCTCCCTTTAAATTCCATAAATTCGCCCAGGACATACTTATTTCCTTTAAGTTCCAATCTGCACCAAATCAGGATGAATATTTATGCCCTTTCCTTCTGTCATGGCATATCTATCATTCAAAGGATGAGTCATGACCCCCAATACTCTGGAGTTATCATTCCATCCTCACGGGAGTTGACGAAACAGGATGGACTAAATATGCGTAAAACTAAACATAAATGTACTAAGGGGAGTGTAACAAGATGATAACTGGTAAGCTTTTGAGACAATATGAGAACTTTTCACAAACTACAATACAGAGTTGGAACTGAAATTGCTCATCCGATTGACAGCAGCTAAGATTTCAGAACATTCACATACTTTTTTTCTTTCCTGGTTTGCATATTATATTTTATCCCCATTAGTGGTACCATGGTAGTAGATGGTTGATATGTTGCATAAATTGGGATAGGCCACGATGCATGTTTTAGGGGGAAAATAAACACAAGATAAACAAACCTATCCCACATTGGGGCAGTGCTCAAAACAAAATTAAGTTGCTGATGCATGGATTCTTTCGTCTCTTTCTTGCCACCCTGAAAAGCACCTTTGAACCAATCCGAAAGCATGTTCTTCGATTCTGGCTTGAAATGAGCCCATTGTTCATAAGTAATGATCTCAGAAGGAAATTGGTTTGAACCAATGGCACTGTAAGAGAGCGAGAGAGAGACTTAAACAAGTGAAAAGTGTAAGGACTAGAGAACAATCACATATATAAGCATGTATAGTTAAAAAGTATAAGTTTACGTGCTCGCTTCACCCATAAGAAACATGAAGTGGTTTTTTCCCCCTTGAAATTGATTAATATGAGCTGTGTAACTGAATATTGCTGGTTGACAGAAACTGAGTTTTCAAAGTGAGAATCTCTTCTGCTGACTCTTCGTTTGGGACCAAATATTTGATACTATTTGCAATAATGACAACTTTATGCCTAGGATTGATGTCAAACTAGACTGATGTGGCTTACCACCATGTTTTTCTATAATTAAACTTCATTGCCATCATTCTGGGTAGTCTTTTGTGTGGTTCTGACAAACCTCAAAAACACACAGATCAATTACATTAACTTTTATTCCTACCTGGCCTATTGCATGTGCTTCCTTGTTTAGGTCTCTTCTTATCCAAGTAAACATACAGACATCAAAATAATTCAAAAGAAAGTTGATGTTCTTAACTATATTTACAATTTCCCATGGTGAGTCTGTGATGGAATTTAACAGCTTTAACAAGCAGAATGCTGTCAGAACATGTCAGGATGTTTCTTCACCCTCTTTCCACTACAGCACTTAGGCCAGTTGCAAGGCTTTGGCTTCTGCATGTAATGGCCAAGAAGGGTTACAGTCAAGGAACCATGACTTGTGTGCTTCCTTTCTGTGGGGGATGAGTACTGTAGTGGAAGAAGTGCAAGATTGAATTGGCCTATGGACATACCAAGTTTTGTGTACATATTATATATATTCCTTTCAAAAATGAAATAAAGCTCTAATTATTATCTATCTTCTATCTATCTATTACTATATGGATCTAAAGGGTGGCTTTAGTGTCTTTTTGCTTTTACAAAACCGCCATCATCTATGTTAATGGGATGAATTCTTAAAATCAATGTTAAGATCATAACTATCATTTAAAAATACAATTAATTTTTTATTCTAATTATATATTTTTATTTATGCATAACATATTCTATAAAATTTAATAATATTATAAAAAATTAATATTCAGTTGTAAAATCATATAAAATAGTATAAATTTGTAATCGACTATATGATTGATAATTCCATGCGTAGCACAAGTGACCGTCTCATTACATAGAAACGAGAAGAAAAAGATATGTACGTGGAATGGAAAATCAAAACAGTGAGGACAAATATGGTCTCTTCTTCTGTGTGCATTTAATAAACTTATGCAGCACTCTGAAAACCTATCTCATACCAGAATTTTGGATTTGGAATTATAACTTTGCAAGAAAGGTATCCTTCAGGAAGGGTAACCCCTCTTTGTTCAATGTATTCTTGAAGAATTGAAGCTGCCATTCTAGTCTCTACTATCTGAAATGAAGATAGTCACTAAAAATCATTGTTGAGCTGCAGAAGATGAATTTCAATAGCATCTAGGAATGGCTGAAAGCATGGCAGACAAGTAGGTTACATGTAACTTACAGGATTAGGATGGTGTTCCGATTTGTGCTTACGACTGCTCAAACAGGACCAGCTGCCATCTGCATTGACAGACACGAATCCTGCCAGGTTCTTCACACATATTACCACAGCCTCCCTGAATGAAATTGCCATTAGATTCATATAGACATACATCCTACATACGTAAATCCATATAAAAAAGATAACAAGAGCAGGAGCAGCAGATCAAGAAAAACAGGTCTAAGTTTACGATTTATTTCCAAGCATTCTCATCCAGAGACGGAAATGGATTTAGGACTGCATGGGGCATCACCCCAAACTCAAGAAAATCCGTCAAATACTAAACTTTTTTTTTTGATAATTCTGTGAATTGCATTAATATAGACGTCAAATACTAAACTAATTTCACTTGTCTTTACATATTTTCAGTTAAATTGCCTTATTTTGCCCCCTGCCTTGTCCAATTCCACTTCCGTTCAGTTTCACCCCTTTGAAAAATTTAAATGGATTTAAGTGGGGAGCAGGAGCGACCGCCCCTTGAAATTAGAAATCGAAACTCCTATACAAATTTTACTGATTTTGTATATATTTTCATTGAATTATTTTATTTCACCCTGGTTTCACACTCCTAGGGTTCACCCCTTAATTTTCTACACCCGTCCCGTTTTCAGCTATATGGGCTCGTTTCCACCACCATAAAAGTGGTTAAAATAGCATCAGAAACCATTCATTCCATCGGAGGCACAGCGCACTTAAAGAGGATGGAAAAAAAAGGGTAAATAGAACGGCAAGTGGGTGGAAAGTAAAATACCCTTTGGTGACGAGGACCATGTCGATGTTCTGCCTCGAACCAGTATCAGGGTCTGGAATTCGGAGACCCACATAGGCTTTCCCACCGTTAAGCTTTTCCAGTCTGAAGGGGAGAGAGATTCAATTTTGTAGTTAATTTCCATTTTCTTTTTCAAAGACGAGAAAAAGGATTCGAGGGAAAGAGGTGAAGACGGAGGAGCAATACAGTGAACCTGGATGCGACGGAGAAGAGGGCTTGGGAATCGGAGGTCTCGACGTCCAGGAGGTCATCGTCACCGAAGAAGAATCGTCGAAACAGCCGATAGATGACAAGGCCACAGAGGATTTCTATCCACATGCTGATAATGATGATGTTACGTTGAAGATGCTGCTCTGGTGGTTAGGTCTAACCAAGTCCGCTCTCCGACAGATGATTTCTCCTCGGAGGGAAAGAATGCGAATGTGCTCGTTTCAGCAGAGATGTGACTATGAGCGCTGCTGCGGGGAGAGGGAGGAAGCCGGAGGTAGGAGGAGTGATTGAGGGGGTCAAGACGACGGGGTTTTGAGGAGTTTTGGTATAAGTAGAGATGTTTGAAAAAGATTTACTTGATCCAAAAAAAAGGAAAAAAAAAAAAGTAAGAAACCGTTCACAAGAAATATTTTGTAAAATACCGAAAATAAACTGAATGTTAAATATGTGATTTATTCTGTCTCAGTTGATACATAGTCGCAACTCAAAAATAAGGGTGAAAAACTTATCTTACGCACGGACCGAGCTTGAAGCTGCGGCCGTTCAATAGTGTGGTTCAACACTTCCAATTTTTCTGGACTTCATATCTCTTATTCTTATAGGCTAAGGGATAAAGTCCAGCAAAGTTGAACGCAAATTCAAGCAGCGGCTGTTCAACTGTACTGCCTTTTTTTTTTTGGGTCTTTCTCCCTCAACTTATAAATAAATATTTATTCCAGATGTCAACCTTCAAACTTCCACAGAGTATTTTCCTTGAAATGGATAGAATAATTAGAGCTTTCTAGTGGAGTAAACACGAAGGGAATCGAAGACTTTTTACTCCAATTAGTTGAAATAAATTATGTCAACCGAAAAAATATAGTGGATTGAGTTTTAGAAATTTTGCTGACTTTAATAATGCAATGATGTCTAAAACGGCATGGCTCATATCGACAAAAAAAAAAAACAAGTCTTGTTAGATCCATGCTTTTAAAGAAATATGGTAATATGCTATTACCCAACCGAAGTACTCGAACTAAAGCATCTCCAGTATGGAAAGATCTACAAATTTGTAAACAAACTCTAAGTAACTTAACCATAAAGAAAATTGGGAATGGAATAGGAACTAGAGTATGGCTTGATCAATGGATTTCAGGTAATCCTGGGTTCAAGGTTACCCCAAAATCCCATTCAGTCAATTTGGATTCCTCATTACTAGTTAGTGATCTAATTAATCAAAATTCAAAAACATGGAATCTAACTCTCTTAAATCAGCTTTTTAATAGTAATACAATATCAAATATTCAAAAAATTCACATTCCAAAAAATGAAATAGAGGATAGCTTTGGAAGCAAAATAGGAATGATAAACACACTCTCAAAAGTTACTACTTGGCAGAACAAGATGTTAGGTTCTACAAGGGTAAAGAAAAATTTTGGAACAAAATTTGGAAACTTAAGGAGCACAATAGATTTAAACTCCATCTTTGAAGGATTGCAAATGAGTGTTTTCCTTGGGCAAACGCAAAGGACAGCATTTGGCCTTTGTGTAAAGCTGGATCTGACACTTATCTTCATCTTTTTTATAACTGTACATTCACAAGGATTGCCTAGCGTGAATTCCCTTGGAATGTTTTTAATTGTCATGCTAACTCTATTTTAGATATTATTGAATTCATTTTGTGATCCTACAGGTTTTCCATTGGATAACCATGAAAAAACAGCTTTCTTGTTATTTGGTAGCGTACTCCTTTGCAATTTGTGGAATGAGAGAAATAGAATTCTGCATGTGAATGAACCTTTTGACTTATTTGGATTTACAGACAAAATTTTGAGGATTTTTGATGCTGCAAGGTCAGATGGAATGGGTGTTTTGCAAATGTTGCCATCTATGATAGCATACAAATCGCATCTTGGACCAAAAAATTAAAAACTGCTTTAGCTGCTCAAGCAGAAGCCACTGCCCTTCTCTTAGCTGCAACTCCAACAAAGTTGGAGAAAGATCATTCTATTCTTTGATACTCAACAGATAGTACTTGCTGCAAATGGAAAACAGGTTTCACCATGAGAATACTCAAACATTATTACAGACATTTACAATTTGATTTCCAATATGACCTTTTGTTCTATAAAATGGGTAAATAGATCTTGTAACTTTCTAACTCATTCTTTATGTCAAAAGGGCCTCTTGTGTCAAACTGAAGATTTATTTTTTGAAGGATGTTCTTCTTTAAACATAAATTAATCTACTACTACTATTTTACCTATCAAAATATATCTATATATATTTATTGCGTAATATATAATAAGTTTATTTTATAAATCTGAGAAAATTTTTACATGTGTAAAATTTTAATAATTTTAGACTAAATTTTATAACTATCAATACTTGAATGATAATTTATATAATGAATTTGTTATGTATTATAGACTACATATTTACTCTAGCTGTAGTGTCTTGTTTGGGACTTTGCTCACTAAACTTTAGTAAAAATTTGCATAGTAATATATAACAAGTTCATTATATAAATTCCTATCCAATCTTTATAAGTATGAATTTTTACAATTTTCGGGGGTAAATTTTATAAATATCAAACTTTAAATGTTAATTTATATAACGCACTTGTTATATAAAATAATTAAATATTCAGTCAACATAGTTTAGCGGGCAAAGTCCTAGAACAACACAAAAAGTAGAGTAAATATTTAGTATATAATACACAATTTACTTGGTTGATCCTAACCAAAACTCTGATATTGTCTTATGATGGACGCGAAGCAACAAAAGCCAAGGGGAGCTCCTCTGAGTTCAAGTATAATGTTAGTGGACACTATGACATTAACAGAGCACGAAAGACACCTTGCCCTGTTCGTGTGTGCATTAACTCATAATTTTCAGGGCTGACGCTCTCTTTGAAGGCAATTTTCAGTGCGCACTCTTCCTAGATTGATTTTTTAGGTCAGAAAAAACTTCATCCGACCCAACCATTTCACCCCTAAATCAGAACCGGCCTTAGTGAACCTCAACCCAATATTCCAGCATTTTATTCTCGTTCTTCTCCTCTCTGTTTTCCATGTCGGTAATGAACGTATTCTTTCATTCAAACGGGGAGAGAGAGAAAGACAGAGAGAGAGAGAATAGGTTCTGTTAACCATTATGGAGTCAACGAGAATAGTTAACATTCTAGACCAATGCTCCCTCTTTTTCTTATTGTATTAGTGTAAAACCAAAATTGAGACAAAAAGAGCCGCAGCCCACTGGCAGTTCGCCCCATGGTGGGCTAAGCATATGATGGAACATCAGCAAGCCCTATTGACCATTGCGGAGCCACTTCCAGCCCCACCAAAAGTTAGGATGAAAACAACCTTCAGGGAGAGGACGAATATTAAGCCATTCTGATCAAAGCCATGATGGGGGAACTCTTGCAGCCATTATGCTCATAATGTTCTACCGCCTTAGATTCACAATCCCATGATATCATCAGTATTTCACGGACAAAGAAAACTCCATCTCATATTTTCTCATTTCACAGATTCCTATACACATGATCCACAGAAATTCAACCTGGTATACCCTGCACCGATGCAGCTACTGTCATACCAGTCGCACAAATAGCTGCAGACAACAAAGTCTAAGCACATTACAGAAGCATACAAAGCAAGTTCCGAATAAGCTTTACACACCATGAGACTGCTAGTCGATTGGGTGTTTGTCAGCCTGCCGCGACGTGTAATGTGCAGATAGCAGAAGCAAAGAGAGGAAAGCGCTAGCTACGAATATTGCATCGAACCACCTGTGATAGAAGTCAAACTGAATTTCTCCTCCTAGCACATCAGTGATGATTATCCTGCCCAAGATTTTTAGAAAAATGAGCATCCTACATTTTCGAACTGAAAATTGCAGATAAAAGTGGTTCAAAAGTACAGAGATACACCTTAAAAACATTAATTCATTAAGAAGGAATGCGAAACCCTGTCTGAGTCACAGTGCTTGCTATGCATTCCTATTTTCCCTGTCTTAGATAGGCAATCACCTCTATTTGGACCTAGCAGCCGCTGAACCCACTTAAGATTTATCCAATATACCCTCGCGCCTTGATGGAGTAAAAGGGGATGTATCTGGTTCGTGCCTCAAAATAGTTTCCACTGTACAAACTCTTCCTTTTAATTGCTTCTCAAAAGGAAAAAAGAAAGGGAGGAATCCATCCAGGAGAGGTTGAGATGTCCACACTACTGCCAGACTAATGAAAAGAATAGATTATACTATTTCTACTTTAAGATTGGAACCATTGTTTTCATAACTAAATCAAATTAATTGATTCAGACCAACTTCTAAAGGAGCAGGTAGAACCTATAACCACGTGGAATGCATTTAAACTTGGCAAACCAAAAAAATTCTTCCTACTAATCTAAGTTAACTAATCTCCACCAGAGAGCAATGCATCAAATTGCTTCATGGAAACATCTTTTTTCCCCATCTTTGCAAATTTTTTTACTCTTAAATCTCTTTGAAGTTGCGTTGCATCTTTCTTTATTTACATCACAATTTATGTATAGCTAAGGTATTCAAAAGTGGAATATTCAGGAGCAATCAAATCAATTTGCAGCAACTTACGTTGTTGAACCTTGTAAATATGCAAACAGACAATACCTGCAAAAGTTTAGGCCACGTTTGCAAAAATGACAAACCATACCTGTAGTCAGTGGCCAAACTTTTCCTTATCAAGAGAATAGAAGATACAAAATACATCCCCATTATTTCCGACAGAAAGAGAACAACATTGCTCGATGATCCACTTCCAACCCTGGAAACAGCAAAGAAGAACTGCACCAATGACAGAAACTGGTAAATATTCTGCTGTACACCTAAAGGATTAAATTTACACCTTTGTTCTGTCAGAAAAAGGGACATACAGAACACCATAAATTAGTGCATGCATTCAAAAGAATTCTTCTGTAATTTAAAAATATTCCCAGGTGACTGTACAATGTCACGTAATTTACTGTTTTATTTGTAATCATGCCTTTCTACCTGATGTTTTCCTTGTGTACGGAAACAACATGAAATCTGAGGATAGATCCAAATACTGCAGTATACTCATCAAAATTGTTCTGTCAACCAGCAACTTATAGTTCTCTTTACTAGATATATAAAAGTTGGAAAATCTCCCCACTGGAGAAATAACGAGCTCTGATGACATACTTAGAGGTACATCTGAAGCTCCACATCTCTCTCTACCACTAGTAACCTTCACTTGAACTTAGAAGAATGAGGAAGTTACCTTCATCAAATTTGTTAAGAATCCCCTCACTGATATGACAATCAACATTCCGATGAACAGCAGAGAAATGTACTGCACATATATGAGAAGGTCAATTTCTAATCAAGGTTACAGCAGAATTCAACCGACTTCCATCAATCAAACCACCCACACATCGGTTCTACAGTGTTGCTAGTCAACGTCAAATACTAATCTTTTCCACATAAAAATTTAAATGATTTGACATGCAGGAAAACAATCACACCGCTTTTCAAAATACTCATAAATCATCAATTCCCATTGGAAGATTCGGCATTTGGATTGCACAGTCACATACTTCAACAAGCTTACTACAAAAATTCTCTTAAAAGGATATTTAACTAAAGGAAGCATCAATTAACAGAATATGTGCAATCCCATTTGGTAAAAAACCCAAACTTAGTGCTTCCATGTCATGTTATAGATTTTATACATGCCAAATGCTGATCATTTATCAAAGAAGTATATCAGTCATTCTTGCAGCCAACTAGGAGAAGTTATCAATCCACAAGCACAAAATACATGATTCGAGAACATGATTTTATAATGGTAAAAGATGCAATGCCTTTCAAGCAATTCACAAGAGACAAAATAATTGAAGGACAGAGGGGGATAACCAACTGCATCAATAAGTTTAGATTAAAATGCCATAAGAGTTTGCCTTTGGCTTGAGAATTGAAATGAATATCAAACTTCTTAACTAACCTGAGATAATAATGCGGCATTAATACCAATATCGAACAACTGCAAAAATATGCTAATCGTCATAGTCACAGGGTCTACAGAACCAGCCTGCAGAAGATAGTTTGTTACTCAAGTGATACAGGAACAAGTGGCATAGATAGATGACACAATAAGGAGAGAAAAACTTTAAGTTTAATGTGAATAAATGAAAAAAATTACCTCCTTGAATACAACACTTTGCAAAGACTGCACAGAGCAATTAGATAAGTTAGGCAACTCACATCCATGAATCAAAATAGAATCAAGACTAACCATTACAACAGTCATAAAACATATGAAAAGAGTAGCACGTTTTCCTAAACAAATCCATTGAGTGAAAACTTGTCAGAAATGACATAACAAAATACTCTGCAGCAATAAGGGGATTCAATTTGTTACTACACCTTGATCATTTTGTACACACAGTAGACAGAACAAGCATAGCCAAGAAGATTCTTCATATGGCCCTGCCATGTTCGAGAGTAAGCTGCAGCTTCCTGCAACATGAAAGCAATACATAGATACTATTATAAACATATAGCGCAAAATAGCTAGCACGTGCCAAGAGAAAAGTTACCTACCAGATATAATAGTTTTCCTAAGTTATCAATTGGGAATCACAATGAACACGCAACTTTCCAAAGCAGTTCAGGAGGTCTAGATTTGTCAATGCTAAATGAGAGGAGACACCACTCTCACTAGACCTTCCTTCTGATGTCAGATATCCTATTTAATATAAGAACTGTCTCTTTAAATAGTGGCCTAACAGCATTTTACAGATATTAGGATAGTTCTAACTAATCATTTCACAGCACCTACTCTCTGCTGTTTCATTCTGTTGCTTTTCTAACCAAATGTTGAGTGCTAAAAATTGGTTGGTGCATTATAACATCAGTTTTCTATACACAGAGTGAACGGGACATAACTTGCAAAATTACTGAGCAGATGAAAGAAATTTCCATACAGTATCCATCCAATTCCTCCATTTAACAACATCATGTATCATGCTCATTCATCACATTCGACATCTATTAAATAATCTGTTGAACATGATCTACAGAATCAAGAGACACATAAGCAAGCGAAAATAACATATCCACATTCTAAAGAAACTTGGTAAATTATTACTTTAAATATAACCACCCAAAGAAAGGAACCTTAGCTTGGCGAAGCTCGTAAATTTCCAAAAACAGCTGCTTTGAGAGCTCTTCTAATGCTTGAACCTCAGCTTCCATGCTTTTTATATCTTTCAAAGAAAGAAAAACAGCATCAGGGAACTCCTTTCACATAGACAAATAATTCATTACTAACCAATTACAAAAGAAATAAGATGGGATAATTAGAACATATTGAAAGTCTTAGAAGCTCTATAAGAAGACATCTAAACTCTCATGACATGCTTGACCACATGCCAATTCAGATGATAATCAGCTCAAAGGTACTTCACACAAGTTGTCTGATTAGGGTATCTCTGATCAACACGTGAAAGAATCTTATGTAATCTATCCAAATCTTCCCCTAATCAGCAAAACTTAGAACTCTCATAGATCAAAATTAACCCTTACCTTGCTCCGTCTGGTCTTCATGCACAGATCGAACCACTGTGCCAACAATTCGTTTGAATAAAGATCTAGCCTTCAGATTCTGCATCACAAAGTTTCTTTATCAGGCAGGCTATGTATAAAAGCATGTGATCATCAAATATCAGTGTAGCTGCATATTGAAAAACTGAAAATTCACAGAGCATGTTAGCAAGAGCCTTGGTTTTCCTACTCCAAATAATCAGCACTGATTACTGGACACAGAATCGAACACATTTTTTTTTCAAAGACTAAAATTTGCAAGTCATTCAGCAGCATTGCTGACCTCTTTTGATCCTTGAATTCGCTCCATTTCCATCTGGCAAAGGATGATTTTCTTTTTCTTCATTATACAAGTCTCAACTGATTGCATTAGTTGTCTTTCTAAGGCCTTGATCTCTGCTTCTTCAATCTCTCTACCACACGTTAAGTAGCAGGCAAAGGAATCAGCAAACGTTCACTCATATTAACATGAAGCTTCTGATAAGCTTCTATAGTCCCTGACACCCTGGGCTAATCACAGCACAAGGTACAAAAATATGTTCTAATGAACAAGAAAATTCTAGCTTCATTACCTAATGAAAAGAGATAAGTAACTGTAAGGCAAATTTACAGCTCCAAATCCGGACAAGATTGCCATGACAGTGACCCCAATAACTCCAATTCTACTAACCAGCTGAGGCAGAGTGAAGAAGCCTGATGAGCATATTTATGAGGAAAGTTAAAAAAAAAAAAAAAAGGACCGGTATGAGGAACTTAGAAAATAATCAAAAAAGAAAAATGTAAAGTAAATGATCAGATTCAAGATCTTTGGCCGGGAGACGGGAGATGGCAGAAACAACAAAAAGCTGACCTTTATCGGGAGAAGGCATGGGAAAGTGAATGCCCATGCGCCAGAAGGCATAAAGAAATGCGAGCAAGAATAAGATGGCTCCAACTGCAGCTCTTTCCTTCCTAATACCTGAGGTTCATATTGGGATGTTAGGTCAGTTTCGCTTTGAATTGATACCAAAATAGGCTCATGCATGACATACCGATTATCCCGCCAACAGACTAGGAATCGCAGAAAAAAGAAAGAGCATTCCATGGATTAAAAGGAGAATAATATTACCACTGTTGCGCAGCATCAAGTAACAGTGATAGTAGGGCAACATGAACACCAGCAGGAGTATCAAACAGAAGAGATCTACCTTCCAGTTCAACCACCTTGCCCTACCAAACCATACCAGGATCCCCAATTAGTGAAGGAAATTGTACCGACTCGAACTTATCTTAAAAGAAAGAAAGAAAGAAAGAATGAATGAATGAATGAAAGTGGAATAGAAGGGAAGAGGATTACTCGCGGGAGAGGAGTGGAATGATCTCAAACAAAACGAGCTGAAGGAGATTGCAAGAAAAGGCGAACACGACGCTGAAGATTATCTGGACCAGCACCCGCTTCTCCTCGTACTCTTTGTACAGCCGCCGATTGAGGAACCAGAGTCCGGCCCATCCCAACAACCCCAGCGACCCGACCGCCACCATTCCCTCCCACAGTGCCCATCCCCAAGTCAATCCCATCCCCATGTTCCTCCTCTGCCCTTTGCTGCTTCTTCAAATTGTTCCGGAATCAAGATCTACCAGATCCTTCGGTTAACAGGTTATTGTTGCATACTTTATGTGCCCGCACAGCACAGCATTGCAATCCCTCCCTCTTTCTATAATTCTCCGTTCTCCCTTTGTTCACCGTTTCTACATTCGCCGATCGCATACTCCATCCCCTTTCACAGCTCAGATAAGATCTCCGAGTCCGAGACCATTTTCAATTTTCGCTCATCCGGTTTCTCTGTAACTTTACTATTACAAAAATTAGAAATTGTCGTTTGCACCCTAAGTTTGAAGATAAGATCATTTCACACCCTGACTTTTGAAGGTGAGATCATTTCACCCCCTCAAGGGTGAATAGCAGTCAGTTTTGGATGGAAACAAGTGAGAATTTGCGGAAAAATGCAAGTCAAATGTTTTACATCTTTTTCTTAATTGCATGTTGAGAATGATTGCTAATGCATTAAATATCATTTTCTCCGCACTCCAGTATTTATTTAACAAATGCAGCTCTTAGTTTGAATCATATCAATAATATTCTTCATATTCATTTACTCTTATTTTTCTATTCCCGGCAGTCCTATAGATGAACCTAAAGAGTAAAGAATATTAACGTTTGACTGAGAGTTTGATTTGGAAAAGTTTATGCCTCCAAATTCCGTTAATGTTTTAGTTATTTAACATGGACATAGTTTTAGTATGAACATGATAAAAAATAAACATTAAAATTTTCTTTAAAATAAATTTTAGCACGAAAAATTGTTCAAAGATTTTTTTAGAAAATGAACCATTTTGTTAGTATGCTAAAAGAATTACTGCCATTCGGGCCGTCTGATCATCTGTCATTGACTGAGAATTGGAGATATGAGCAGTGCGATTGGGTGACCCACAGAACGGCCCATAAACGATCGCCAGCGAACTAAAAGCCCAGACAATCAAAATAGATGCCGCCGGCGGCCCCCTCACGGTGGTCGGAAGAGGCAAGATCTAGAACTCGGAGAGGAAGAAGAGTTCAGCAGGAGCAGCAAGAGGTGGAAGTTTTTCCTGCCTATCGCATCCATAGAAGATTTGATCGGAGCTCACGCACTGGAAAAACAACTAAGAGAGACGTTAGGTGTGGCTTCGGCTCACTCTCTCTGCTTCTGTTTACCCTTCTTCATAATTTGCCGTAGATGGCTGGGAGATCTCCTTCTTCTTCAGCAAACTACGCCAGATCCAGATCCAGATCCCCTGTTCTCCTCTTCACCCTCTTCCTCATTGGTTTCTCTCTTCTCTTCTTCTTGTTCTCACTCCCCTCCTCTACTTCCCATTCCCCCTTTTCCTTTTACCCTAACAGTGCCCCCGAGACCTCCTTCCTCATCTCTCTCGAGCACTTCCTCACCCACAGGTCCCCTGGCTCTTCCCATGCTGCCGACGATTCTGTGAATGTGGCGGCGAACGACGACGCTGTCATCAGACTTGATGATTCGGTGTACAGGTCAGAGAGCCAACGGCTGCTCACCGACCCCTACTACCCTCTGAACTTGCCTCTTAGGGTTTACGTGTATGAGATGCCCCCCAAGTTCACCTACGATCTGCTCTGGCTTTTCCACAACACTTACAGGCAAACCTCTAATCTCACCTCCAATGGTAGCCCCGTCCATCGTCTTATTGAGCAAGTAAGCCAATCCCCGTAGGCTCTTCAGCTTCGTTCAGTTACTCAGAGCCATTTCTTGCTCATATTTTCTCTTAAATTACATATCGGCAGCATTCCATAGACTATTGGCTCTGGGCAGATCTAATTGCTCCAGAATCGGAGAGGCTCTTGAAGAATGTCGTGAGAGTTCGCCGGCAAGAGGAGGCCGACTTTTTCTACATTCCCTTCTTCACAACCATTAGCTTCTTCTTACTGGAGAAGCAACAGTGCAAGGCTCTTTATAGGGTGTGAGTGCTATCCATTTTTTCTTCTACACGCTATCTTTCACTCGGAGGTCTAATCCTTATTATCTTGTGTATAATCGTAGATAGTCTGGTTAGAGTCTTTGCTGTCGGATGCTTCTCTGATCAAGCTTCTTTTGGATCTATACTCAACCCCGGGTTGTAAAATCATGATATTTGCCTAGATCTATTGGTCTATTTGATGCGTTAATTGAGTAACCTTTTAATGCTACAGATGACTGCTTGAAACGCAAATCTCATGCTGATTACAATCTGTGTTGCAATTTCCTTGATTAGGTATATTTACCCTATGATGCAGTAGCAATCTAGGATTAGCCCATGCAATGGATGATACATTTCCAAAATCGTAGGACCTTATGTAGTTCAAAGCTCTGAACACAGGAAGCACTAAAATGGGTGACGGATCAGCCTGCATGGAAGCGATCAGAAGGGAGAGATCACATACTTCCGGTTCATCATCCCTGGTCATTTAAGACTGTTCGAAGATATATGAAGAATGCGATATGGCTACTTCCTGATATGGATTCTACTGGGAACTGGTATTCCAACCATCAAGCTCCACAAAAATCATGGCATAAGAGCTATTTGCCTGTTTTAATTGCTAATTTGCAATACAATGGAAATTCCAGGTACAAGCCAGGGCAAGTGTCTCTGGAGAAAGATCTAATTCTTCCCTATGTCCCAAATGTTGACTTATGCAATGCCAAGTGCCTCGCAGATAGTGAATCTAGGAGAACTATCTTGCTTTTTTTCCGAGGCCGATTGAAGAGAAATGCGGTCAGATCAACTTACCAGCACTTCCTTTACCGTCTAAAATTTTCTTTATCCTCACATGCGACAGCCTATCTTATGGTTTCAGGGCGGAAAGATACGTGCTAAGCTAGTTACTGAACTCATTGGTGCATCAGGAGTAGTCATAGAGGAGGGAACAGCTGGTGATGCTGGGAAAGCAGCAGCTCAGGATGGGATGCGAAAGTAAATTTAGAGATCCTTCCATTTATTTAACAGATGTAGTTCTTTCGTTGCTGCTTATTGATACTGTTGACTAATTTTCTGTTCACAGGTCCATTTTTTGCTTGAGTCCAGCTGGTGACACTCCATCATCTGCTAGGTTGTTTGATGCTATTGTTAGCGGGTGCATCCCTGTTATAGTTAGTGATGAATTGGAGCTTCCCTTTGAAGGGATACTTGATTATAGGAAGGTGTGTATTATCTGACCATTCCTAAAGCCTTCCTACTTGTGCTCAAAAGTATTGGCAGAAGATTTTTTTTTTTCTCTCTTTCTTTTTGTCTGTGAGAATAGGTGCTAATTTAGACAGGGATATGTGATGAACTAGTTTTTGATATGCATGGCCTTCTATGGGAATTTTCAGACGTTGAGTGAGGAAAGTAAACAAAGCTATATAGGAGAAGCCTTTAAAAGGTTTCAACATGAATAAGAGGAAGTGATGGATCACAGAGATCCAAATTCTAAATTCAATCTTATTGGCATTAAAATTTAACCTCAATGTGGAGAAGTTTCTATATGACAACTTGGGGGGGTTTAGAAGGTTATTAAAAAACAGAGCACCCTGATCTGAATTCTTTCCACTAGGTCTGAAACAAATTCTTATTTACTTTCTCATATATATCTGACACCGTAGTTTTATCGGGTTCTAAATTTGAAGCTTAAGGTGGCTTCCTTTTTTGGTTTTTCTGCAGATGTCTTTGTTTGTTTCTTCCAGTGATGCTGCTGTACCTGGTTGGCTATTGACATTTTTGAGAAACGTTAGCCCTGCTCAAATTAGAGAAATGAGAAGCAATCTTGCGAAGGTTTGTCTGTGCTGTGTCCATGCTAAATGGGATGCTAAAATTTTGTTTTCACCGCATGACACATGTGCTTTATTCATTCTCTGAAATTTTCTGACGAGGTGCTTTGTATCTGAAACTCTTGTCGTGTTTGGTCTCAACTGATGGCACAACCCTTGAGTTGGCAAATTCTCAACTTAATAACATGGGAGTGAGTAGCTTCCATGAACACAAATATCTTGTTTATTTATTGTCTAGTATTTCAGTAGTCTCATAATACTCCTGCAGATTGAATCAGATCAAAATGAAACATGTATCTGTATATATGGTCCCTTTTTACAAATGTTATTAACCCTGATTGTCCCCTTCCCTATTCTGTTATTCACATGGGTGCTAATTGTACTTTAACCTTTTGCTTTGCAGTATTCTCGCCATTTTATCTATTCAAATCCAGCCCAGCCCCTGGGACCAGAAGACTTGGTTTGGAGAATGGTTTGTCTCTTTCTTCAGTGAGCCATGTCATTCCTGTTGGTGCTATCTGTTAGAAAGCAAATCACGTGCATGGGCTTATGATCCGTCACGTTGCCTGTTTCGTAGAACTTTTGCCCTTGGCAACATTACTTATGCGCATAATCTGTTTTCAACCACCCATTTTACGGACATCTGCCAGTGTTGCTGGTGGATATGAAGCTGGTAGCTGCTGGACTCTGCCAGTTGCAGACTTTGGGGGATCAAGTGCATGACACATGAAATCTCGTTCTAGTCCAAAACAATTGTATGTTACCGTGATTCCTAATATATGTTTTGTACGTTTAATTTGCTGGGCAACAGATGGCTGGGAAGATGGTGAACATCAAGCTCCATATGCGGAGATCACAGCGGGCCGTAAAAGAGTCCAGAAGTGTCTGTACCTGTGACTGTAGGCGTACCAACTTGACGAGCTCTGTTCCCTAGGCCTCACCTTTCTGTCTGCTTATTGCTTGAAATACCTTCTCCTCTGCACATGTTTTCAAGTTCATCTGCTGATTCGTATTCACTGGGGCAGTGAAATATAGTATCGGGATCAGTATATTGCTCTTGAGGTGATTCAAAGAATCCTTGCCCTTTCTTGTTTGGTTCCAACTGTAAATTTTGTTTGCTGGGGCAATGCAAGTAGTTGTTCCCTCTGACTGTAATCCTCGGTGAATTAGCTCCTCATGTATGATTTTCTTTGGCCAAAGAAAGAATTTATCATATGCGAGGGGGAATAGGTTCCAGCACAGCGAGCGCAATGCGGAATGGATTTGGTCTAGTTTGGCACTGGGATGCTGAACATGTGGCCCAACTATAATTGTGATTGTCGGCTCATGCGATCAGCCTTTGGGCTGGTCTTGATTCCGAGTTTTGGAGAGGTAAACTGATTTATTCTCCCTCTTACACGACACCATTTTAGCATAAAATTATAAAATTATATATTTAATAATATGGTACACTTTAAATTCAAACTTACCATCTTTATGCTGTGTTAGGTTAACGAGAATAAAATAGATATGGAGAAGGAATAAATGAGGAATAAGAATATTTTTATTTGTTTGAAATTAGTAAAAGTGATATGAAATAAGATAGGCAAAGATGAAAAAGATAAAGTTCATCATCTTTCTTATTGTAATATATTAAATATTTTTATGAAAAAACAATTCAAATGAAAAATGAAAAAGACAAGATGATGTACTGTCCAACGTCTTCCTCATGTTAATTGAAACATTCCAAGCCACCTGTGAATGCTTGCTTAAGCCAGCCGTGGAACCACATCCCAACCTACCCGTCAAGCCACACGGTTCTAGCAACCCAGTCGATCTGCTCTCAAAGCGGTAGAGAGAAAATTCTCTCTTCTCAACAATGTTACTAGCAGTTTTGTTGGTTTGGAGGCATAAGCCCTCATCTTGCTGCAGTGCTACGGGACTACTGAAAGTCATTCCTGGGATAGAGATTTCTATATCTTGACATCCAACTCAGCTGGTGATAATGCGGATGAAGAGTTTGCTGATCTGTTCATTGTCAAATGGACCTCCCCCGTGATACCGCCAATCACAACCATAATGACAAACTTGATGGCCATAACAGTTGGATTTGGCAGGACAATATGCAGTGTTATAGCTCAGTGGAGCAGTTTCATAGGTGGGGGCCTTCTTCAGCTTCCGGGTCATGGGTTTATCTTTACCCCCTTTGCAAAGTGGCTCATTGGAAGAAGAGGGCTGACCCCCAGCCGTTGTTTTCGTGTGGTCTGGGCTAATTGGATCACCATTTCGCTGCTTTGGGTCGCTATTATCCCCAGCTGGTTCAACGCAAATTGGCGGCTCCCTCCAGTTCCTCTGGTTGAGCCTTTTTTGTTGCTCTGTGGAAGCTACATATGTTAGTGATATGGCTCTGACAATGACATGATGATCGGTCTTGTTGATGAGAGCGAAGGTATGTCATATTTCCAGAGGCCACTTGATTTTATTTTTTTTTTGTCCAATACAACACAGCAATTGGGGTGAGGTTTGGGACGAGCGCCTGAAATTAGAGCAGAGGAGAAAGCGAACTCCTTGGCATTCTGTTATCTTTTGCTTTCTTGGTTTCATGGATTTATTTATTCGATTCTACGTCTTCTTCAGCTCTTCGGATGGTGCAAATATGATGCTTCTATTGAAAATCTCTCTCCCTAGCAACCGATTTCTCCCCATTTCCCCATCCCTCAAAAAAGCTTGAAGAGGAAACAAATTGGCAGACGGTAAAGGAAAGAAAGGGTATAAATAAAGAAAAAATGACATGCAAGAGGTGTGTTGAGAGCTTGTAGTTGAGAAGCAAAGATGCGTGTCCAGGCTAATTCCAAGCCGATTGATATATTGAACGCTTATAGATAGAAGGAAGAAGGAAAGGGTATGTGGAGCGAAATACAGGGCAGAAAATGTCATCTTACGGCTGCGAACTGTTACTTCTCCTGGTGACTCTGGTCTTCTCATCAGCCGCTTCCAGAGATGTCCCTCCACCTCTTCCTCCTAGAAGCCAAGACGTCCTCGTCGCGATTGAAGAGATGAAAGCTGCTGATTACTTCACCTTTGTCACTCTGATCAACATGACGCCTCCCGATCTGATACAGGGAAATGTCACCTTTTTCATGCCCAAAGACAGGATGCTGTCCATGATCAGCCTTGCCCAAGAGGACGTTCCAGGCTTCTTGCTCCGCCATTTGATTCCTTCACCTTTGCTCCTCGATCACCTCTTACACATTCCTACAGGTTCCATCATCCCGACATCAGCACCTGATTACATCATGAGGATTGATAACAGGGGAAGGAGGAACCTCTCCCTCAACGATGTGAAACTGGTCAGCCCGAACATATGTGTCGCAGGGTCATCGATTCGATGCCATGGCATCGATGGGGTACTACCAGCTGTTAAGATGCCTTCTGGGAGCAAGGACTCGGACTCGTCATCGCCATCTTGTTCTGCTTCTTTTAACAACACTCCAATTCCTGCGGCCCCAACAATGCCACTGTTGCCGTCCCCGTCGGCCCCCCCGTCTAGGAGCGTCGCTGACCAGGCACCATCCCCAACATTCCCATTCCCTCACCAGGAAAACTCGTCTTCTGCTCGACTAGTGAAATCCTCTCTTGTGGCGGATGGTACTACGTTTACTCTTGTAGCCGTAGGCTTCCTCACATGGGTGATATAAAATTAACCCAGTAGTCATAGAAAATTCTACCGTTCAGTGACTTTACCGGGAGAATCCCAACCCCTAAATTTCTCCATCTAATCTCAGCCATCCAATACAATGGCCGGTTGCACCGGTTGCCAATCATTCTCTTTCTTCGTTTTTTTTTTTTAAATTTCTTTTGCTTGAATAGCTGATCAATGCAAGAAACGAAAAGGGAATAACAGGTAGAACAAATCATGTTCGGGTATCTTATATTTTAATAATATTTAGATTTTATCCTATTTAAAATTATTTTTTAAGTTTTAAATTCAAATCCAACAATGTTAATTTTATGAATCATACCCTACTGGAAGCTACTATTTTAAAAATTGTCCATTATTCTTTTCTTTTTACTTATATTAATAAAGAATTGTTTTTTCGGTATTTACCACCTAACATTCAAAACCGTAATCGGTGATGATTAATATATGTTCACACTGAGTTTGCCCATTAAAGGAGCAAACCTTTTTCAATACGAAATTTTTTCATTTATAAAACTTGAACCGAAGATCTTATTTAGGAAAATGGGATGTCCTACAATCTCAACCAAGTCATATTTATTAATAAAGAATTATTTTGATATACTAAAGTTATTAAATACATATAATTACTATATCAACTGAAAATTCATTGAATTTGAAACATAATGCTATAAAGGGCTCGAAAATTAGAGTTCAAACGAGAAAACTATAATCGACATATATTAACTATGTGAATCAATTTCCTATATGATTGGTTTTGGTACCGATTTTGTGTACCATATGTGGTAGAACAATCAATTCTTCAATTTCTTACTTGGAACTTACCCCAAAACCTACCCTATTGAGTATGTTTTTTTCGATTATAATACTATCCTAGACTCATGTACATCACTAGCATTAGGTGTTAAATAACATAGGAGGAGCATGGACGCTGCTCATTCACGATCATAGCATAGTCCACATCATTGGAACCTCAAGGCCACTTGCATCGTTTTCCTACCACCGAGAAAATACACCATTACTCATTGAACATATAAAGCGCAGACTTTTCCTGAAAAAGTGGTAATTGAAGTTTAAGGATGTGTAAACACCTCTGGTTCCCTCGGGATCGCATAATGCATAAACCAGTATTCATCGTTCTCATTTATAGATACTGGGTATGCTGACAGTTGACTATCAACAAGAATAGTCGATTGTCTAAACTTTCAAATTATTTTGATTATTCTCGTTTGTATGCATTACTTATATTGACAGTCAACTATATATACGAATAATTGACTACCTAAGCTTTTTGATCAATATATTTATTCTCATTTGTAAACATTATTTATGTTAACAGTTGATTGTCTAGGTAAATAGTTTACTATCTTTCTTTTCAAATCAGAAGAATAGTTGATTATCTCGTTTGTAGATAGTGGACTATCCAATTAACAGAAGTAGAATGAGTCAATTAAGAGGAAATTTAATGTCATGATGACTATATAAGCTAAAAGAGATATCTTTTCATAATAGTTATATCTGAAATTCAAAGTCCTGTATCAATTAGAGCAAGACAACATAGCATCTTCAATTACGATAAAATATTATGCTGGAAGTTGAACGAGTGTAATGAAGTAAATTTGTTATAATTGGGACTTTTTAAATTTCAATCATAATATTTTTAAAAAAATTGATATATGAGATTTAAAGAGATTAAAACACTCTAAATTAACTCTGGACAGTGACATGACAACCAATATCTAGTGATATATTTTAAATTATAATAAAAACGAGGAAATGATATAATTGAATGAAATTTATAATCATTGCAATTCTCTGTATAGATTGTGCCAATTTTTTGAAATAGCAACAATTAGAATTCAAAGTAATTGAATTGCTACAAAATCACCTAAAAGTAAATTGCAATACTAGAACTCTTCATTTATTCAACAAAATATCTCAGATGTTGAATTAGACCAATTTTGCTTAATGTATGCATATTTAACTTCCAAATATTGTTTCTCAAAAAGTGATAATTGATATTCAAAGAGGTCTAATTACGTCGAATTCATCCCTAATTGCAATATACAACCAAGAATTGTTCAATTTATGGAAAAATGTTAAAATTGAAGTAGAAGAAGTTGAACCGGAGCAAATTTAAAGTCGTTGAGACTGTTGTAAACATTGTTTATATTGATAGTCGATTGTCTAAATTTTTAGATTAAGGTGATCGTTCTCATTTGTAGTTATTACCTATGTTAATAGTTGATTGTCTAAATAAATAGTCGACTATCTAAACATTCAAATAAAGATGATCAATATCGATTTTAATCAATGGTTACATTGATAGTCATCTGTTTACATCACCAGTCGACTATCTAGACTTTTATATGAAGATGATCGCTCTCACTTGTAAACATTCCTTATTTTGATAGTTGAATGTGTATATAAACAATCATCTATCTTTCTTTTTAAATCAATGTGCTCGAACTATTCTCTAATTGCGATGTTCTAGCACAGAGTGCCCAATCTATGGGAAGATGTTAAAATAGAAGTAGAAGGAGCCTACTCACATCGAAATTTGAAGTGGTTACGATCAATTATCCTAAAGGTACAACCATTTTTAGAATAGTGACCATCGAAATTTTTAGTCCAATACATACCTTGAAATCTATTTAATTACAGTAAAATAACCGACTCACTCACACTACGATAGAATATTATATTAAAATTTGAATGAATCTTAATATAATATATTTACTATATTTATAACTATTTAAATTTTAATTATTATTTTTCTGCAAAAGTCATATATGAGGTGATATAAAATTAACCCAGTTGTCATCCTTTGGCTGATCAAGGGTTCGTCAATCTACTGACGATGATTAAATAGTGACAACGACAACTAGATGTGATTTTCAATTGTCACAAATTCTTTCTTCCGACAATTGTACGAAAATACCGTATTTAAAAAAAATAATTCTTTAAAAACCGTTCAGGGCAAACTATTTACGTCAATACCGTCAAGAAATCGCATCTTCAACCTGCGACCTCATTTTTGTACTGAGATCGCATATTAAAGATGCGATCTCTTTACAAATATAAATTTACTTAACACAAAAAGGAAGATTGAATGTAAAAATAGAAATTTTATTTTTACCTAAAATCGCATCTTTAAGATGTGATTTCTTAACAAATATAAATCATTTATATTTGTTAAGAGATCGCATCTTCAACATGCGATCTCAGTAAAAAATGAGATCGCATGTTGAAGATGCAATCTCTCAACGGTATACACAGAAATAGTTTCACCGAAACGGTTTTTAAAAAATTATTTTTAAAATGTATGTATTTCCGTACATTTCTCTCTTTCTTCCTTCCTTCTTCTTTCTCCCTCATCTCGAGAGAAAACACGATAGGGTACCCACCGACTTCCATTAGAGTTGAATTAACTTAATAAGAGACAAAATTATTCAAATTATAAATTTTCTTATTCATAAGAATTCAATACGCCATTTAAGAAAGCATTATATTTCTTCCATTCATTCATAATCATACCTTCTAAAGCAAAAGCAAAAAATCAAACCGTGTTTATTGTCATATCAAATGCGGTTAAGATGGTGTTAGTAGCCATATTAAATTACCGTCCTTCCCAAAATTTGTCATTTAGATGAGATTCAACGGCCTTGAAATAAGAATGACCGTGGACTCTCTTCCTTTCTTTCACTGATCGTTCCACAAGGAAAGAAGTGAGCCAAAATCCTCAATGAATGGAGACTCTTATATATAACGGATGTATTATATAATATAGTGTTACGAACTAATTAAATTCATTTATTTTAAGTTTTTTTTTTGTAAAATCTTAAAAATAATAAATAATTCTAAAAATAATTAAATTTTATTTAGTACTCCTATTACATGCAAGACGTCCTCCTGTTAATGACTGACTAACTGCTGCCGGAGACTGTATACCCCATGTATGTCAGTTTAACGCTGACACGTCGTGACAAACATTTCCATCCGTAATACACAGATGAGTGTGTGGAGATGAATGGATGCATCGGATGATGGAAGGATAAGTTCTCATGTAGTAGATAATCCGTAGGACCGAGAACTCCGTTGCGGATAGCATATCTAGATTCAAAGACGGGAGGATACTCCCAGAACTTGTTGCCTCTGGTTTACTCGTCCTCGAGGGCGACGGGGAATGTTTTTTTGTTCCTGATGTCCTTCTCCGAACGCAGCAGTACTAGGGAGAAGATGTTGGGCCTTTTGTCTCTAAAGCCCCTTATCAGCCCAATAGGCTTTTACGTGGGTTGTATTTAGTAATTATTATAATCCATTTTACTTAGCAAAAAAAGATAATCCATGAATGAAGTGATAATTTTGGTTAATGATTATTTGATGTATTAGAAAGATATTATATTAATTTAATCAGATGATAAATTTTTTTAATATATAGAAAAATATAATGCATACTCAACCAAAAAAAAAACTCAAAAAAAGTGATATAGCATGCTAGACAACTCTATGAAAGCACTGGGTTTTTTATATAATGAATATATCACGTGATAGTAAACCATTAAAATATTGTCATATGAAATTTTTTATAGAATCCTAAAAATAAAAAAATCTTAAAATTAATTTAATTTTATTAATTTATAATATTACAAAAGAATTGTCACGTAATATACTCATTTGATGACATAAAGGAGGAGTTGGTAGGTAGATTGGCTGGTAAATAGACAATATGACCGAGAAGGAAAGGGAGAGGGTTGTTTTGGCGTTTGAATATCTTCCTCTCCTCTTCTTCTGTATACGATATGATGAAGATGTTGTCATAATCAGCATTCATTAATTTGGTAGGCAGGGGTGAGGAGTATTGAATTGAAGGTGAGGTGAAGCAGGTAGCATGCGTGACTTCTTCATCCCCCCAACTCCCTCTCTACTATAATCTACTCTCCGCCATGTCTCTGTCTCCTGCGTTTTTTGTGCATATAAAAAAAGAACACATGTAAACATATAAACATATAAACGACATATAAACATATAAACGGAATTGGGTGGCCTGACTTATGAGATGAGAAGATTAGACAGAGAAAGACTTCACTGACGTGACTCCTCAAAATATCGTGCAACCGTGCCTGCTCTTTCTCTTCTCACAACCATAAACTCTACCTACCCTCCCGGCCAGCCACCTCGACATCTCTCCATCCACTCTCTTAATATTTATTGCTGCTATCCACCCTCCCTCCAATTTTTTCCTTCCTTACCCCCGTGTCTTCACTCTTATATATCACTGTCCCTCTCTCCCACCTCCTCCTCCCCCAAGTAAATATCCCTTTCCTCATTGATAATTCTTTTCATTTCATCTAATTTCACAACAATTTCATCATTCATCCTTCATGTAATCAACGATACAAGATTAGCATAGTCTAGCAATTCCCCATCATCATCATCATCATCAATTAGGAGGAAAGATGATATCTGTTGTCCCTTCTCTGGAATCCCAGCCCTCAGCAGATTCCATTACACCTACTTGCCACAATGCTCCACCAGTTCCAGGTGGCGGTGATGATATCATTTTCCGGTCCAGACTCCCCGACATCACCATCCCCAACCACCTCCCTCTTCACGCCTACTGCTTCCAGTGCCTCCCCGAGTCTGCCGATCGCCCCTGTCTCATTGCCAGCGCCACTGGAAAGTCCTACACCTATGCTGAGACCCACCTCATCTGCCGTAAGGTAGCTGCTGGCCTCTCCAACCTCGGCATCTCCCATGGTGTTGTCATCATGATCCTCCTCCCTAACTGCCCCGAGTTCGTCTTCACCTTCATGGGGTCTTCCATGATCGGCGCCATCACCACCACCGCCAACCCCTTCTACACCCCTGCCGAGATCCTCAAGCAGTTCCACGCTTCCGGGGCCAAACTGATTGTCACCCAATCCAACTACGTCGAAAAGCTCAGGGACTTCAACAAGGACAAAGAAGGTGGCGGTGGCATCGGCAAGGACTTCACTGTGATCACAGTTGATGATCCCCCGGAGAACTGCCTTCATTTCTCCGTCCTATCCGAGGCCAACGAGTGTGAGCTGTTGCAGGAGCAAGAGGATCAGGAAGCATTATCCACAGCAACAAAAGTGAGATTCAACCCCGACGATCCAGTTGCCCTGCCTTTCTCCTCAGGCACCACGGGCCTGCCAAAAGGGGTGGTGCTAACCCACCGGAGCCTAATCACCAGCGTGGCCCAGCAGGTAGACGGGGAGAACCCAAACCTTCACCTGATGGGCAGCGACGTGGTGCTGTGCGTGCTGCCGCTGTTCCACATCTACTCGCTGGTCAGTGTGCTGCTGTGCTCGCTGAGGGCGGGAGCCACGGTGTTGCTGATGCACAAGTTCGAGATAGGAGCCCTGCTAGAACTGATACAGAGGCACAGGGTGTCGGTGGCGGCAGTGGTGCCACCCCTCGTGCTGGCCCTAGCCAAGAACCCCATGGTGGAGGGCTACGACCTCAGCTCCATCAGGGTTGTCCTCTCCGGGGCCGCACCTCTGGGGAAGGAGCTCGAGGATGCTCTACGCAACCGCATCCCTCAAGCCGTTCTTGGACAGGTCAGTGCTCTCTTATTAATTATTTGGGTTTTTGGTTTACGATACTACCCTCAGTTGTTTTCCCTTTTTTTTTTTTTGTTGAAGAGGTAAATTCTTCCACTTTGATGAAACAGGAAGATCCCTTCCCTCTCTTATATCAGATTGCACCTGGGATGTGAGGGACAATAAGTCTGTAGTAGCAGTAGAAGGTCTTACCGAAAATGCGAGCATACCTGATCTCCTTTCAAAAGTCGTAAACATATTAGATACCATAGGCCGTATGCCTTCCAACCGTTGCTGAATTCCCATGTCCAATCTTACACCTATTTGCAACCCTGTTGCTTGCTTAAATCTTAAAATCTGTTGTCAAAAAGTACTTTGAGAAGAAGCTGCACGAAAAGAAAATTGTGATATCTATTTTTCCCTCTCCCTCAAATTGGCAAAATCGCTGTAATGGTAAGAGCTCATCCAGATCTGGAGGCGCCATTGATGGAAGGAAAGTATTAGAGACCTTTACCATAAAAGGTGACTAGAGAACGATTTGAAGTAGCTTTCTCAAGTTAAAAAACTATATAGAACTTTACTTTAAAAAATAAAATTGAATATATTTTTTATGATCATTTATATTCCGAGAGAAAAGGTCGATACCTACAATTTACATCAGTAGGAAGAAAAAGGAAAGGGAGTTTATAGATACGGGTGGTGGTGCCTGCATGTGAAGGACAAGTAATTAATACCGGTCCAAGTTAGCTAAAGAAATTGATTTTTTTATTTGGTATTTCATTCCATTTTACTCTCTTGCTTTCCTTTTTTTTTCCTCTATTTTCTTTTTGGGGGTTTGTGTTAATTATAATCACCGAAAAAAAGTGATTGGGACTGTGGGAACGTTGGATTGGAGGGGGAGTTAAAGCTGATGGGCCTAAACAAACGATGCCAACGGTAGTTTTATTTAGTGCATGGGCTTCCCCCAACACCCTCCCCCGGTGGGTTGGTTTCCAAGTCCCTCTCCACAGAGGGGGGGAGAGAGTGAGAGGGCAGCAACATGCTCTTGGAAGTAGGCGTTGGATTTCTATTTTCCCCCTTTTTTTTTTCCCCTTTTCTCCTCCGTGACATTAACTCTTATGATTAGAGTACAATTAATTCCAGTTATGATTTATGGGTGTCATAGAAATCTGGAATGGTCGCTGTTTAAGTTAACATCAGTATTGTGCCCACCTCTAACTAAATTTAAAATGGAAACAAAGAAGTTGTATTCTCTCACTTTCTTTCTCCATCCTCTGCGGTTCACCTAACAAAATTAATATTTGGAAGCAAAAAGTCAAGAAGGAAGAGGGAACCGGGAACCGTCTATATCGAATGAGCAACACTAGGCCAAAAAATGAAGTGCATTGATAAGTAACACAACATAAATTAAAACTGTGGCGGTCCACATACAGTTAGTACAATAATCAGACAAGAAATTAGGTAGTAGATATTAAATAATAAATTATACCATTAACCAAGAGGGATAACTTGTTAGAGCATATGTTTAAGGTGAATCAAGTCTTATTATATTATCATAGTTAAAGATAAATCTCCTAACATATTATGCATGAGATAGGTGTTAAATCTCATATTAATTAGATTAAGAAAATAATATTGGGTTAATAAGAAATCAAAGTACCACCCTTTTTTTTTATTTCGTAGAATATTCAAGTTTTGCCTTACTAATTTTCAATGGTCTCACTCTCATACACACACCAACAAGGGCAAAGAGCACCCTTAAAAGTGCTAACTGGTTTCAAAGGAATTCGAAGTGTGATGATAATTACACACTAAGTACTATGCACATTTTAAAAGACTTAACAACAATAATATAATATGTGAATGAATGTCTTGAATCACGAACCTCAATAACCTCTTAAATATACATGAGAACAATTGAGAGGCATTATTTAACAAATAATATATTATAAAGCTATTTAACAATGTTATCTTTTATAGCAAATAATTATAATAACTTCAGATTCTATTCGTTAGAAAAAAAAAATTGATATTTTTTAAATTTACTGGTTAAATTTATATCGGTCGATAATATTTTTGAAAGTGTTAGACCAACTTTCTATCCTCGCATCATCCATTGTCCTCTAACTGCATCAAGATACTCCTCCTTAGCAATGTTGATGAGGCCTCTGTACACATTCTTTGTAGCTTCTAATTTTCCACCTTCCTAATTTTAACCAACTTGGGGTTGGCCTGATAGTTCCCTCACTAAATCCCCAAATAAGTGATCCCAGGATCAAATTCCAGGTTGGGAGAGTCGACGAAAATTTTCTCAGGGGTCTCGAACTGATCACAGATTAGTCTCAATGTGCGTTTCGGCTGGCCCGAGATACTGCGTGGTACAAACCTTCCTAATTTTAGGCTGCCAACTACATACCACATACCCTCCTTCTCTAAAGTAATATAATGATCATTATCATTACTCAATTGTTATTTTAAAATTTTAAAGTATAAAAAAAATCCATTTTTAGTGTTAATAAGTAACATTGTGATTAAAAAAATGATCTAAAGCAGCGTAAGGTTAATGATCCCGGGTTTCTCTAAGTAATTTCCTTTTATATATACACACACACACACCAAAAAGTTCGACTAAACCATACGAGCTTTCTACTCAATTAGAGCAAGAGCTGATCCTTCAACCATGAAATACGAATCAAGGTGAAAAAAAAAATTTAAACATAGTCCGGTTATAACCATATATGGAGGGAAAGGTAGTAATTAAATAAGGCCTGATAGATAGATAGGATGGCACCGCCATCATCATCATCATCATCAATATATGCATGCAGGGATATGGAATGACAGAAGCAGGACCAGTGCTATCGATGTGCCTGGGCTTCGCCAAGCAACCATTCCCTACAAAGTCAGGCTCGTGTGGAACGGTTGTGAGGAATGCGGAGCTCAAGGTAATTGACCCCGAAACTGGCTCCTCCTTGGGACACAACCAACCTGGCGAAATCTGCATTCGAGGCCAACAAATTATGAAAGGTATCATCGTATGAATGAATTGAAATCGGATTATTTAGAGACATATTTCTTCAAAGGGGAAAGGAAATAGCAATATTAATTATATTATGCATTGGTTAACGTAATAGGATATCTAAATGATCCGGAGGCAACGGCAAGGACCATCGATGTGGAGGGATGGCTTCACACTGGGGATATTGGCTTTGTGGACGAGGACGACGAAGTATTCATCGTAGATAGGGTTAAGGAGATCATCAAATTCAAGGGCTTTCAGGTGGATTTACTTGCAACTAATTACAACAATAGAATTCGATTGCTGCATGCTAACCTGTATACTATTAGTATCATGCATAATGGTTCCAATGGTCTCTCCTAATAATTAATTGTAATTGTCATCAATTCTTGTTACACATATAGGTTCCGCCAGCTGAGCTCGAAGCCCTTCTAGTGAGCCATCCATCCATTGCCGATGCAGCTGTTATCCCGTAAGTACCAACCAGTACTCTACAAATTGAATACGCACCTCCAACATAGTTAATCTACTCGTGTACATACATAACACAGTGATTAATTGTTCGCATACATATGTGCATATAACACTATGTACGTAGGCAAAAAGATGAAGCCGCAGGCGAAGTCCCTGTAGCTTTTGTTGTACGAACAAAGGGCTTGGAAGTGTCTGAAGAGGCCATAAAAGAATTCGTTGCGAAGCAGGTAAGTTAACATGTATAATATCACGTAAATACATGCAACCTACATATGAATCCATTGGGTGATCTGCAAAGGACTAAAGAGGGGTGTGTACGAAAAAAGTTTTTTCTGACCAAAGTTAGTGTTTGTGTATAACAATTTGGTGCTACATCTCTGACCAATTGCAGGTGGTGTTCTACAAGCGACTGCATAAGGTTTATTTTGTTCATGCGATTCCCAAGTCTCCTTCCGGCAAGATATTGAGAAAGGATCTGAGGTCCAAGCTAGCTGCTGCTGCTGCTGCTTGACTGATCTTCCACTCCCTTATGAGAATCCCATTCCATCGCGCTGGTTCTCCCCTTCTTCTTTCCTTGGTTTTCTATGGCGCATGATACGGTGCAAATTCCTCGTCATATTTTATTACTATAGAGGTACGCGTGGGTGTGTGAAAGTTGCCGGCTCTCTTCACGAGCAGAACATCAACTGCAAGTTCCACCATATATCAAGTGTTAATTATATCTTAGTTTCTCGATGATAATAATGAGCGATTTATTGAAACTTCAACTGGCTATCAATTGTTCTTCGGGAAATGGGAAGGTCTACGTTGCTTATAATTAACTTCTCCTGCCGTGGACAATATAACTGCTGCCAGCTTTTTCACCTGTGCTTTGATAGAAAAATGAGTGGATCCGAAAATATGTTGTTACTCGGAGAACGAGTACTTGTCGCATGGCAACTCTCCGCTCCGAAATACTCCAAAAATTGGAAACTGACATGCAACAAAAACAAAAACCAGTAATAATTCTTGAGAAAATGAATCCGGTTCAGTGGTGTAGTGCAATTAATAAGTACAGGACATTTAAACTGAAGTCGGCATATTAGTTATAAAATTAAGTGATGAACTTTTCAACGTCCATAATTATAACCAGAAGTTTCATAAAGTATCCTTTTTCTTGTAAAAGTGAAGGTAAATGACAAATATTTACTGATGCTAGCTGGTCAGAAATAGGCTCCTGTGTTGCCGGATATGTGGAAGTTAAAGGAGAAAGACTCTTCTCATGGTTCTCAAAATGTCACTCTACATCCCCGCCCAAGCTGAGGCAAGAGCTTTATTATTAGCTGCACAAATTGCTGAGCAAAAAGGTTTGAAAGATATTATTTTTTACTCTGATGCAAAAGATTTAGTCCAAGCCATTAACAGGTTGCAAATTTCCCCATGGGATTCAAAGGCTATATTGAGTGATTTTCATAGCACTGTAAAAAATTTACACTCTTGGGGTTGCACTTGGATCAGTAGGAGCCACAATTTTATAGCCCATTCTCTCTGTTCTTTAGGTTTTAGATCCACACAGCAAGGTTTGATTCTTTTTGAGGGCTCATGAGAAGTCTATTTGTATTATGTATGAAATACATTACCGATAAAAAAAAAAAGAAGGTAAATGACAAACTAAAAATTAAATTGTCACCATTGGCGCGGTCTTGCGAATTCAGCCAACTACCCAGTACGTGGCGGCACTACTGAATTAATTGCATACCTTGCGGGACTACTCATAGGTGAGGGAAATCTGTTGAATCACGAGAGGGAGGTTAGGTTTTTCACACAGGATTTGGAAGTTTGGCTAGTTGGTAACCTAGCTCAATTATTAGATGATAATACAGGAGTTTCCTAGTCTCTTACCTTTGGAGTGGGTGTTGGTGCTTGAGGCGGCGGGAAATGAGAAGAAAATTGTTCTAGGGTTTTGTTGTATCAGACCTCTCCATGAGCATGTCATGATTTGAAAATAAGAAAGGAAGTCAAATTGGATGTGACGGTCTGATTTGATCATTCGACGCTCAAGTCAGTCAACAATAATTAAAAGATGTAAGTACAGAAATGAGTTAAACTTCTGAGAGTATAATGTGTACCTTGTACTAGTGTAAATAAGCATTTATAGAGAGAATATGAGCCAATCATCCAATATCGGCTAAGATCATGAAGATATTAACGAGAGCGAATAATGAGAGATTTGTTAGGATTATAGGAATATTTTACGAGCTGTAATAATAATTCAAATGGTAAAAGATAATTTTATCATTGGTAATTTAATTTCTTATTAAAAAAGCTAATTTTTTGTATCATAATTTCTCATGGATTGGGGAAGAAATTCGTGTGATAGTCATTTGGTTGGTAGCAAGAGTAGCGCCCTTACCAGTGTGACAGTTTCTTCAAGGGCTCCAAGAGGAAATGGCGGGACATAGGTAGGCCTGGCAAACTATATCGTATCGTATTTAAACATGTCATGTCTAACAGTGTCCGGGTTAGAAACTCCAATGATCTGGATATGACGCATTTATTTTTTGTGTTAAAACGGGTTCGTATCTAAAAGGTCGTGTATAAATCGTGTCTAAACTGGGTTGACTCATTTAATGTAAAATATCGACAATATATAATTACACTCTACTAATATATGATGTAATTACTAAAATAATAATATTTATTGATAATTAGTATAATAAATAAGTAAGATTAATCAATTATTGATCATGTAATGCATGTAATATTTTATATGTCATAAAATTTTCATATATAAATGCATTAAATGAGTCAATATATGCATAAAAATAGTTAATACATTTAATAAACGTGTTTAATCGTGTCGTGTCATGTTATACATGTTCAAACCCAATTAAATACGTTTATTTATCGTGTCTGTACAGGTTCGTGTCTAAATCGGCTTGATCCAAACCCGCCTAACTCCGTGTCGGGTTACCGTATCGTGTCAATAATTGCCAGGCCTAGACATAGGGTGGCGAAAACCTGTGATAGTTTGGGTTAAAAAAAAAGGTAATTTGTCTAAAAAAGTATAAACTATTGTAAAATTTTCTATTCTACCGTGAACTTTCTTTTTACCGAGAAAATCACGAACTATACTCCTTTTTTCCTAATCTACCATACTATTAATTTTGATTGTTATTTGCTGACGTGTACAATTAATTTTGCTGATTGTACAAACAGAGTCTGACGTGATATCTTACGTAACGTTTAGTTTGTCTTAAAAAATCACGAACTATTGTCGAATTCACTATTCTATCACGGATTATTATCAAATTCCCTATTTTACCATGAACTATTGTCAAATTCTTTATGCTATCACTAACTATTGTTAATTTCCTATTCTACCACAAGTTATTTTTTGCCAAAAAATTCACAAATTGTGCTTCATGTCCCCTCACTTACTATGTTATCCATTGAATGAAAAAAAATATTATTATTTACATCTTGCTCTCAATAATATTTGTGGTACTTCAATTAATATTACACTATTGTATGTTATCATATTATTTTATATTTTCTTTTAGAAATAAAATTAAAAGAATACAAATAAGACAGAAAAAACCAACTTACATGTTATACTGCCTCATGCTTAAGCCTAGCAATTTTTGACATAACACGATAACCCGACATGACACAACATAGAGTTAGGCGGGTTTGGATTGACCCTAAATGTGTTTCATGTCTAAAATGGTTGACCCATGCAATCTGTTTACATAAATGAGTTAAATCGGGTTAAACTCGCATAACCCGACACAACACGATTAAACCCGTTTAATTAATGTCTATATGTCAAATCTATAATCCAGTTAAATATATTAAGTTATAATTACAATTATACTATACATATTTAGTTATACGGGTTAAATTGATCGTGTTTGTGTTTGAAATTTCTGATCTGTTTATTAAACGGGTTGCATGTGGGTTAAGATACTTTAGACACGACACGTTTAAATACGCCACGACACGTATTGTCAGACTTACTCATGCTACACTCTTTAAAAATAACGTCAATATGTGTGTTTGTATTTCTTACAATATGAGACCACCAAATAATTATTAAAATTAATATGTACCTCACATTATAATAAGTTGATTTTTTATGTCCAATTTACATTATTTTAATTTTATTTCTAAAAGAAAATATAAAATAATATAGTAACATACAATAGTGTAATATTGATCGAAGTACCACAAATATTATTGAGAGTAAGATGTAAATAATAAAAATTTTCTTTCATTCAATTGATAACATTGTAAATGAGGGACATAAAGCACAATTTATGAATTTTTTGGCAAAAAATAACTTGTGGCAGAATAGGAAATTAATAATAGTTAGTGATAGAATAGAGAATTTGACAATAATTCGTGGTAGAATAGGAAATTTGATAATAGTTCGTGGTAGAATAGGAAACTTGATAATAATTCGTAATAAAATAGGGAATTCAATAATAGTTCGTGATTTTTAAGACAAGTTAGATGCAACAGAAGATGTCACGTCGGATTGTGTTTGCACAATTAGTAAAATTAATGGTGCACGTCAGCAAATAACGGTTAAAATTAACGGCGTAGTAGATTAAGAAAACAGAGTATAGTTCGTGATTTTCTAGGTTAAAAAAAGGTAAAAAAGAAAGTTCGTGGTAGAATAAAAAATTCTGTAATAATTTGTATTTTTTAGGTAAATTACCAAAAAAAAATTACACAAATTGGCAGCAAATGGGAATTCGGGCATGGCAGGTTCATGAGGTTTGCCAAGGAATGATCGGGCTGTAACTGGGAGATTTTGCCCGATCTCAAGGCACAAAGACTTCGGTCAGGGCGGAGCTGTGGCGGTTAAGGTGGGCCCTGTGAGACCTAGGATTTTGCAAGGTTGTTCTTGAGGGTGGCTCAAATAATTTCAACCAACTGCATGTCTTTGTGTGAAAAAATTATATTGCAAGGAACATTCGATTTTATCTTTCCTGTAATTTCGTTCAATTTTAATTCTATATACTCTAATCAATAATAAATATTTGACTTGACAATTATTAATACTTAATTTACTAATTAAAAATTATTTTCAAATAGAAAAAAAAACTTAGGAGAGCATAAGGAGCTCTCGGGCACGACTTTGGCCGCCACCACCACCCACCTCGTTTGAATTAAAAAAATCGAATTATATTAACAGTGGGGAAGGGGGTGACGGTGGTACCTCCAATTTCAATTGAATTGATTATTTTACTCCATTTAATTAAAGAAATACAGTTTTAATTTTTAATCCTTCGTGTTTTATCCTTTTTATTATAAATCTTTACTTTTTTTCTATTAATATTCTTAATTTTTTAAATTTTTACTACTTTAATTATTTCATTATTTTTATCAAAAAATAATTTTTTAATAAAATATTTTCCAAAAAATAGAAATAACTAAAAATAAACAAAAAAACTCCCACCATGTAAAATCACATCACTAATTATTAATAGTGTTAATAAATAATTAATATTCCGTGCTAGCTTTTTAAAAATTTTACATTATTTTATAATATTTTAAAAACATATTGTAACATTTACTCCCGTTCGGTGCCCTGACCGCTGAAAAGCAAGGAAGAGAAGAAGATTCAGGAAAAGGAGCGGAAAAATGGCAGGTTCTGGTGCTCCGTCCATTCCCTCCCCAGCTCTGCCTCCTCCCAAGATACTGCTAGCTAAGCCCGGACTTGTCACTGCTGGCGCTCCTTCAGGCAAATTCGGACGCAGCAGCGGCGGAAGCGAGGAAGAAGCTGCCACCCTTCGTTCTCGACTGCCATCCCTCAACCTCCTCTCTGATTCATGGGAGTTCCACATCGATCGCTTCCTCCCCGTACTGAACCTTCTCCCCCTCCTGTTTTATCCGCCTTTGATTGTCACGTCTAATTTGTACATGATACTTACATGAAGAGAGTAATCTAATGGAACTGATCCAAAAAAAAAAAAATTCTAATGAACGCTTGGGTTTTATGTATGTATGCAGTTTCTGACGGAGAACACCGATTTCACCGTGGTCGGTGTGATAGGTCCACCCGGGGCGGGCAAGTCTACCATCATGAATGAGCTTTACGGCTTCAATGGGACCTCACCTGGTGGGTGTGAATCCATCTACCCTAATTCTATTCTCCTCGTTCATAGGGGGCATCTTATTGTTTTCTTCAACACGAAAGGATAGTCTGGCGGCTCAAAACTGGGAACATCGGCTCGCTCTTTCGTGATCTGTGCCTCTTATTGATAAAACGAATCGTTTCATTTCTCTCTCCAGTCTTTCCAATATCAAATGTCAGTTTTTATAGTTTGTTTGTCATTCTGGAGAAGGACTACTTTGCCAATGAATGCGGATCCAAATTTCCTTCGTTGTGGTCACTTCCACAAGCAATTGTTCTGTGATCTGCCAAGTATCGCTTGTGAATGCGCTTAAATAGTGTTTCCATGTGATTCTAATCGCTCTAGATCCATTTAGTCATTAATTCATAACCATAAAATGAAATGATGACTAGTGGCCAATAACCAGAGTCGTTCTTTCTTGTAGGGATGTTGCCACCGTTTGCAATACAATCACAGGATACAAGGGCAATGGCAAAGCACTGTACTACTGGTATTGAATCGAGAGTTTCTGCTGAGCGCCTTATTCTTCTCGATACACAGGCAAATTTTTTCCCAAATATAATCTTTGCCTCCGTCTAAATTTAATCATTCTTTTAATATTTATCCTGACATTGTAGTGTGTAAATTGCTCCTTTGTTTTGCTTGTTAACCCATGGGAAAGGCCACAACTTTTCTTTTCCTCTTTTGTAATGCTAATTTATCTATGGGGACTCAAAGATGTGTTAAGTTTTCACATAACACCTTCTGTGTTTGCCCTTCATAACTTAATACCTTCCTCATTATTCATAGTTTTACAGTGCAACAGAATGTTAAGCAGCTTCCCTTTCTCTCCTTTTATTTGTTCATATTCTGCAGCCAGTGTCTAGTCCTTCTGTGTTGGCTGAAATGATGAAGCCAGATGGTTCATCCACCATTCCAGTTTTAGGAGGTGAATCTCTGTCCGCTGAGTTGGCTCATGAGCTCATGGCAATCCAGGTAACATAGAAATTAAGAAGATGTGTGTGTGTGAAAAACGAAAATTAATGGTTTATTAACTATTGAGCTAGTTTTCTTGGATTTCTTTACCCATCTATGTATTGTGCCTGTAAGCCCTGTACATTGTTGATCCTTATTCCACAATGCTGCGAGGATTCTGCTTAGGTTGGTGTTCTGCTATCATCCATTTGCCACATTGTGTTGGTCGTATCTGAGGGAGTTCATGACTGCAGCATGTGGCATTTAATGTCGACGGTATTGCCTTTAAACCCATAAAGTTGTATCAGTTGCATTTTCCCTATGTTGTGTTCATGTCATATGTATAATTTACATAAATGTAGCCTTCTTTTATGTAGTTTTTAAAGGTCCGCCTGCCTCTTTCTTTTTGTATATAATTGCTATATTTCATTCCTTCAAGTCAGCCTGCAGTATTTCTGTAATTGTCTAAACTCTCCCTTTTCGCATACTGCCTATCCCATCTCTCGTACTCTGGAACTGATTTGCTTATATTAACACTGATAGAATGCCATGAGTTGGCAGGCTGGGACTTGTTATTTCCGATTTCCACATGGATTATTTGTCCAGGCTAGGAACATGGGAGTGACTGTATAGCACTTGGATTTAGCCTCTATTCTGACATTTTGATATCCTGATGGTAACGATATTGTGGGTCCTCCACTATTCAGGACTATAAATTTTAATGTCATTCCTGTACAGGTTGAGATGTTGAAACATGGCATACCTGATCCATCATCACATATATCTTCCCAATTCCAGAACACTAATTTTGCATTTGAGAAAAGTAAAGTTTTAGGAGGTGAAGAATACACGGCAGCTCCAGTTTTTGTTCACACAAAGTAAGCGTCCTTTTATATTTCTAATGCTTAGTTGTGATCATTAGGGATTTTGAGACAAAATGGGGTGGAATGATATTCCTTCAAGTGATCTCTGTGCTTGCTTGTGATTATAGCTTGTATGTAACTTCATACTTTTCAGAGATGTTCCATATTTTGATCCTTAGACGATGGGAGGAATGATGACTATTCTGTGGATATTTGCTCTATAAGCAATAATTTCCTTCTCAGCTGCACGCTTGAAAGCCCAAAACACCCTCAACCGTGTGAAAATCATTTTTTGGTTGCTTCCCATCAAGATTTGTGATAAGGATGGGGACACTATATATCTGTTGTGAAGTCTAGAGGTTTCATATAGAAGCTTTTGCTACTGCCATGAACAAATATGGCAAGAAGCAAAAGAAATATTCCCTTCTCCCTCTGCCAGAAAGAGAGATATATTTTCCCTGTTGCAGGCTGCAGAATCAAGAGTTGAATCCACGCAATGCTTTGCGGATAAGGAAGGCTCTTTCACAAAATTTCTGCTCATCTTCATTCATGAGGGAAAAAGGTAGAAAGGCAACAAATCTTCCTAGTAGTGGAGACAGTGAATCAGGGTCGCTAGTGGATAATCTGTTTTTGATTCCTGTCAACACCAAGGATGACTCCTCTGGATCTCCCTATGAGAGTTATGTTTCCGCCTTATGGAATCTCAGGGATCAGGTCTCTCCCCTTCCAGTTTGTGCTGATAATTCTAACAAAGAAAATTTATTGAATTCTATGGGCCACGGCAGATTACTATTTTTTTAAACATATATGTGCTTGGTATTGTCTTAGCCAGTTGAATCCATTTATTGATGTCTGTTTCAGGTTCTATCAATAAGCTGCCCCTCCTTTTCCCGGACTGTGTCAGAGCGGGATTGGTTGAGAAATGCAGCAAAGATATGGGAGTTGGTAAAAAATTCCCCCGTCATCTTGGAGTATTGCAGGGTGCTACAAAATCAGGGTATTTTTAGGAGATAGTGGCAGCCCTCTCCTTAGTCAATATGAGAGTTGGGACTTAAAACGCAATGGTGGGCTTTGCATTTTGTGAAGTTGGCTACTGTTAAGGTCTACAGAGCATGCTGTCCATTAGGCTTTCATTGAAAGCACAAGATAGAGTTACTGATTCATGTCTGTTCGAGGCTTTTAGTTTGGGTTAAACCTGGAGTTCTCTGGGCTCGTCTAAGACGTGGACGGTGTTATCGATTGCATTGCTATCACCCACAAATTCATGCCTGGTGTTCCCACTTCTATCACAGGGTGATTATTTAATAGACGAAAGGAAAAGAAAAATAGAGCAAAACGAGGACTTGGAATCTCAGATCAGTTCACTTTCAAGATTGACATGAGGGCAATATAGCATGTCATGTGACCAGGGAGATCTGGTTGGACACATACACATGCACAGCTGGTAGGACACCCACCTTATATACAGTATCGGAGTACCAAGGATTGGAATATAAAAATGAGGTGACTTGTTTGTGACAAATAATGGAAGGAAGGATTAAATTGTAAGTGAGAGACTTGATGGTTGACAGTTACGAGTGCTGTTGGCAGTTACTAGCGGTTGAAAGATATAAAATCATGTCACGGCTTCCGATTGATGGTTGCATGATGACATCTTGATTTGACATTTTGATGCTCAACTTAGAACATTGCTAACCAAGATAGTAAGAAGCGTTTGTTAGATAATGATTGGTGGTAGTATACCATATTTGATTATTTAGAAGTGATGTAAAAAGTCATTGAGGTAATAAATGTGGATTTGTTAAGGAGATTTGAGGTAGATATCCCATGGATGGATGCAAGAGAAATGTGATAAATGCAAGGAAATCGGGTACGGTTGCTGTGTATAGAAGTTTTATGGAAAGAATGCACATGTGGAGGAGAATGGCACGCATGTGCTGCTATTCCACCACCAACCACATTAAAATGTTGCAGTTGCACGACAAAATTGTTCTGGAGCTCTTTCTGGAGAGTGTCACTACATACAACAGGGCAGAGCTCTTATTTAAAGAGTAAGGAGAGATTCGAAGGCAAAGAAGATCAACAAGGTATTACTGTATGACTTTAATGCTATTATAGTGACTCTTGAGGCGGCAAGCGAGTGGGTAAGGAGAGAAGTACAGAAGACTTTGGTAGCTGTCTTACCTCCCTGAACTTGTGAATATAGCATTCTTTGGTTGCAGTTTTACTTGGAGCAATAAAAAAAGAAAAAATAAAAATGAAGGGTTCTTTCTTGGGAAACTAGATGGTGTTTTGGCCAATGAATCAAGACAGGTTCATCGATCGTTGAGTTTCTTCCTTCAGATAACTCCAATCATTGTCTAGCTTTGTTTAGCATGGATGACCTGATGGAGGATTCTGTTGTGAAAACAATCATTTAAGTCGTTCGACTTCTGGTACAACATTCCCAATTTTATAATATATTCTGAATGATATGTGGACTCATTCATAACCCCTCTCTAGAAAAAGCACAATTTCAGTCAGGGGATGCCAAAAACTGAAGAAGGAACTAGAGAATGTGCAAGCCGTCCTCCTAAATGGGTCCCGTCGATCCCCATCCAGTGACTATTGAGGCTGTTCACCATAAAGTGCACTCTTGGGACAGAAATCAAGACTAAAACTGGGGATGTCATTCTTCCGTAACGGCTGACGACTGCTGCACCCCACATTTTTTTTCCCTCTTGGATGTTTACAACGGATTGGATGGAATTTGGAAAAATGATCATCATTGAATTTTAAAGAAGAGTCGGCTAACTTTTGCCAGGCTCTGACCACAGAACTACGCTTGGTCCACTTTTCATGGACCGGGCCTAGGGTCCAGGCCCCAACAGCCCAATAACCTCTTTTCCTTTTTTTCTAAATCTCGATCGATGCCACTGCCAACAGCAAGGAAGATTGGAAGGAGAACCTGGGAATGGGGACTTCAATACCACGTGGCAAGTCTTGGTTGGGCGATAACACGCAGAATGACTCACCCACCATCAGAACGGGACGGACGGATGGAAGGAAGAATAGTTGATCCTATTACCAAAAAATAAAAAAATAAAAGGAGGATAGTTGATTCCATTCCCAGTTCGGCTTCCTTTCCTTTCCTCCTTCCGTCATCGATCCCCCACCCACACCATTCCTGGCAGACAGGCTAACCCGATCATTGTTTAGCTCTTCGAAAGCGTAAGCTCGCCTCTCTCTTCGTAATCGCCGGTTCGATAGCTTAGGAAAAGAAAAATTAGGTTTGCTGAGGTCGGAGCCCTCCCCCAGGAAATTCTTCGGTCGCTCGCAATAATCTCTCCAGGTATCCTCGATTTACCTCTTCCCCTCTCTTGGCCAGTCTGACAACGGATCCCTGGACTTGTAGCGTATAGATCCCCTTTGAGTTGAGAGAGTTTCAATTCCAGATTGCCGCGTCCTGCTCCTGCAAGACGGAATCAGAGATGATGAGGCTGCATACCTACGCGGCCCTCAGTCTGGTCGCGACTTTGGCTGTGATATATCATGCCTTCAGCAGCAGAGTCCAGTTCTATCCTGCCATGGTGTACTTATCCACCTCCAAAATAAGTTTGGTGCTGCTCCTCAACATGGGCCTGGTCATCATGTGCATCCTGTGGCAATTGACTAAACGCCTCTTCCTCGGATCTCTGCGAGAAGCTGAGGTCGAGCGTCTTAACGAGCAGTCCTGGAGGGAGGTGATGGAGATTCTCTTCGCCATCACCATCTTCCGCCAGGATTTCTCCGTAACGTTCTTGGCCATGGTGACCGCTCTGTTGCTGATCAAGGCCTTGCATTGGTTGGCCCAGAAGAGGGTGGAGTACATCGAGACAACGCCTTCCGTTCCATTGCTGTCGCACATTAGGATAGTTTCATTTATGGGGTTTCTGCTCCTTGTAGACAGTCTCTTCTTCTACAGTTCTATCAAGTTTCTAATACAGACGCGGCAGGCTTCAGTTTCCCTCTTCTTCGCATTCGAGTAAGTCCCTTTTGTTCGCACGTTGTATTGGGCCCTTTTTTTTTTCTCCTTGAATGTATTTGGCGTCTTTTGAATCATTTAGAAGCCATGTGCTATATCCAGGAAAAAAAAAAGGAAGAAGAAGAAGAAAGAGAGAAACCATGTGTTATGGGCGAACTGGCGGGGTTGGCTAAGTCCTTTCAAAGTGAACGCGATTAACAGAACTTCAAGAATTTTTTGACATATCCTGACGATCTATTACCTCAAGTGTTTGTCAAGGTAATCAATATCTGTAATTTTGAATCTCAGGTACATGATCTTGGCGACAACAACAGTATCAACATTCGTGAAGTATGTGTTTCACGTTAGTGACGTGCTTATGGAGGGGCAGTGGGAAAGAAAAGCTGTCTATACCTTTTACTTGGAACTTATACGTGACTTGCTGCACCTGTCAATGTATCTATGCTTCTTCCTAGTTATATTCATGTAAGTGGTATATCTTTTCTCAGTTTCCAGTTGATTATTCATGTACATCTTCATGGTCACCACCAGTACATATTACTAAAGGGGATTCTTTGAGTGAAATTGTTGTGCAAGCTACTGAATCTATCCCATAGTTGGGATAAACAATCAGTGTAAGAGAATACTGTGCTTTTGATAAGCGTCTGTCCCCCTAATATTGTTGCGTACGTGCATTTTGGAATCTACATGCATGGCTGTAGTTGCATGTTCAGGGAAATTGCATGCACTTAGACAATTTTTTGCGTATTCTTTAATCCAAATTTCACCCATTTGCCCTTTCTATTCAGTTGCTTCATTGACTGACCTGGGCCTGATTGTGACAGGAACTATGGAGTACCTCTACACTTAATACGGGAGCTTTATGAGACATTTAGGAACTTCAAGATACGCATTGCTGATTATATGCGGTACCGGAAGATCACTTCAAATATGAATGATCGATTTCCAGATGCTACTCCTGAAGAGCTTGATGCGTCAGTCTCTAAACTGATCAACTATTCAATTTGTGCTCTAAATAATCATATTACCTATGTGTTGTATGTTGAACCTTCTAAATTTTGCAGAAGTGATGCAACCTGTATTATTTGTCGGGAAGAGATGACAACTGCCAAGAAATTGCTTTGTGGACATCTTTTCCATGTGCACTGTCTCCGGTCATGGTTAGAGCGGCAAAATACATGTCCAACATGTAGGGCACCTGTCGTACCAGCAGAAAATGGGACAACCAGCGGTAGTGGACAACATCGACCTCAATCTAATTCTCATCAACAAGGTAATTGGATTATTAAATGAGAATTTAGTGCAATATGAAAGGGGAAAAACTAGCGCCAGGTACCGCAGAGTTCCCCTTTGGAGTCGGAGAATCCTTTTAATGTTTTTTTCTATATTGTCTGTCCTCATCTCCTGACTGCCTGGACCTTTGGAGACTCCCTTTGAAATTTTTTGTTATGTTTATTAACAAATGGCAGGGACTGCCACCTCAAGCACGGTATCTCAAGGTTCAGCTGCTGGTGCTAATTTGCAAGGGAATACTTTGACTGGCCATAAGGCCCGTATTCAAGCTGCCGCAGCTGCTGCTTCACTTTATGAGAAATCCTTTGTGTATCCATCAGCAAACTCACTTGCATGGTATACTTTTGTCGTTGCCCTGCTTTGTTGGTTGTTTAGAGAGGGCAAATATGTTGTTTTATACCTTGTAGTTTACTATCTGTGTTGGTCTATGATTTAGTGTCTCTTATCTGCAGGACTCCAGGATATGCGTGCATTCCTCGGGTTCATAAGCATTTGCCTGTATCTTCCGATGCAGAATCCAGTGGAGGACATGCTTCTCTTGGGCAAGAACGCAATTTTATGATGTCAGATAGTCAGAACAGTGGGTCTCTTATGCAATTTCCACAGTATGTTTTTGTTCCTGTCCCTGCTACTGGCCTCCAAATGACTTATGGCAACAGAAACGGTAGTGAAGTTGACATTTCAGAGTCTCAAGTGGAAGCTCAGAAAAGTTTCCTTCTGCAACAGATTGAGGTACGTTTCTGGTACTGAAGCTGATGACATCGGTTCCCTTATGTGCGATTTTAATTGTCTGATGTTGTTATTGTTATGGTTTATCTATTCCTGAATTTAAAGAAATGTTCATTCAATTGGACCCCTGGGCTTTATCTCAGATATCTTAGTTTCTCGTTACAGCTTTTGCAAAAGGAGCTAGAACTGCTTCAGATGCCGAACACCGATGGAAGAAGCAAGGGAAAGGCAGTAGTAACCTCATCGTCGGACTGTGGTGGTCATCCACCGGAGAGTGAAGAATGAAGATGAAGGCTTGGATTTTCAGAGAGCTGTACATGTGACCAGACCAAATACACTGTCGTCATCTTTCTTTTTGTTGGGGGGGGGGGGGGGGGGTTTGTTTTTGGGGGGTGTGGGGGGTTCATTTTTGTTTTAGTTTGGGAGCGGAGGGGAGGGAGGGTGGAAGATATTGAGATAAACCGTGGAATCTTGAAATATTTGATCAACAGTCTCGTTATCTTTGGCTACTGCTTTAATATATCTTTCGGTCTTCTCTTCTTCTAAGAAAATTGCCCCTAATGTTCCATTGGTTTTCCTTTTCCAGACAAGAAAGAATAAAAATCTCAAAAGTAGTCTATATGTTTTCAGGGGTTGTTTCGTTTTATATTTGTATATGTACACCCACACACTAGTGAACTGTGACTGCTTACGGTTCCGTGGGAAGAATAAAGTATGAACAGGGGTAGAGTGCAGCAAGTAACTTGCTTGAATATTTAATGTTTTCCATCAATCTGTAGTTTGTGACAGATCTCCATTGCTGTAATGATGAATAAACGGGCTTATTCTCTCTTTTGCTGCTAAGTCTCCCATTTCTTGAATTGATCTTTTAGAGGATTAGCATGTGCCTGTTTCATCGTAAGTGGAGAGTAGGTTTCTCTTCCCGTTGGAAAAATAGTGGACAAGAATACAGATACTGAGGAGGGGATGGACCCATTATTAGCAGTAACACACGCACACACACACAGAGACACGGCCTGTTTATAAGTATCGTCATATGCATGTAAATTGAATGAAATGACAAACTTATACGAGATAAATGTTAAACATAAACTATGTATATATATTAAGGAAAAAATATTGACTGCATATATATATATAATTATAAAACAAATTAAGGAGAAAGGTCAGGGGAGAGAGAGAAAAGCTGTTTCTTTTTCCAAGGGGAATTCAGTTCAGGCCGTGGGTCTCTCTGAGGAGGAGGGATCATCCATCTGCGAAGGAATCAGCCTAGAGACGTTGATCTTATCATCAAAGTGTTAGCTCTTCCTTTCTATCGATCATCTTCCTCTCGTGCTTTTTGGCTTCTCTTTTCTAATACTCGATTCAAGACCAAAGGCAGGCAGGTGGCAAATGGGTCAAGCCTTTCGTAAGCTCTTCGATACCTTCTTCGGCAACACCGAGATGCGAGTACGCTCTCTCTCTCTCTCTCTCTCTCTCTCTCTCTCTCTTCGCGCCTGCATGTTCAAACCTGTTTATTCAATCACTTCAGCTTGTTTGTCTTCTTATTGCGATGCTGCTGTCTGAATCCGTCTTTCACCTTTGATTGCATCTCTTCTGATAGCTGTTGACTGATTATTTCATGTTTCTGCCTTACTTCCTCACTCGGAGCATTTACAAGGCTCGAAAGCATCATAAGAGGCATTAGACGGGTAGGATTTCCACGAATTCTTTCATCCCCATACATGGAATCTCCGCTCATCAATCACCTCACAAATTGCTTCTGGACTCAGAGTTCGTCTCATTGAAAAGGACAGCTGTAGTTTTCTGTCTCGTCAATCAAAACATAAACAGTTGGCTTGCAACTGGACTGATATCGTTTGATGGTTCTTCCTTCCGATAGTTGCTGTTTATTCCTTGTTGTCAGGGCTTGATTGTTAGGGTGGAGCTGCTTTGATGATTCTTGCCTGTTAAGTGTGGGGTAGAAGGTCTCTATTTACCTTTATTCTGGATTTACTGGTAGACTGTTGGGGACAAAGGATTCCTCGTTGCTGCTTATTATACTCTCTAACTAGGAGTTAATGGACAGAGTAAAAGCCCCAACACTGGTTCATGCCTTAGTAAGAGGGAAGTTTCTTTGCGGTACACAGATGGGATGTCGTCTTCTTCTTCTTCTGCTCCTATTGTTGATTCTGTGGCATGTTCTTTAGAGATGCTGTTATTTGCTTTTTTTTTCCTCTTTCATTCGCCTAAGGAAATGCAGTTATTTATGGAAAACAGCTATTTGTTGCGTACAACTTTTGCATATTTTGACAGGTTTCCCTGTGTCCCATTTTATTGCGAGGACATATGTCTAATGAGCAAATCTGATGTTAAATCTCGCTTGTTCACACGAGTTTCTTAGTCTCGTGAAATAGCCTGTGCAATGCATTCACTTCCATTTTCCCTCTGAGAAAAAAAACAATCAAGTAGAAAGAATCTTGGCATGAGCTTGTCTGGGGATTTTTTTTTAATATCTTCTCCTGAGTCAAGACTTCTGTCTTTGCTGTGGTTAGTCATAAAATTGCCTTGTCCTCAGAATGATGAATATGGTTTGTATTTGCTCTGTATCCTTAATCCTTTTCATACTATTCCTCTGAATTGTGTGGTTTCTGCATTTATCTCTTCATCAAAATTGTGCATATCATGAAATTGATTAGGTTTTGATATTGATAGGTAGTGATGCTTGGGCTGGACGCCGCTGGTAAAACAACAATATTATACAAGCTACACATTGGAGAAGTGTTATCCACTGTCCCTACAATTGGTAGGTTTCTTGTCTCCAAAATTTAGGTATTGCACTTACTCATTTTTGTCTATCTAGTGCATGTAAAATTGCAATTCAAATACCTACTCTTCATTTTATTACAGTTAAAGCATTTTGTTACATTTCTATTCAAAGAACCTGGTCTTAGACTCTAAGTCACTGAATAAGTTTTATCTTCTTAACGACCATTAGTTTTTGATAAGAAAATACTAACCATTACGCTGGCCACTAATGAGATTATATCTTAATTTTAGTTGACATACTTCATGTGGCTTCAGTTACTGAATACTGAATTATTGTTTATCTTCTAAACAGAGACTAATTTACGGCAAGAAAATTCTAACCCTTCTTGGGAGCATTAAAGACTGGATTGTAATTTGGTTGATATGTTGTCATTAATAATCCATCAATATCCATTTTTAATCTTAGCACGTCATTTTCCTTAGAAACTGTCACGATGTGCTTATAAAGAGTAGACTGCAGATAGTGGTTAGTGTATCACAATTCAGTAAGGTATCATGTTTGGCTAGAAAAATTGTCATGTTGAATGAGACATTACTCTTGAAACCTTAAATGGATACGAGTTTAGTGGGGAAAACTCTTTTGGATACTTTACGTGATTTCGGATCCTTAATCCCTGCCTCTTTGTGCTGGGTTTTGTTGCCAGTAGATTATAGTTCACTGTATTTCTGCTGTTTATGGTGTTAAAACTTTGTGTTGCTACCTTGACTATTTCTATAGGCTTCAATGTGGAGAAAGTGCAGTATAAGAATGTCATATTCACAGTTTGGGATGTGGGTGGACAAGAGAAACTCAGACCACTGTGGAGGCATTACTTTAATAATACAGATGGACTGGTAATGGCTGGTGCTTTTACTTTGTGTATCATGTGTCTTGGATGAAATTGTAGGCAACTGGGAGCTGCAATTTTGCATGCTTTCTTTTCATTCTCTTCCGTTCGATGATGTCATGGAAGAGTATCATGTTTCTATGGTGCTGTCTTTTCTGTAGATCTACGTCGTCGATTCCTTGGACCGGGAGAGAATTGGGAGGGCAAAGGCAGAATTTCAGGTTGCAAATTTTGGATGCTCCACTTACTGCAGTATTCTAGTTTCAGAAAGTAAATCCTTTTTATGACACTTTAATTTGCCTCCAGGCCATAATCAGCGATCCATTCATGCTCAACAGTGTTATATTGGTCTTTGCCAATAAACAGGACATGGTATGCCTTATTAGCATTATAATCCTATTGTTTGTCCACTCCTCTATCTATCTTTGTTCTGTGCACGGAAGGTGATGGACCATTGTGACTTGTTATCATGTCATCTGATACACAAATAAGTTTGTGAAGTGTAACTTGCTCGGTATGTGCAATGATAGAAAGGAGCAATGACACCAATGGAGGTTTGTGAAGGACTTGGGCTTTTTGATCTGAAGAATAGGAAGTGGCATATACAGGGGACTTGTGCTCTGAGGGGGGATGGACTTTACGAGGGCTTGGACTGGTTGGCTGGTACACTGAAGGAGATGAGGGCTGCTGGCTACTCTTCTGTTGGAACCTCATCATTCTGATCTTCCTTAAAAGGTTTTTGATCTTTCCACTTATGGTATAGACCAGGTGTATGTTGCCCGTTCTTATTGAAATGTCTGTACTCTGCAGGTGTTTGAATATGACTGTCATTTGATCTACTAGTGAAGAAGCTAAAAGTGTTGGCCATTTACATTAAGCAGTCAAGATAAATATACATGGAGACTCTTCAGGCTGTGTATACCGACTTGGGGTATTTGATATCATGTGCTCACCTGAGTGCTAACTTTGTTCCGCGGATCGAAGTGCTCCGTGTAAATTGAAGGCTTGAGTCCATCGCTTCCAGTCCAGGGTAATTGCTCAAAGGCTTGAGTCCATCTTTTAATCTCTTTCACCAGAAAAGCTCCTTCCATCTTCTTTTAGCCGAGTGATGTTGAGGATTTTGACACATAATCTGTCAATTAAGGATAATGGAACTCTTGAGTCAATAACAACAATTGATATTTCGGTATAAAATTAGCTTCGAATGTTAATGGATGCTCGATCATCATCCCTATCTCGCAAAGTTCCTGAATATAAAGGGAGAGGGAGAGACTGTGGACATATTTCTCTCAAAATTTGGTCGTGTCTTGGTTGTTTTGCTAGACAGAGATGGTCATCATCGAATAGGATGGACCGGAATATGTCAAATGGGTTGACTTTGAAGTGCCTGGATGGGTTAAACGCTTTCTTGTTTATTTCATTATGAAAAAAAATCTGAGGCAGCCTGTCAGCAAAGCTCTCGTAGCTCAGTTGGTTAGAGCACCCGTTTAGTAAGCGGGAGGTCTTGAGTTCGACTCTCAACGAGAGCAAAGATCTTTTCATTTTTCCTCACCAGGCGGGAGCCTCTCCCACCACCACATGCTTCACCTCTATTCTTCTCTTTTTCTTCTTCACTTGCTCAGAATCAGATAGATAGAGAGAGAGAGAGATTCCACAATTTTCCCGCAAAATCATATTTTTTTCCTCGCTGAATCATTGGTTTATTTTCTCGTGATAATAACAATAGTAGAAACAAAATGAAGGAATTATATAATTTCCCCAACCACCGAACTAAACAGCACATCGCTAGCGAGGGTAGGGGCGGGGGGAGTTGAGAGTGGTTCTGGTCTGAGCGAGAGAGTAGGACATCCTTCTCCCGTGATGTGCTCATGCCAGACCACTTCCATCTCCACCGCCATGCTCGTTCATAAGTCATCTAAGCTCCCACTCTTTCGTCGGTTCCACCCCAACCACAATTCTCCTCGTCGGTTCCGCTGCCTCTTGGACCAGATTGGCCCATCCTTCTCTGTCTCTTCCTCTCTCAGCTCCCTCGTCTATACCTCCGCCAACGTCATCGCCGCTGCTTCCAAGGGCTCCGGCTCCGTCCACGGTGCTGTTGCATCTGCCATCACGCATGTCGCTGTCACCGCTGTCGCTATCGCCTCCGGTGCTTGTCTCTCCACTAAAGTTGATTTTCTCTGGCCCAGAGTGGAAGAGCAACCTGGTAATTTCAAGTCCCCCTCCAAATTCCTTCTTTCTTTGTGGAACTCGAGGTTGATCATCGAGTTTTGTAAGCAATACTACCTTCGGTGATTGAGTGCGAACTGGCGCATTTGCGAATCTCTTCTCCAATCAATATCCTAGTTTATATAGTCTTGATGGACGAGGAGCTGGAGAATTTATCAGGCGGTGAGGCTTATTGATTGTAGGATCTATTTCGATCCTACTTTTGCTTGTTTGTTGCAGGTTCTCTTATACTGGATGGAGTTGACGTGACCGGCTACCCGATATTCAATGATGCCAAGGTTTACCTATCTCTACTGCCTCTCTCATAGAGACATCATCTTTACTTTAAACGCAAGTGTTCTACTCCTGTGTTAGGGCAGGTTCGGAAGGCCATTGCATTTGCCAAGAAAGCTCATCAAGGGCAGTTGCGCAAAACTGGAGACCCTTATTTGACCCACTGCATCCACACTGGAAGAATCTTGGCAATGTTGGTCCCTTCTAGTGGCAGACGAGTATGTGTTGCTCTTATTCACTCCCTGTCATTTTTTTTATCCTTAAGTTGTTTCTGGTAGTAAGTTCTTCCAAGTCTTGTGCAGGCTGTTGATACAGTTGTGGCTGGGATCCTCCACGATGTGGTAGATGATACATGTGAAAGTTTGCAGAGCATTGAAAGAGAATTTGGTGATGATGTGGCAAAGCTGGTAGCAGGTGTCTCCCGGTTAAGTTACATCAATCAGGTGTTTTTTTAAGCTGCTTGTTGGAGTTCATCCACTGACTCTTTTATTGCTATCAGATTCTCTTATAACGATCTTTATCTTGCAGCTTCTCAGAAGACACCGGCGAATAAATGTGGACCAGGGTAACTTTGGGCAGGAGGAGGTATGATGTCTAGATATAGTCTTTCTTGTAGTTACTGTCTTCCTAATTGGGATGATCAACGGAAACTACTGTAATGAAGCGATTACTATTGTTCCTCCAACTCCTCCCTCAATTTTTTCCATTTCCCCCCTTCTTTTTGCTATACTGGTCTATAATTTTAATAGATAATGAACAGATTACCAGTCATGCTGCTCTTCATATTTATATATTGTATACTGTTTGTTCTCGCCTTTTCCTTTGTTGAAGAATCTTTTTCTGGTAAAGAATTTCTTGTTATTAGAGAACTGCATAATCACAATAGCATCATTTCCATGTATATTTACATAAGCATAGGCCATGTCTCATCATTTATAAGTTCTGCATGAGTATATCTTTTCCTCCTAAGGGAATTTCCAGACTTTTGCACGGGCAGCTACTCATTACAACTTCAATATTTATGTGATGTCATCAGCTATCACAAATTTACATCCAATCCTCAAGTTTCTTCGAGGATTTTTTGTTCCCTTTCGCATTAGCTAAAAGAATAGTGTCAAATATGAAAGCATGCCTATTTTGCAATCAGGCATTCACTTGTTATCACACCTGAGGTGAACAAGCATATAACAATCATAAGACACCTTGAAAATTCTTTCCCTGGCACAGGCCCAACAGTTATTGTTGATTATTGGAATATGTCACTACACTGTCAAGCCATGGACATCTTTAATTTACTCTCAGAGACATTTATTTTATCTGCTATATGATTCTTGCATCTCAACCTTTCTTCTGCAGGCAAATAATTTACGAGTTATGCTCCTGGGCATGGTTGATGATCCACGTGTGGTCCTTATTAAGCTAGCTGACCGCCTTCACAATATGAGAACCATGTATTCACTTTCCATAGCTTTGTATTAACAGTGCATTCATTCCTTTTGGAGTTGTTTTTAGCTTTTTTCTTTCCTATCTGGTGATTTGAGGCAGCAATGGTTAAGTTGCAACTCTTTTTAGATTCAAATGCTTATTTTCTGATATGCTCCTTGATAATGATTCACTGCTGCAGCTACCCTCTGCCATCCCCAAAGGCTCAAGCCATGGCACAGGAGACCTTGGTTATTTGGTGTTCGCTTGCTTCTAGATTGGGCATGTGGGCAATGAAAGCTGAACTGGAAGATCTCTGTTTTGCAGTTATTCAGGTTGTCATATACTGGCTTTTCCGTGCATAGTTGTTGGCTATCATTTGGAGATTAACTTCGGTGTTGCTACGCATGCAGCCACAAGTGTTCTGTAAGATGCGAGCTGATCTGGCCTCCATGTGGAGCCCAAACAACAAAGCAGGAAATCAGAGAAGAATGCTGGCAAGAGCCAGTGTTTCACCATTTGATGAGAAAAGCGTATCTGCGAATGGTGAGGGGAGCATTGCTATGGATGAGGACATGAAAGGCATGAAGGTTACTTCTTGCCTTTTTGCTTCTCATATACCATTTCTGGATGTAATAACTTGTCCGTCACTTTCCATTGAGGTGTCGAGGTCGCTCTATGCATTGACAAGTATTTGATTTGTTGAGATATTAATTCATTAATATCCCAATTGACTGGAAGCGTTCATTTGGTACACAAAATAAGTTGCTTTCAGAAGCAGTAGTTTAGGATAGATATTATTCAGATGCCTTGTGTGTGGCAGTGCTATGGTTTTAAGGAATTGGCATTTCCTGTAGCAGTGATTGATGCATAAGCTGATGTTCAAGAAAATATTTCATTCATTTGTTTATTTTATTTTCCCTTTCATTTGTAGGATCTCTTGGAAGCTGTAGTACCTTTTGATGTCTTGTTAGATCGAAGGAAAAGAAGCAAGTATATCATGGACATTGGAAATAATTCAGAGAAGCTCATGAAACCTAAGGTTGTTAGAGATGCTGCTGATGCTTTGGCATCTATGGTTTCCTGTGAGGAAGCACTGGAGAGGGAACTGCTCATATCAACTTCGTATGTGTAGTTCACCTAATCATCTTTCCCCTACTTTAGTTTTCTGGTATGTATCGTGCAGGGGCATTTATTATTTTTGCCTGGTCTTGCAGGTACGTCCCAGGAATGGAGGTTACGCTCTCCAGTCGTCTTAAAAGCCTGTACAGTATCTACAGCAAGGTATAGGATTGGGAAAGAAATGCTTATCCAGATTCATGGAAGTCATCGTGATACTAGACCTGGCACTCTTTCTGCTAATTGGGCAATACTTGCAGAAATCATTATATTTGATTGTATATAGTAATTAAAAGTCCGTATGCACCCTCTATTGCTGTAGATGAAACGTAAAGATGTCAACATTGATAAAGTATATGATGCCCGTGCATTGAGAGTAGTTATTGGAGACAAGAATGGAAGTCTGCGTGGTCCAGCAGTTCAGTGCTGTTATAGTTTCCTTGATATTGTGCACAGGTAACGTGATCTGTATGCCGCATGCATCATGTATTACCAGAGCCTTAACTCACCTCCTTTTCCTCTCTCTGAGCAGACTCTGGACCCCTATTGATGGTGAATTTGATGACTACATAGTCAACCCAAAGCCTAGTGGTTATCAGGTCAAACTTGTTCAACTTCCATAGAAATTTGTTGTTAAAAAATGAGGCTGCACATTGTTCTTTGAATGGATTCAACAAGCCAATTTCCTGTATGAACTTTATTCTAATGCTGTGTAACTCGGAAACTAATGAGCATGTCATGTCACCCAATTTTTCAGTCTTAAGAGGGTGAGTTATTGAGATTGATCACTTGCTTATGAACATTTTCTTTTATCAATGTCCCTATTTGAATATTTAATCACCTCATGAAATTGCTTAGTAATATTACTGTGATGTCCTTATTTCAGTCTCTGCATACAGCTGTATTAGGTCCTGACAGCTCACCTCTGGAAGTTCAAATAAGAACGCAGGTGCAACACCTAATTAGCTCTCAGCTGTTTGAGATGCTTTTTCTTCAAATGTTTCTTCTACTATAATGTCTTTGAATACAATATTCAGAGGATGCATGAATATGCTGAACATGGACATGCTGCCCATTGGCTCTATAAAGAAACTGTGAATTGGGTGCCTTCGGTTAGCAGTGTGGATGAATGTGAGTCCTCCTATCTTGCAAGAGATATTGAGGATCAAGATTCAACAGAAGATCAAGATGCCCTGTTTCAGAAGTATGGTTCCTTGAAAGCTGGCCATCCAGTTCTTAGGGTAGAGGGAAGTAACTTGCTTGCTGCGGTTATAATCAGGTATAGCTTGATTGGATTTGCTTATACTTTTGTGATATCCAAACTCTTTTGACTTTCTCTTTAAGTTTCTGTTCCATCAATGCATGCAGGGTAGACAAGGGTGGAAAAGAATTATTAGTAGCTGTAAGCTTTGGATTGGCAGCATCTGAAGCAGTTGCTGACCGAAGATCTTCGTTCCAGACCAAGCGTTGGGAGGCTTATGCAAGATTATACAAAAAGGTCATGTCTTGGATGTTTGGACCCTTAAGAAATGATATCTAAATCTAGGAATAGTGAATCCGCATATATAACTGATTAATTTTGTAATAGTTGTTGATGCGTGCTGCTTTTATCCTTGCTCTTGACTGATAACCTGTATATTGCTATTTATGTTAATAGGGGATGGTTGCTCTTTTTGACCATGAAATTGTTGTTCTATATTAGATGAGTGTAAATCTTAGTTTTCTAAATAAAATTGATGCAGCATTTGTAGTCAAGTGGTCCATAAAATTACAAGGTGGGTTTGGTGGATGGAGCAGTATTCTCATGCCGTGAATTTAGTGGCTTTCAGGTGTCTGATGAGTGGTGGTGTGAACCAGGACATGGTGATTGGTGCACTTGCCTTGAAAAATACACTCTTTGCCGGGATGGTATATACCACAAGGTATGCACCGTGTTAATACTACTATATCAGAGATTGGATAAATTTGCTGAGGTCCATTTACATGTTTCAGTGTTACCTTTCAAACAGAAAGGTCTTAGTCATAGTCATCGTGTTTGATTGAATCCCTAAGCTTTCTCAAGGAACTAATTAAAAGACTCTCTACTATGCAGCAAGACCAATTTGAGCGCCTTCTTCCAACATTCATCCAAATCATTGATCTGTCAGAACAAGAAGAATCTGAATACTGGAACATTGTGTCTGATGTTTTTGAAGGGAAGGCGATCGATTCTACCAGATCAAGACCCAGCTCAGGATCTGTATCTTCATCTTCCATGGAAGTTGGCATCAATAACAAGGTCGGTGTTTCTCTCTTATTGGTCCTTTTGATCTGTTCATTATGTTGTCTAAGTGCTTGATGATTTTCCCTTTTCTTAACACTGTCAAGATGGAAAGAAAATCCAAATTGAACTCCGTAAAGCCAGTACTTAATGGGCGGTCATTTTTACCTTATCTGTCCTCTGACGGGAAGATGGTGGAACAAATTACAGGTGCAACTGTTGAGGACAATGCTGCAGTGGGAGGAGCAGCTGCGTTCTGAATCCATCACTAGCCACCACCCAAAGCAAAGTGGAAAACAGAGCAGGAGTCGCGAGCCTGTTAGCCTTGGGGAAGTGGTGATTGTATGCTGGCCACGGGGCGATATAATGAGGTTGAGAAGTGGTAGCACTGCTGCAGATGCTGCTAGGAGAGTAGGGCTTGAAGGGAGACTGGTGGTGGTCAATGGTCAGCTGGTACCCCCCAATACTGAGCTGAAAGATGGTGATGTGGTGGAAGTAAGGCTGTAATGTGCCTAAATAAGAGTTTCCAGCTCTTGATATGATGAGTTGAGATGCTGACTAGTCGCTTGTATATAAATAGGGAATCTCCATTAGACAACGACCCACTAAATTAAAGCAGTCATAGAGCCTCAATATGAAGTACTGCGATTGCATTTGTTGTACATATCACTCCGTCATTGCTATATGCATGTAAGAAACCCTGAGGAAGAAAATTTGTGCAGAGCTGCAGCTGAATGATTTGTACTTGTCCATTGTTGAATTTGGAGATTTTGTGTCAATACTCTCCTCTACCGTCTCGTAGTAGTAATTCGTAGTCGTAGTCATAGCCGTAGCCGTCATCTCAAGTACAATACATGTCTTTTAATAATAGTAACTTTCCAAACTTGTATTCTACAAAAGCTCTTGTAAATAGAACACACTTTACAGGGGGAGGGCACGCAATCACGTTGCCTTGGTACATTTCATAGAGAGGCCATTCGTGTTCTAGCATTCCAAATAATCATATCACTGATTGCAAAAGTAGCTCTGGTTATTATTTTGATGAAGGCAAGTTTGTGGATAGCAGTTTCAAGTGTGTAGTGTTTTTCCGCTTGTCTTTTTTGATGATATACCGTAACTTTTCATTCCAATTCACCATTTTGCTGGAACTTGTTGCAATAATTGTAGAGCATGACCCCAAATTGATTGATTTTGGTTTGAGTTCTCGTGAAGAAAAGATCTCTCTCATCTCCAAGAAATTGTCACACAAAGCACATTCTTCACTTAGCCGAGAAAACTATGTTAATAAGTGTTTAGAATAGTCATCCCTGAACAAAACGATGCTCTGGGAATCTGGTCTTGAATTGAAACAAAGTAAGTGTGGCACCAGAGGACATAATTCTGCCTCTTATCTGATATCGTTCGACACATTGATCGGCTTAAATGCTGAGGAGAGGAGCCATTCTGACACACAAGTGTCTCTCGATGTTAAATATGTTGCCGCTTGAATTGCTCGGAATGATTCAAAAGCTTAAGAGCCCACCACCTACACCATATCCATTCTCCTAGCTTCCATGCTGGGTGTTGAGAGTTTGTCAATGCTCTGATAGAGTGAATAAAATTTTCTTCCGTACTGTTGGTGCTCAAAGTGTCATATCAAAGGAATATGTTTTGATTTTCCACAAACTCCAGCAACAAATTTTGAAGGATTTCAAAAGAATATTGCGATTGACGCTAGCTAGTTGACCTCCAACATAGGAGGTCCTAGCAAGCCCATCGCTCATGTTATTGACCTATCTGTTAGTATGATAATTTTTTATAAATATTTCTATATTTTATTTAAGGAAAATATTTTATATTAGTTTTATGTTATAAATTTATTTTTTTATATCAACTATTAAGTTATGTTGAGTCTAATATACTCAATATGAACCCGACCCAATAATCTTATCAGACCAGGCTGATCTTATCGGGTTGGAGTTGAACTGAGCTACCGGATCGTGCCCAAATTGCGACCTAGAATATAACCAGGGACTGAGGGATCAAAGCCGGAAAATCCAGTTAATGTATTACTGGCGACTTTGTGGGCCTAAGTGACTATTCCCTCATCAAACAAACGGTCAATTTCCCAGTACCCCTTTTTTTTTTGACATTTAACACAAAAAAGAAAAAAACTCTAGAATTAGAATTAGAATTAGATTGTGAAAAAGAAAAGAAAAGAAAGGAAAATCCCCAATTTGGATGGAAACCCTAGCCCTAATTTTAGCACCAACGCCAGTCAAATCGTCAACCGTATGTTAGTTATCTCCGATCCTTCACCTCTCTGTACTCTTCCTGCTGTTGAGCCACTTCTGGATGCGATGTGCTAGATGTATGTAGCAGCAGCGTGGAGGTTCTTTTCTACCTTGTTGTTTTCAGTGTGTCGGAGATGGAGGGTTTAGGGTCAGGTGCCGTGGATTGCAGCCCGGGATCCATTGTGTGGATCCGAAGGAGGAATGGTTCATGGTGGCCCGGTAAGATATTGGGTCCGGAGGAGCTTTCAGATTCACATCTATCCTCACCTCGTGCGGGGACTCCTGTCAAGCTCCTCGGCAGAGAAGACGCCAGCATGTGAGTTTCTCTTGTAATACGTCATTCTAGTCCTAGTTTCGACTTTCCTCGGATATGTTTTTAGCTCTTTTATTTACGTCTTATACTAGTGCTGTGATTTTAAGCTGAATATGAGGCAACCTCCTCTTTGTTCATTAGCAATTAGCTGAAAATATGTGCAAACTATGAAGGTTTCTAGCTGAAATATATGCTAGTGTCATGATTTTACTTCTTTTAATGATGTCCCCTTGACCGTCTTCCACGTACTCAGTTGAATTTGCAGCTATATTGTTGGAATATAAGTTAACAAGATCTATCTTTGCAATTAGGGTGAATAAAGCCATTAGGAAATGCAGTCCTATTAAGCTGATTCTGAGATAGCTATGTGGTTACTCAGCGGGATAATTGCATGAAAGAAAAGTTCAAATCTAGTCTGATGAAGCCTATTGAAAGTGGGCAGTTTACATCTCTCCTTTATGCTTCTCCTCGCAATATTTATCCTCTCCATCTTTCGATACAGGATTTATAACAATTCATTTCTCATGGATGTTCTAGGTTATACTTTTCCACACCACAGACTGGTGTTAAAGAAGTTTCATTTTAGAATTAGGGCTGTTCTTTGAACAAAACAGAGGCGTGTTGTCCAAACATTTGAGAATATCTCTTGGATGATTTTGAATGAAACATGTGAATCTGGTTATCCTTATGTTTCATTTTAGTCTCATTTTAACTCAGAATGCTGAAAGGGTGTATCGCCATCACTTTTAAAGAAACTTAAATTTCATTTTTTGATGATACATCAGAGACTGGTATAATCTGGAGAAATCAAAGCGTGTCAAGGCCTTTCGATGTGGGGAGTTTAATGATTGTATTGAAAAGGTAGAATCATCACAGGCTACACCAACAAAAAAGCGAGAGAAGTATGCTAGTCGAGAAGATGCCATTCTTCATGCTCTTGAACTCGAGAAGGAATTGCTGAGGAAGCAAGGGAAAGTTGCTACTGATAATAAACTTGCTGGCAGCGAATCATCTGTGGCTGCTGAAAGGAGTTTAGTTGTGCCTTCAAGAGTACTAGGGAATGGTGAGGAGCAACCTGAAAGTTCCTTGTCATCTCAGATCATCAGGAGGTTTCCCAAGGATGAGGTGCCATTCGATTCATATTCGCAGAAGGGGAGGTACAGTAGTGAAATCATTCACAAAGATGGTCTTCTTGAAGGTGTACCACGAATGAGGGGATTGCAAGATTTTGGCCTTAAAATTGCTACTCCCAAGCGGAAGCTGTCATCCTCCTTTGCTGTTGACGGATTCCTGAATCATAGGATGAATGATGTTCATTTTCTTCGTGTAGGTGACCGAAGCATGGGAAAAACAGGCTATGTTGATGGTAATCTTTAGTAATGTTGTGGATATTGTAAAATCGTATTTATAATCTTTTTAAGCGAGCATTATGTTATTCTCAATATAGTTTATATTGCAAAACATGAAATTCTCATGTCTTGACTATTTTGAACTCCTATTCAGCAAGTGAAGAGATGGGAGTGATTTGCCGAGCAAAGAGGAGCAGATGCATGTATTTGCCACAAGACCATAGTTATTCCTTCAATGACAGCGAGAATCCTCAAAGAGTGATGGATATTTCACCGTCTACATCTGGGGAGGGAAACACTTACCATAATACTTCCCTGATGGGAGGAAATGCTTTTAGATTATCTGGGAATGCTGACTACAGTTCGTCCGAGTTCTATTTATCAGAATCAGAGCCTGATTCTTCAGAAACAGGGGAGAATACAACTGAGGGAACGACTTCTCTTTCAGGTTTGATTACTTTGAGCTTTCAGTCCAATTGAATTTTTACTTGATTATTTTGAAATTTCACATTCTGATGGTCTTATAATCTTGTCTTTCCGGCTGATGAACTGTTTACCCAAGAAGATTCAGATTTTACTGGAATGCGTAAAGCACAAGAACATGGAAGCATGAGTAGCGAGGAGCCTGAATGTTCAGCTCATTCTGCAGATGCATCTTACCTACCTTCGCATGACCATATGTCCGAAAGTCAAGCTGTATCCAAGTGGCAACTTAAAGGGAAGAGAAATATCAGAAATCTTCCAAGAAAGCATTTGGGTGCTGCTGATAGGAAAGTATTAATCGGTTCCAGTCATCGAATACGTGCTGTTGAAAGTGGAACTGTTTTTGGGCAGAGAGCGTCAATGTCACATGTCCATTACGGTGACTCCAAATATAGTACTGCTAAGGTTGATGAGAATGAAAAGTATGTGGAAGCCCATTTCTTCCGAAGCCATGATTACACAACTCCAAGAGTTACCTCTAGAGGTCAACATCCTGGTAGTCCTAGGATGATTGATTGGGATGACTTAGCTTTCAGAGGGGCACACTATGATCCATCCTTAATTGGTCGAAATCCTATCAGTGGGGGGAGGAGACGGGTGTTGTTTGATGTGGATCTTCAAGTCCAGGTGAAATATCAGAGAGAGCGAGTGCCTATTGTATCTATGACGAGCAAATTGAATGGGAATTCAATCATTGGACACTCAATCCAGATTGAAGCAATTGATTGTGGCTCCACAGATCATCTTCTACCAACAAATCATGATATGTCTGAGGAAGCAATTTATGGCAACAGGAGGATGGCCCTTCCCCCAGCATGGAGGACTGCTAGGAGGACGGCCAACTTCCGAGTCCCTCGTCCAAATCCATCATCAACATTTGATGGAGATGACGATGCAGAGGGCCTCCCATTTGTAGATCGAGAAAGGAGGTCCTTGAAGGGTGTAGGTGCTGAAAGTTTTAGCCAGAAAGGTTTCCTGGTGAGGAGGGGCCTTCCACAAGTGACGATCCAGCAATCTAACAGGCGAATTCAGAGTAAGTTTAGAAAGAGAGTAAGCTTGTCATCTCGCCAGAAAATAAGGACTCTATCCTCGATTGCTGTTGAGCAGAATTTTGGTGGTAAGTGCATGCTTGATCAGTGTGACAGTGGAATAGATGGACTGATTGAGCCGGGTTCGACAAAACCAACTACTGTGGCTTGCATACCTGTCAAGCTAGTGTTCAGTAGGTTGCTGGAGAAGATCAACAGGCCACCATCAAAAGCAGTGACGAACACTTTCTCTTGAATGCAGATTGGGAGAGGTATCTAATGATATTTGTACATTGTGTTGGATTTGTTGGTTATAGTATATTGCAAAGCTTGAACTGAAGAACAGAGAAGCTCTCAGCAGGTGATCCTGCTGCCCCACTAACACTGCCACGGACCTGTTTTTCCCCGCTTTATGACATGATAGGGTTTTGTCTGTTCAAAACAGGGCCATTCTTAGTCCCCAAAATGAAAGGGAAGGGGTAAAAGAAATTGTGGATGAGAGAGCAAATGAAACGATCTGCAAATGGCTATGGATTAGGGGGCTTGCATTTTCTCAAAATTTAAATGCACCGACTCCCCTGGCTTTGATGTTCAGGTTAGAAGCTGACTAGAAATCTTAGTATTAATATTATAGCATTGGAATTTACTTTAGTGATGCACATGTCTAAAGGCTGAGGTGCAGCTTTGACCCTTTACTCCCTCAGACTGTCAGTTGATTAAGGAAAAATCCTTATGAGCAAGCACCGACTGCAATACGCCGCACTAAACAACACTGCAATGCACCGCACTCCGCGAAATAAGGCGCTTCTGTTTATTTGTCTGTTACTATCATGGGTTGTATCAGTTGGTATTTTGAAGCAGCATGAATTTCCACTTTCGAGGAAGGTTTCCTCTCATGTTTATATTTAAGTACAATGGGGCTGCCGTCTGTTTGGTTCCAATGGTGACAGCGGCTCAATCCATCCAAGGAAATGCATATGGCTGGCGCCAGGAATGAGTGGTTTACAGTGCATGCACTCAAGCCAGCTCAGGTAGAACAGCCTCTGAGGCCATGTCACGGACTCGATGGCAGAAGAGCATTCATTTAATCTTTCCTGAAGGGGTAATCTTATCTGAGCCGCAGTGTTTTCCTATAATCAAAGAATCAGAATTTTATCCATCTACCATCGTGGATCTCCAAAAGCTGCCATTCAGGTGGATTTAGACATTCTGTAAGTAGCACGGCTTACCAATCGAGCAGGACCAACTTAATGATGTCAACTTCATCTTACCCGACTTTTTGCACCCCGGGTTAACTGCTGCTCTGCATCATACCAGGTGCTATTCAATATATAATGCGATCAGTGGAAGAGGCAATTGTGTAATTGAAATAAACAAGCTCACCCAATCAAGAAAATCAAATCCTTGCAATCCATGATTGAGGACTGCCAGGGTATATGATAATGTTAGTGTATGCCCCAGCATTTCTCTTACAAGGAAATCAAGTCTAATTGGTTATTGCTTGCCGGGCTTGGGCTTTCCAGTCTTCTTTAGTTTCCTTCTTCTTTTTTTTTCGGGGGAGCGGGGGGAAGCAAAGAAAAGGTCATCAGGCCGGAATTCTTTCTTGACTCGGCGGAAGAGAACAGTTTCAAGTCAAACAGAGGGCAGAAGCAGCAGCCGTATCATCTGAATTTCTATCGTCACTTTTCTCCATCCATCTGATCAATGAGTTCAAAAATGGCCAAAATCATTGTTGTGATGGGCGTCAGCGGTGCTGGGAAATCGTAAGTAGCAACATCAGATGCAATCTCTCTCTCTCTGTGATCAAATTATTCCTTCGTTCTTTGTCTCTTCTTCTTCTTTTCTTAAAGGAATAAACTTGCGGTGGTAATTTGTGAACAACAGGACCGTAGGAGAGTTGCTGGGAAATTCCTTGGGCTGTCCATTCCTTGATGCTGATGATTTCCACCCACCCTCCAATATTGGTCAGATGGCGCCCCCTCTAATTTGTACTTCCTTGTCGATTGGCATCTCCCTTCACTGCCCTTATCATGATCCCCTCCAATTTTGATGGATGCCAGAGAAGATGCGTCAGGGAGTCCCTCTCTCCGAAGAAGACAGGATCCCGTGGCTCAGCACCATGCGGGATGCACTGCGCGAGGCTCTTCTCAGGGGGGATGCCGTGGTTCTCGGCTGCTCCGCTCTGCAGAAGGATTACAGGGAAGTCCTCAGATCTTGCGATCCCAATTATCAGCCGGGGAGCTACCAGACTGCCCGAGTGGAGTTCGTGCTGTTGGATGCCAAGGCTGAGGTCCTCGCTGCTCGACTCAATGCTAGGGCTGCACAAGGGAAGCATTTCATGCCCGCTTCATTGCTCCAGTCTCAGCTGGAGTTGCTTCAGATAGATGAAGCCGAGGGGATAATGAAGGTCGATGCTCATCAGACCCCTCAAGCTATCATTGCCACCATTCTGCGGACCAAGCTCTCATTTCCCAGCCTTGAGCTTTAGCTTTAAATCAAAGTTGCCTGCCCCTATCAAGTGCAAACTCTCAGGTCTGATCATCCATTTTTAGGTCCCTTGTTGGCATCTGCTGTTGTAGTATGGTCCTTCATAATAATGCCGTATAAAAAATCTATATCAAACAATTTTCTGTTTTTTTTTTTTTTGGACTCCCATTTTAAACCTTATCAAGAACCCATCTCTATCATCCTCTCTCAGCTGGATTGGGGAAAAAGGGGAAAAAGATCTGGAGGAAGAAAAGGATTCATTTTCACATCTTCACTCTGCACGCAATGAGCATCTGAACAAGCCCAAATTTCATATTTTGAGATAGAGATTCCTATTTCCTTTTTGCTAGTTATTGAGATAGAAATACAAGTTCAATCTCCTTTCTTTTCTCAAATGAGACAAGAAAACAAAAACTGCATTCGACATTTCCTTGTAAGATGCTCTTTTCAGGCAAACAGCCGTCTAATGTAAGTATCTTCATGTACGAAAACAGGATCTTGGGCCCCCTGAGTTGGGAGTTCAGACTGTCCTGAAGCTATGCCTCCTTGATGAAGAACCACTGCATCACTGTCCTGAGGCGAAGTTAAAGTTAGATAATAGAGCATTCCAAGGGCGATGCTAACAAGAGACAGTGCAGCCCCTCCGGCAAATACACCAGGTTTTACGACATAGCAGTAGTAGTTCCTGAAGTCACTGCTGACTTCACCATGTCTCTCATTCATGGCAGCTGCTGTGAGCAGCAAGAAAAACGCTGCAGCAAATGTGAACCTGCAAACATTAGAATGCATCATATTATTCTATTTCTGTATAAGCTCAAAAGATGCTGGATGATCATCACGACAATGATGCAACAAACGTGGATGTTAGGAGCTGCAAATCTGCGATAACCAAAAAGAGGGAACTTATGAAATGAAACCAAGAATATCGTAACACACAAAACTCCAATGGGCTGATACAGACGGTGCTGCCCTGTCAAGTGTTGCCAATACTTGTTTGCTGATTACCAGGAAACGGCTAAGCAGCCTAGTGCTACTGTCCAATTAGAGCCAGACAGTTGAGAGCCCTTGTTGCTGCAAGTGCACCCAGTTGCTACATTAATAATTACTTGAGCTATCATCAGTGCCGCTGCAGCTGTTAAACCAAGAGCTAGCGCGGGACTTTGGGGATAGGCACATTGAGTTGGTGCTATCAGCTTCACCGAGGAGCCCTGCATGTAAGAGTATGAGGGCACTAGGAAGGCAAATCATACTCATCAATATGTGGGAGGAATCAACCGTAACCGTGGGAAACAGATTAGAGTAACAGTAACTGAGTTTCAAAATGCAAGAATACAACTGCAGAGCTTAGAGCATGAAGTTTGATTAATAGGAAAGGGAAACGGCATTTTAAGTGTGTCAGACAGAGATTAGCGCTCTCAAGACCAATGTTTACAAAAGAAAAGCCAATCTTCCACAATATCTCCCAAAACCCCTCTTAATGTTCGAGTATTACCTTGATCCGGGTAGCCTCAGCAGCAAAACCAGCAGCAGCAGACAAGAGCCCCAAGAAACCAACGACAAAGCAAATGAGCAAAGCCTTCCTCTCCATGCCGCTCTGTCTCTTTCAGGTTTTTATCTTACAAAAACAGTTATTTAACATGGAGTTTGGTCTCCCGCACTGTGGAATGGACTCCTTCAGCTGTTGTCACTGTCTGTCATTATCTTGGGGGGTGGGGGTGTCTGAAAAGGGGACAAAAGTGAACGGAGGAAGGTGAGGATGAAGGGAAAAGAATGTACGCGAGTGGGAGAAGTGGAAGAAAAGAATCTGCCAGGGAAGCTTCAATCATTAATTAATCGCTTTCCACTTCGGTTTTTGTATTCAAACTAATCTTTCAACTCATTGCTCCTGACGGCGTGTCTTAGTCAGCCGTGAGTGCGCAGCACAGCAGCGCTGCTGCTATCAGAAGACGGAGGAGCTTGCTGTATGAGCGATTCCACTCTATCCTAGTGCAGGCGCTCTTTTGGTGGTAGAAATAGAAGGTATAAAATCTTCACATGGCTGGATTCACAACACTACAGAAGCCAGTGGTTGGTGTTGTTGATGCCAACCAAGCATGGAATGGGTACCACGGTTTTGGTTGTATTGTCCAGACCACAGATTACAAACCAGCCATCCATATCAATTTTGAAATTTTTTTCACATTGTATACTCAGCCACATCACATGGCAATGAATTTTTTCAGTGTGTTTGGAGTTGGGAGTTCAATAGAATGATAGAGCTTTCGCTTATCTCAATAATATTTTTTTTGGGGGGGACAGATGTCCAAGAAATACACTGACTAGGAGAGATGAAAGCCACATCATTTTAAGAACAATAAAGTTGTGCCGAACTTCTTCATGGATAACTGCTGGCGAGGCACTTAAGACTTCCATTGTGGCCTTCACGAAAAGACCAGGATCAGATATGAAACTTTATGACACCCAGCACCAAAAGGAAGAGCTGTCTAGCTAGTCGAGATACGATTGAAGCCACATCGCTGTGGTAAAGAAGGGACCCATGTCGGTATCATTGAAGGCCATAAACAAGCAGAGCTCCGACAGCACCAACGCCAGCTATCAGTCCAATGAGGACCCCAATTGGGGGCAACCCGCCACCGATCGCTTTCCCAGTGTTCACGTCATACTTAACAAACCTCTTCTTAGGTGCTCGACATTGAGGGCACGCATATGTATCGGGCTGCAGATCGTGTACAAAGTATTAAAAAAAAAAAGGAAAAGGCCAGGTTATTTGGTTGGCACATTGTTGAACATATCGATGACCTATACATATAAGTAAGTGGTTTATAAGTGCTTGAAAAAATACCATGAAGATTTCAACCCTTAAGAAACTCAAAATATCGGAGACACTTGCCTGCTCATCAAAAGGTTTCTGCATGGTGTATATGTATCCGCAATCTAGGCATATGTGGGTGGCCCTGGCCTATGATTAAGGGAGCAGAAGACAAATGTTATTTTGGAGGTTTTCCATAACGAGCAGAAACAGAATATCAGAACAGGAGAGCCTTATTTTGATATATGTATAATGTTGATAACCTTCTGGGCCTCGGTCAACTTCCTCCCGAAACGAGGAGGAGCTGGCCGCTTTGTCAGCCTCTTCACATCCACTTCCGCTCCCCTACAGCAAAAAGGATAAGAAGAATAATAAAGTTTATAACTCCATATATGTGAGTTCTGATTACTTGGTGCTAGATAAATACACCGTTATCATTCTTCTCTGGTTCAATCCCCCACAAGGTGGGAGCGTTTATGCAGTTTTACTCCCCAAAGTAACATTCTCAGTGAAGTGCGTTAAGGAGATCGCACTATGGAAAAAGGCAAAGGCGTCTGAAACTCAATCTTGGAGCACGTCTCTCAAATTGCATTTTGGTCCGTTAATGACAAAAGTCAACTCCACTGGAAGCCTTGTACAAGTATCCAACTGAATGATAACAGATTCTGAGGAGTGGAGGTATATGCACCTGAGATGTTAAGAACTTCAGCTTGCCTAGCGAAGCTAAAAGCTCAGAGCTTCAGAGTTGGAAAGAGGGAAAAGGGAAAAAATATATATAAATAGAAGACCGCAGTACACAAAGAGCATAGCAACCTAATGAAACATTGTCAAAACTAGTATTCCATCCGTGGGCATGACTCAGAGATCAGCAAGAAAAAGAATCACAGAATGATGACGAAAACATATCGAAAAACCAGCAGCTGAAAGATATATTATTAGAAGGATATAGTGATTAGTGCGTCGGAGGGAGAGAGAGAGAACCTGCTGACAACAAAGTAAACAGAATCTGGCTTTGCTTGGATGGCAGTTTTTGTGAAGCCAAGCTTGTCAGCGGGCCACAGCTCATCGCCGAAAAAGCTGCTGGTGTAGAGCACCTGATCCCCAGACTTGAGCCCAGCTTTGGCTGCATTTCCTCCACCATCCACAGCCTTACAACAAAGCCACATTCCACTTCACTCAGGTATTTGAAATTGTCACATGATTATGGTTATTAAACTGTTGGAAAGTCATTGGGCTCAGGGTACGGGTGTTCTAACCGTGACAACTACGCCACCACCGGACTTCTGGCCCAGGGTGAGGCCGAGAGGCTTGTCGACCTCTACCTCGATCGTTTTTGAAGTACCAGCAGTCCTGGCGGTGATCTCGAGCCCTCTACCCAGGTTGACGCGAGGGGTGCAGTTTCTGTCGGTGGCAGCGAAGAGATTGGTGATACCCATTTTGGCTTCTTGAAGAGAAAGTCCGTGAAATGCAGTTTTCTGCCACACCCCCACCATACCATACCGCAGGGTCAGGCAGACGACATGATTGTCTATGTTAGATAATAAAATGGAATTGAAAGGAAGGAGTGAAAAGAATTTGCATTGATACCTGGGGATAATGAGAGGACGAGGATGCCTTAGGAGAGTAGTGGGAAGCGACGAGTTTGGGAGAGGAGGAGGCACATGAAGAGGAAGCGCCAGCTGCTGCAACAACCCCTGCTGACGACATGGTGGCTTTTGTTCCTTTCTTTCCTTCGCCCAATAGAGCAGGAGAAAAATTGAGCTGCTGCTGCGGCTGATTACTTCGCGAAATAGAAAGAGAAGGGAGGATAAAACTAGCAAGCGGCTGTGGCTGCGGCTGTGGCTGAGGAGCAGGGAAGGGAAAGCTTTGGGTTTTGCTACAATTGCTAAGGAGAGGAAAGAGCCACGCGTCTCTCTCACATAAAAACTTAACAAGCCAATAAACTCATCCAAATTTGAGTGAAAGTTCGGAACGGGAGGAGGCGTTCGTTCTACTATCCAATTTTTGTGGTCATCTTTTGTTGTTGGTGGTGCTGCTGCTACGCCTCACTATTCATCTATCATCAGGAAAGAGAAAAAAAGGGTCCATTAATAAATTAAACGAAGTATGGCAAACTATTCTTGTTTTTTGTTTTTTTTTTCCCTTGAAGTTGCAAACTATTTTGTATCTGATGGTGATGGTCATCATAAGTCACTTTTCCAAAAAAATAAAAATAAAAATAAAATTTTGACATTAAGTCAATCTGGATTCGGACGCATAATCTTCCTTTTTATAGAGAGAACGACTTATCTTCTTCTTGGTTGCTAGCCTGCCATCATAGCGTGTGTTTGGCGTAGCTAACTATGAATGCTCACAGCCTGCTCTGTCAATCTACCAAATCAATTTTCTTTCCGTTTTCTTTTTTAAATCTTGTTGACATTCATTACTGGCTTCATCCACTGATTTTCTCGATCACAAGTTGGTCTAAGAAGATCAAAAGAATATGGAGATTAAAATGGCACAGAAAGTTCCATTCCAAAAAAAAAATATATAATTTCTAATCCGGACCAGTGAAAGGCAATACGACAATACCAATTTCCTATCCTTTACACTACAAGCAAGTTGCACAACGTGATGCACTCCTTTGACTATATACTGAATTTATTCCATCCGTGAACTACCTTAATTCCCAAGGCATCCCAGTCTGGGTTAACCAGCAACCTACACAGTTAGAGCTCGTCGGGACTTCCCTTCAAAATTACATAAAAAATTAATAGCACTGAACCAAAACCATCCCCACCTTTCAAGCACAAACGCGACACACCCAAAACTCTCATGAGATGAAAGTACTGGAGCAGCTACTCCGATAGTTCGTCATCTGGAGAAGGAATTCTTCGGAATCGAGCAAAGTATCGAAAATAGGATGTCTCCCCTTTATTTGCAGGTTCTGATCTCTTTCGCCTCTCCAGAAATCCTTTCCCAGAAAGAGAATCATGTAGCGTCCCCATATCCATCTCTTTCGGGATACCACTGCTCTCATTTGAGAACCTGCTTAAATCAGTGACGGTAGCACCAACATATTCATATTTGAGGGATCGGCCAGGACAAGCTGGACATATTCTAGGTCGCAACATATGTAGAATTCCAGTGGCATCAGAAGGACATGGTGGCAGAAGAAAAGTTTTACCTCTCACGAATAATCTTAAAAGCTTCCTCTGTGGCATAAGGTAACCCAGTTTTTGGGTCACGGTACCTACAACACCAAATTAAATAAGTGCCAATGTCAAAGATTAATTCTACATTTCAGTAGACTTCTAGGAATTAACAGTTTCTACTCCAAATGCAGAAAGTATAGGGGAAAAGAAAAACGATATAAGAGGAGAAACAATAATCAGTTACTTGGCTGGCAGTCCTGTAACTGCACACGTAGCCTTCTCTGGATCTGTGAAAAGTAGTTCAATGTGAACGTAAGTTCTAACTGATTCTGGAAAGAAAACACATCTGAGAAAGATGATGTATATTCATACATCAAAAGGTTTTCCATTAAAAAAAAGTCAAATGTAAGCAGAAGAATTGGATGCAATAACTGATGAAACCAAAATAAAGAAAGATGCAGTATCGGAGCTCCACATACATTGACAGGGAAGTGTACAAATCTCTGACTGGAAGGACACACCCTTGCTGAACTGTAAAAATGAGCAACCTGAAGCAAGGTACCCAGACAAACATTATTTTCAAAATTTATGCAACAGCTTCATTTCTGTGAAGTTGGCAATATAAAAGAGGGCTCAGAAGCTTGCCGTCTTTAGATATATATTTTATCTGTGGACCACTGTAAGCAGCTTTATGCACAATTGCTCGTTTCTTAACCTCCTCTTCCCTTGCTAGTACACGCTCCAAGTTTCTTAAGTTCATGATTTCTGCAAAACATAAGGCATACTATCTCAATAAAACAGCACAACTGTGAAACAAACAATTCAGACCTGCCCACAGAGATAATGTCGAGGTAAAGCTTCTTCAGAAGAACCTGTTTGTGCTGCTTCCAATAGCATCTCTTCTTGGCTCATCCTCTTCTCCTCCCCTTCCTTCTTTCTTTTTATTGGCTGAATAATTTTGTTGATATTAACAGTACCATCATCAGCAGAGTAAGCAACTAGCATCAACCGAAGCTAGAGACTGGGGGAAAAGCAAGGTATTCTCTTGTGTAAAAAGTTGTTTTCTGATCTATTCAGGTTCTATTCAAACAGCCATAGGCAGTTCTCATTGAAGGGACTGACATAAGCTACTCCTCATAGTATTAGCCTCCAATATTAGGTGCCAATGCTAAAAGAAGTCTATCTAAACACAATTTCTGATAGAATCTGGAATGAATTCTGTATTGAACACTCCGGTTGCGATTTGAGAGCAACCATCTATCCCAAACAAAAGAAAAATAATGTAAGCCAGAAAGAGATTATCGATTCCACTCATAACCCTAATGAAGCCTACTCATCCCATATAAATACTCAAGCCCTAGCAAACTAAGTTAAGAAATAATCTAAAATTACTGTTTCTCTGTCTTGCTCCTCAAGATGACGAACCTAGACATTCAAAATAGGTTCCACCAATTCCCCAGGTTTTTGGGTTGGATTGGAATGAATTCAGCAATGTTACGATTAGCTATGCTTACTACATTAAATAAGATAGGTGACATTCATGAAGAAGGTGGCCGGGATAATTGTACACTTGTATAACAATGCAACCATGGACATGCATATGCTACATGCCTCGAGCTGACCTTTGCTGTTGCTTGTAAAGCAGCACGTATTGCATCTCTCTCTGCTTGCCTGACAATGACAGAAGTTCTTGTAGATTTTCTCACTGTTCTTTCAACTTCTACATCTTCAGGAACATCCTGTTGCTCTGATTGCAGAGACCTCTCAGGAGACTTCTCCTCCTTCGAAGCCTCTTGTAGTTTTGAAAGGACTTTCTGTTTCTTCTTCTTCTTCTTGGCCGACTTTCCAGGAAATATCAATCGCTTCTTTACCCGCACTCTGTTCAGGAGACTGAATATTCGAGTTTCAACCAAACTAACACTCTCAATTTGCAGTCAGTTTCAGTTGCGAGACATCAAACCTGTCCTCATCGTCAACTGCAACTTCTTCATCTGGCTCAGGCTCCTAATACGACATTTGAAATAAAACACAATATTTCAGATGGTCGTACTAAATTAATGAAATAAAATCATCCGGAGTGGTATAATTAAACTGACAATGGTGTCACAATGATACTCACATCTTCATCAAAGTCGCTGTCAAATTCATCAGCAACCTCAGGCTCTTCGTCATAATCCTCATCGTTTTCTTCCTGACAGACAAAAGGTTAGCAAAAAAAAAAGCCACTCTTGTTATATACATTAGAGGCAGGGATATCCTAGACTCAATATACGAGAGAATTGCAAGAGAAGAGAGCGCAGAAGAGAGAATATTGCATTCCACCAATGCATTCTGCTTCAACAGAAGCCGAACATAAATATGAACCAAACAAAACAAGAGATTTTTCCAGTTCACAGCTGAGAAGCATGAATAGGGCACCTGGTAGGACGACAACAACAACTAGCAGGCCAGATGAAAGACGTAGGCGCCAGGGGGAACACCGTAATATATTGGCAATCACGACAGCGAGAACAAGAAAAGAAAAAGGAAACAAAGAGTAGTCCACCTCTTTAAGAGCATCCTGATTCCAGAACAGCTCATCTTGCTCAATCTCCTCATCGAGCAACTTGTTCATCCTGCAATTTCGAGAGCTTGAGTTTGTGGAGAAGAATCATGATTTCCGTGGTAACTCAACAGCACAAGAGCGAACAAAGTTTATTGATGAGCTTGCCTCTTTCCTCTCGAGCCACGAGAGGAGCGATCGAGGAAGACGGGAGCATCTTCGCTGGGGGACTCCATTCTACAGCTACCGGGAAGAGCAGACAATAAGGGATCTTTTCTCGTCTCTCTCTTTCCGTCTGGTTAACCTTGTCACGAAGTGGCGCTGGCTCTGGAGATCGTCGTCGGCGGCTGCTATCCCAGCCACCGTCGGCGGCAACAGAAACTGATAATAAAGTACCCTGGTGTCATTTAATATTTATCATTTACAAAAATGTCCTCTTAGATATTAGTTTAATTAATTATTAAAAGATAATAAGGATTAAATTGTAAAAACACCTATGAGATTATAACTGATCAGTCTCTGACTTGTCCTTCCTCCACCCATTTTGCTTCTTTTATTGAAAATTAATTATATTTCTAAAAAGTTACACTCGATTAACAAATTATGGTAGAGTATTATTTAAAAAATAAAATTGATATGAATGTAACTCTGTAATATTCTGAGGCGAAAATTTTTCCGACACTAATAAAATAATAAGTATCAAAACTGGTACCACTTTATAATACTTTTCAAAACTAGCACACTTATATATATTCTTTCTTCGTAATTCCCAAATTACCCCCTCATTTTCAACTCATCTCTCTCTTCTCTCCCTCTGCTACGCGTCCTCCTCCTCCTCCTCCTCCTCCTCTTCCTCTTCCTCCTCCTCCTCTTGCCGCTGACCACCTACAGCACTAGCGCCAGAGGCCATTTGTCACCCGGCCTCGCCCACTGCTCGTCGCCTAGCGCTCAACGCCCTACGCCGACTGCTCGGCGCCGCTGCTCGTCACACCTGCGCCTGACAGCCGACGCTCGACGCACCTTCGTCCAATTCCCGACGCCGCCCAACGCCTGAAGCTCAATGCCACCGCATCGAAGCCTGATGCTCGATGCATCGGCACCAAGCGGGAGCATCGGCTTCGAGAAGCGGCATCGACATTAGGTGGGGCGTCAGGTGTTAGCAGCGTTATGCAAGACATCCGACGCTGCGAGCCATCCGACGTTCTGAGTCGCCGGCTACTCACCATTATCGGCGGGCATGAGGAGGAGCGGCTGCAGGACGGGAGGGGAGGGGAGGGGGGGAGGGGAGGGGAGGGGAGGGGAGAGGGGTAAATTTAACTTTTAACATAAAATGGTGCTATTTTTTAAAATTTGTACAAATTGGTGCTATTTTTGTAAGCTTGGTGGAGAGTGGTGCTATTCTCCTCCAATAACACTTCTGAAATATACTATATAATTTACAATTTCAAATGAAATGCATGTCTACATAATATGATAACAGCGAATATAATTTTTTTTGGATAACATTATACTAATTTTAAATTTATGTAAATTTACCACATATTACTATTTGCGTTAATGAGAAAATTTTTTTATTATTCCTCTATAATTATTACGTAGAACTTTTTCTCTAAAAATAAAGTGAACATATACCCTGATAATAATATTAAACCATTGAATTAAAGAGCAATTACTTTCTTATGATTGCTCTTTTTTTTTCTTTAAACGCATACCATGTAGTGTATTAATATTCTGAGCAGTGTTGAATCCTACTTCCTCTATATGCAGCAAATTAGAAGCATCGATTACGATATGAAGTCAGCAGATCCTCAAAGAACTCCAACTGCACCCCTCATTATGAGCCAGAGTACCAGAACCTTTATACCTTCAAATTTCAGAACCCAGCGTGGCGATGAAATCATAATTCTGCACATCTTTATATAACAGCAAGAAGCTCCCCCCCGGGATCCAGTAACGTCCCCGTAGCCGACTCTCAACACTACCAGTGGCACCAGGAATAAAAGAAAAGGAGAACACAGTTGTGTTAACCGAACAAGTTGGAAACTTCGTGCATTTCACAATCCCTCAACTGAAGAACTCGTCTATTCAATATCAGCCACTGCTAGATTGGTATATGCGATTAACTGACTCAAAACCGCATCCTCGAATTTCATGATGAAACAATAAAGCAAAGCATACAAACCCGGGAATTCCTATATATGACATGCCTACTTTATTACAAGGAATGATGTATGCTGCACGCTTCTGATTTTCCTATATGCTACAGATTCAAACCACCAAACTCTGTTTTCATTTCTCCTCAAACTCAACATCGATAATGTCAGGTTGAGATGACTTTGAAGAGCTCCTGGGACCTCGACCACCTCCCGAAAAGAAGTCCCCTTTGGGCTGCCATACAATGTTTCTGCAGCTAGCACACTGAACCACTTGATTCTTGTAACCCACAAACTGCCTTTTACAGGCTGGACAATCCCCCTGTGAAGTTCACTATGATCACATCACCATAAAGATAAAGAACTGGGAAGATTACATTACCTATTCCTCAATTACTACTCTAAGGAGTAAAATGTGAGTTTTCTCAACCACGGGAAAAAGATCACTGCCAAGTCGTGCTCTAAATACCTTTATGATGAGATTGTTGGCAACAGTTCCAATGAGAAGTGGACCGGCAAAAGGTAGTACCCATGTAGCAAATATCAAACATCGAAAGAGCCACCCAGATAACGCGAACCAAAGGATGAAAATGGTCTGCAAGCATATAGAAGAAGATCAATAGGAGAGTACTGTAACCTTTATTTATAGTAGGAGAATATTCAAAGTATAATTCTTTGATCAATGTGGGGTGCAACCATTTGATGCTCACCCAAGTAACAAGTATTCTACATATCCATTTTCCACTTCCAAGACAAGACGTCAATCTGAAGGAAACCCTTCAAACTGGGAAGATGTTGGTTGCATCACTTGGATATAACCTAGGTTAATGATAGTGTCATCTTACAAGATGAACAGCCTAAAGTTAAAAGGTACTCTATCAGAGGCCAAATGAAAAGTTCAATTGAGCCAGGTGGCTGGCTCCATTTTGCATTTAACACTGAATTTTTGTCTTGCTACTACTTATCTCAAGAGGGGGGAAAAATCCCTCTGGCCATCAGGGATCAAATACTGCTTCTTCGGGTGACAAAGCAGAATAATTCCGGGGGAGGTCATGGGGGGTGCACTAGGGGTTCATTAACAAAATGGCACACATGATTGACACATGAAGCACTTAAAAGATATACTTATGGCACTGGTGGGAGATTTAACAGGTTCAGAACCAAAATCAACTGATACTGGCATGACCAACTCCTGTGTGCTCACTAGTCTAGGAGGAACCTATTGTCCCTGTGCTGATTACCATATTGTGTTTCTGCAGCGGAGAAAAAAACTCGGAAAATAGCATTTCATCATAATACAAAAGTCAATACAAATCACGATCACTGAAGAGTTAACTCACTAACTACACAACGAGACACATACAAGAGGAGACTCATAAGAGGGAAAATGGAGTTTCAAGGAATACTCACAGCAAAGCCTCTTCCCAATGGAGTTTCAAGGAAATCATTCAGTTCCTTCCGATACTGCACTCAGGAGAAGAAAGCAGAAGTCCATGTGAAAAATGCAAACTCTATGCCTTGAAATCATTTAAAGATTACAGTGTAACTTTTCAATGTCAAATTAGGAACTGCAGGAGCCTCCTTCTTTTAACTACGTATATCTCTGGCTTATTAGTTCACTAATACCCTGGGGTGGTGATTATTTAAATTTATTCAAATCCAACTCAAATGAAATCGAAGCACATCCATCAATATAGTGAACTGCGTTCTTCAAACTTGAGCTCATTTATTTGGAGACGATTTCTCTTTGGCAACGTGGAGAGATAAGTGTGCAATCACAATTGAAGCTTTAGCTATTTCAGAGCGTGAAATAGGAGCTGCCGAACCTAATTCCATATTCAAAGGAAAGATAGTACAAATGGAAGCGGACAAAGGGAAGAGTACCCGCGGCCAATTCCTGCTGAAATCGAGAGTGAAAGACCGCCACCGTTGGCTGATCTCGAACTCTCGGTCGAGGTCACGCGCCCGATCAGCAGCCGATTGTGCGACAGCAGTGAGCCGCGTAGAGACAGAGTAACGCCGGTCAATGCGCTCGGCCGTCTTCCTGGCCTCGAAAATGAAGAGCTCGAAGCCGTTGTTGGCACTGCGCCACGCGTCCCTCCAAGCCTCCCCTGAAGCCACTCGCTTGGCGAAGTTGTCCATGTCGCTCCGCCGGAAGGCTCGTGCGGACAACGCGCTGGGGCGGCGAAGGGGAACTGGACGGCTGTAACTGAAGGAAGAGAGGTGACAGAGAGGCTTGACCGGAAGCTTGGGGTTCCATGCCAAATTTGTGGCGGTGACGGCCATCTCATCACCACAGCACAGTACAGGAGAATGAAGAAGTCGCAGAGAATCGCCTTTCCTTCCCTCAGCCCTCAATTCTCCTCCTCCTCCGTTTTTCTTTTTTCATTTTTCCGACTAATTTATCTATCAATTTAATAATGGATTTTGGTTATTGGGCTTGTTCATGGCCAAGACCGGCCCATAATTGCCCAGAATGGGAGCTTAAGGGGGATGGACAATCCGGTCCGTTCCGGTCCGGTCCGATGGCGAGGAGAGTCAAGACAAGTCGATAGGAGTAAGATAGCGATAAGGCCGAGTGCCGTCCGCCTCTTCGCTTCGCATCGTTAGAAAACCTAGGAGGAGTCCTCTCATCGCCATCAAAGACTCCTTTCAACACTGTAACACTGTCGCTCTCCCCCCCTCCCTCTCTCCCCTGAAGTTATTTAGCTGTGGGGTTTTGGGGTTTAATTATCCGCTCTCCACAATTTCCGAGCTTTCCTCACACTTGTTCGTTTTCAATCTTCTCAGCCTGTCTGAGTTTGGGGGGACTTCTCCACCATGGCCTCGCAGCTAATCCGTGAATGGGTGGGGATTCAGCAGTTCCCAGCTGCCACTCAGACCAAGTTGCTCGAATTGCTCGGCAAACTCAAGCAAGAGGTTCCCATTTCCTTTTTCCCCTCCCAGATGCGTGCTTCTTACGTTCTTTTGCTTGTGCTTTATTGATTCATGAGCTTATCTTATCCGCATTTCCGCGCTCAGTTCTCAAAATTTTTACTTCCCTTCCGTATTTTCGCCCTGCTACCCCCCCACCCTCCGAGCTATGTTGGCGAATTTTGTTTCCTCCATCGGATGAATTAAGGCAAAGTCGGAGGTTTGGAGCTTTCTTCTTCACCATCGTAGATTGTAGGAATTGAAAAGTCGCTGGCATGCTTCTCACGATTTGATTGGACAGTATCTTCTTTAGTTTCATCGAGCTGTGTCTCGAACGAAAAATTGAGATTCTTTGCTCGTTTAATCTCTGTATATGTTTTGAGTGGCAATTACCTGATGTTTTTATTGTATATCTTATACCCGACATTGCTTTTCCTACAGAACGTCAACACCTTGACAATTCTTGTGATGGGTAAAGGTGGTGTCGGTAAGTCCTCCACTGTTAACTCCATTGTTGGAGAGAGGGCTGTTGCTGTTAGTGCATTTCAGGTACTTGGGTTTTTCCCTGCTGTTAAGCGTGCAGTCTTCTTGGATATATTAGTGATAAAAATTTTCGGATTATTGCTGGGTTTTGATGGTCTTTGTACTTTCTGTAGTCAGAAGGACCAAGGCCCGTGATGGTTTCACGCTCGAGGGCCGGATTTAATCTGCACATCATTGACACTCCTGGGCTTATAGAAGGTGGATATGTGAATTTTCAGACTCTTGAGATTATAAAGCGGTATGATACTCTTATTCCATACTAGATGTTTGGATCTATTATTTACACACACACACGTATGATGTACCTTAGCTATCTCCTTGATCAACTCCTTTTCTTTTTGCATTGGTTTTGAGCAGCTTTCTATTGGATAAGACCATCGACGTTTTGCTCTATGTGGATCGGCTGGATACATACAGGGTGGATAACTTGGACAAGCAGATTGTCAAAGCTATTACAGATAGTTTTGGTAAAGAAATATGGAAAAGAGCTTTGGTTGTCCTGACACATGCCCAGCTCTCTCCACCAGATGGCTTGGAATATGATGTATTTTTCGAAAGAAGGTCAGAAGCTCTTCTTAAAGTTGTCCGGTCGGGAGCCAAGATAAAGAAACAAGACACATGGGTAAAAGCATATTTTTTCTTCATGAAGTGCCCTTTCCTTCTGTCGATTACTTGAGGTCTTCCGTTGGTTATTCAGTGAATCTAATGGTCCTGTTCCCCTGTAAAAACTGCCTCCTTTGCCAGGGTTCAAACATTCCTGTTGCTTTGGTTGAGAATAGTGGGAGATGTAACAAGAATGAAAATGAGGAGAAGGTTAGCAAATTCTGCCCATCATTCCCTGGGCTGTTGCCTATTGTTAGTTTATGTTGAATATGGCTGCCTTACCTCTTTGGTTTAGATTCTTCCAAATGGGACTGCTTGGATTCCCAATCTAGTAAAGACAATCACAGATGTCACACTGAATGGAAGCAAGGCTATAAAGGTGGACAAGAAGTTGATTGAAGGGCCAAACCCCAACAGAAAGTGGAAAGAATTCATACCTTTGATTTTCGCCTTCCAGGTGAGTTTCTGGGCAGGGGCTCTGCTTGTTTCATTATTGATCATCGAGGGGTGGCCCTATATGTCAAGTATAACCTCATATGTTTATGGTTCTATGCATCGTTTGACAGTACTTCTTCATCATTAAACCGATTCAACGGGCAATCAAGCATGATATTGCAAGTGAGGCTAGGCCAGCATGGGAGATGCGTGATGCTGGTTCACCACTTCGAAAGTACTGATTGGTCCGTAGGGTATATCTGCAGCCATGCCTGATGTTCCTGAATGCCCGAGGCTGATAAAAGTTTTGTGTTGTCCAGTGTTGGTTTTGCTTATGTTTAGTTGGAATCGGCAGAATGGAAGTTTTTCAAGAGTATTGATTGTTTTTGTACCTCTCAAAATATTGAAGTCCAGACTATTGAGTTCACTTGTTCTAGAGTCACTTCTTCTAGAAGGGGGAAAAAATGCTGGCAATCCTGCCTGAAGAGATCTGTGGATTTAGAACAAATTGCAGGTAACGAAGAATTAATGCTCAAGACTGTGTGTTGGGGGTGGGGGTGTTGCCTATAGTCATTTTCGATTTGACTTCCCTCCCTCCACCCCCCCCCCCCCCCCCCCCCCCCAAAGGGGTTCCTTTGAGCCTCCTGTTGATCAGCATTCTGTAGCCCCAAAATAGTGATGGTGAAGCTGTGGGTGTATTGTTGGCTCTCCCTCCAGCTCCAAGCTGGAGCTTGGAATTGAACTTCTCACCTTAAATTCTAATTCTTACGGTGATTTTCAAGCCTAAATACATAATGAAGCTCAGGACGTCAAAGAAATTGAAATGAAATGACACAGCTCTAGTTCTGCTAGTAGTGGAACGTGAACGTGCCGCCCAGGGAAGTGAGAAATGTGTCATTTTTCCCCAGATATGTTCAGGACCCGCGTCATGTATGATTGAAAGGGAGGGAGAAAAACTCACCGGGGAAGAAGAAAAAAGGAGGTAAAGAATGGAAATTGGAGGGCTTCAATGGGCTTTCATACCACACATCCTTTGGCAGATGGATGGTATTATTCTTGTGGGTGGAGAGGAGAGAGGCGGGGAGATATATTATTTCTATAATTGATCTTACAGTTAATCTTTATTATGAAAGGGGATAGAGATAGATCGGAGGGATGGTGTTCTAAACTATCAGAACTGGGGAGAGCGAGTAATCTTTGACAAACTCGGTCCAGGAACTATGTGTGGTACGTGTGGGGAATATAAAAAGAATACGCACTTGCTGGGATGGATCACGACCACCTTAAGATCTGCAAGTAAACTCTGTTGAGAGATAAATATATACATGGATTGGATGGACTTTTGAAGCCCGGATTCTGAGTGGGCATTAGATATTAGCCAACTAAGGGGAAATGGGTAAATTTTCGGAATGACAAAGAAGCCGAGTTGAATTTTTAAAATTTTTAAATATTGTCTAAAGACTCAAATGATGCAAAACTCATCTGTGAGGATGAAATTGCAAGTATTTCGGTTAAAATTGACAGGAAAGTTAACGGTAAATCTTTCAGGGACCAAATTGATACCACGAGAGTCCCAACTGATGTAAAATGCATATTTGAGGGAGTTATCTTAGGCAAAAAATCTCTAAGGAACCCAAGTGACATAAAATCTATCTCTCGAGAACGAAATTGTTAATTTACTCTATTTATAATTACTACCCATAACTTATGTACAATAAGTTATCCATGAAAATTTGTCTATGCAAAGTAAGAAGTTGAAATAATAAATAATGATGCATATGTAGGGAAAAAAATATAAAATTTCTTTAAATTGAATATCAAAAAACTTCTTATATGAATCGTCATCGTGATAAAATTATTTTAATATTTACAAATCTATTTAAATAGAAAATCAGAAAGATTTTATTCAAAATTTTAAATGGAAGTGATGGATGATATGACAAATTTCTTCTTAAATTTCTCTCATCTTCTCATATATTTTTATTTTGTCTACCATTTATAAGGAGGAAAACATCTACTGATAATTTTGTTATGGGAAATCCAAAAAGGAAAATGAGACTTAATTGCGCACGAAGGTCGTAGCCGCCCTTTTCCACATCTCATGTTTATTTTATCTCTTATTATGTATTTTTTTTCCTTGTATTGCATCTGTCAAATGGTAAAAATATAGCAATCGAATAAATGAGAAGTCAAGGAAGTAAAATGAACAGTGAAAGAAAGAAAGGAGGGAAGAGGCAGGTAATGCTTCACCCTCACCGAATCCGTCGGCCTCGTCATCATCATCTCTAACCTCACTATTTCCGCCATCAAGTCTCATTGCCAGCCTCTCACTTCTCCGATGTTACGTTAGAGAAAAATCTATTAATCTGAACTGAATAGTTATCCAAAATGAAAGGTTTGTCAACTCACTCATTCTCTCGAATTTTTCTTGCTAATCTTCAACTCTTGTTTATTTCTATTTTATTTGTGTTATTCAAATCATTTCTCTGTCTTTGCATTTTCACTAATGTGGAAAATTTTGTCTTTTAAGAAAATTTTATTTTGTAAATTTGTCATTTCAGATTACTTGAATTGGAATTTGAATTCTATATTTACTTAGGGTTTTTTTTTGTATTTTTACAGTTTTAATTAAGAGGTGAAAGATGCATATTTAACTATTATCTTTGGTCATTGCGTTGTATGACACTTAGTGGATTTTCTGAAGGCTAGTCATCGTATAAATGCTCAAAACAATATTATTGTTTTTCTTTCTAAAATTGATCGATGCATTTTACATTCATTATTTTTCTTTTTGTATTAACCTCACTATTTTTCTTGTCTACACTTGTAGATGATATTGACACTTCAAAATGCGAGAACACGAAAGATTTTTTTTGTTCGCACCACGCAATATTCCGAGGTAGCCAAAGCGCACCTCGAGATCGGAAGATGGAAGATTATTATGTAATGGATTGATACAGATCATTCTTATGCTATAAAATATTTTCTTCAATTATTGTATTGAAAGTGTAATTGATCACTTGTGCTTGTATTTTCAATGTTTTAGTATTATCACTCTGATAAATGTTAATATATACATAATTTATTTCATGTTGTTGTTATTTCACTTGTGCTTGTATTTTTAATATTTTAATGTTATCACTTTGATAGATGTCAACAGATACAGAATTTATTTCATGTTATTTTCGTTGGATTAACATATAAACTCGAATAAATATTTTAATTATTGTATTTTATTAATGTAATTTTTACAGTAAGTTAATCATGTTGAAATTTTACATAAACTAATTTCAATAAATAATTTGTCAAAAGAAATTGACACGATAAAATTTTTCTATTTTTAACAATAATTTAAATTATGAATATCAAATTATTAAATTGCCATATTTCTCGTGAAAAAATTTCTTACATAAATTTTTGTCACGAAATATTTCATTAGAATTGTGATGTAACATTGGTCACAATATATTAAATTCTTGCGACAAATCTCAAGTTTGTCAACATAAGTAGCAAAATATTATGAAGAAATAGTATTTTGTAACAAGATAAACTTATTGTGACAAAATTAGCGACAAATAAATTTCACCATATAATTATGTCATGAGAAAAAATAGTTATATTTTTTAAAAAAAATAGTAATAACCAAAATTATTGTAGTGGTGCTGTTATTGCCAATGGCCGCCGTTGCAAGAGCAGCGATGATGAGGGCCATGATCTGTCTAAATCTGTCGTCATATTACAGCATATTACAAAAGATTGTGTGATTCAATTAAATTGATTCCCTCTGTATAATGAGGAAAAAAAATGGTGCGCGTATATAGTAGGGTAGTACAACAAGGTCAGGGGGCTTGGGTGGGTTTGATCCTTTTGGTTTGTTATGGTTTAATGGTAAATCTATTTCTCGTAGGAGAATTCATCCCCGTTCTTTTAGAGATTCTTTCTTGACTGGCGTGCGTATATGCATGCACATGTATTGGGTTGGATTGGATGGCCGTGCAGGGAATGGGATGTTCCCTTTAGGACAGAAATAGTTTCTCGCCACTCCTCCTGTCTTTCCTTTTTTAGATTAAGCAAATAAATACATTAACATGATATGGCATGACATATTCAATTCTCATGATATATGTATATATATATATACACACAGAATAAATAAAAAAGATAAAATACCACATAAGACCCTCAATTCAAGAGGTGTTTATTACTAAATAAAACGGATTTCGAGCAAAGCTAAATACTGCTGCTGGTTGAAAAATTAAAAGCTAAGGAGAAGGAGAAGGAGAAGGAGAAAGAAAAGGGTGAGGAGGACCTAAATACCTGCCGCCATTGTCTAACCGTTGCCCCCAACCCAACAAGAAATCAGTAACAAGGAAAGAAAGACGAGGAACGGTGGCAGGTATTTAGGTCCTCCTCACCCTTTCCTTCTCCTTCTCTTTAGCTTTTAATTTTTCAACCAGAAGCTGTATTTAGCTTTGCTTGAAATCCATTTTATTTAGTAATAAACACAATCTCTTGAATTAAGGGTCTTATGTGGTATTTTATCTATTTATTTATTTTGTGTGTATATATCATGAGAATAGAACATGTCATGTCATGCCAATGTATTTATTTGCTTAATCAGAAAAAGGAAAGACAAGAGGGGTGACGAGAAACTATTTCTGTCCTAAAGGGGACATCCCATTCCCTGCATGGCCATCCAGTCCAATCCAATACATATGGATTGATTGGTTGAATTGCACCACGGAAGGCATGCATATTCTCACGCCAGCCAAGAAAGAGCCTCTAAAAGAATGGGGATGAATTCACCTACGAGAAACAGATTTACCATTAAACCATAACAAACCAAAAGGATCTAAGCCACCCAAGCCACCGAGTATCCCTCTCTGTCTTCCATCCCTTCTGTGTCTCCCCAACTCCCTCTGTTGTTGTACCAACCTACTTTATCCATATATACATACACACACACACACATACACACACCAATTCTTCTCTCATTATACAGAGGCAATCAATTTAATTGAATCATACATTCTCCTGCAGTATGGCGACCAGATTTAGACAGATCGTAGCCCTCATCATCGCTGCTCTTGCGGTGGTGGCCATTGCCGACAACAGCACTGTGATCCCATCTGACAAGTCGCAGCTGAACACTTGGTTCAAGAACAACGTCCAGCCCGTCAGCTCCCGGAAGGGAGGCCTCGACCCCAACCTGGAGGTGGCGGAGGCAGCCCCCAAGGTGATCAAGGTGAGGCAGGATGGCACCGGGGACTTTAAGACCATCACGGAGGCCATCAAAAGCATCGAGATTGGCAACAGCAAACGCGTGATCGTCTCCATTGGAGGTGGAGTTTATGACGAGAAGATCAAGATCGACCGCACCAAGCCCTTCATCACCCTGTACGGGTCCCCAACAAATATGCCCAAGATCGCGTTCGCAGGTGATGCCAAGGAGTATGGCACCGTCGACAGCGCCACCTTGATCGTCGAGTCTGATTACTTTGTGGCCGCCAACATCATAGTTGCGGTATATATATACACATATATATGCATTTTCTTTCTTTCTCCATTAATATTCATCTCAATAATTCGCTTTTGGTATGTGGTTTCGTATGGTAGAACACGTCGCCAAGGCCAGATGGGAAGAGATCGGGAGCGCAAGCGGTGGCATTGAGGACGTCCGGTGACAAAGCGGCCTTCTACAATTGCCGGTTCTTGGGGTTCCAGGACACGGTCTGTGACGACCGGGGCTTCCACTTCTTCAAGGACAGCTACATTGAGGGCACTGTGGACTTCATCTTTGGATCGGGGACATCCCTCTACCTCAATACCGAGCTGCACGTGCTCGGAGACAGTGGCCTCACCGTGATCACAGCTCAGGCAAGGGAGAGCAACGCCGAGGACACTGGTTACTCCTTCGTCCACTGCTCCATCACTGGATCTGGCAATGGCACCTTCCTGGGGCGGGCCTGGAAGACTGCCCCCAGGTCCATTTTTGCCTACACCAACATGAGCAGTGTTGTCGCTGCTGCCGGCTGGTCCGACAACTATCACCCGGAGCGCGAGAGGTACATTTCGTCCTCTCATGACTCTTTTCTTTCTCTCTTCCCATGATCTCCCCCTCTCCCCGCAACAAGAACCTTTAGAATTCATTAGAAATTGTGAAACTTGCCTTGCGTACAAACTTGTTATTCAGTTGCACATGCATGTGACAATAATTAATAATGCAAGCTTCCATTCCATGCATCTGCAATCATCTAATTTACCCTAACTAACGAACTTATTATGCCTAACGAACTTATTATGGGCTCATATATATGGACAAATATATGCTATAGCTTATAATATATATATATATATATATATATATATATATAGCGGGAACATATGCATGTGAATACGTACACCCTCATTATATATCTATTTTCATATTAATACTGATATTAATTAATTAATGCAAAATAATCTGATGCAGAACCGTTGAGTTTGGAGAGTACGAGAATACGGGTCCGGGAGCAAATCCAGCGGGTCGGGCCAAGTTTGTGAAGCAATTGAGCTACTCAGAAGTGAAGCCCTTCCTGTCCCTTGACTACATTGTGGGCTCCAAATGGCTGCTTCCACCACCTCAGATCTAATCTTCTACATATACATACATACATATATATATATGTATATATACATAACTGATTGATCGATTTGTAATTAATTTATAAGTATGCGTATATATGTAGATCCTGTCTCAGCATCAATCAATGCAACAACATTCAATTATTAATTCTTTCTAAACGCCGCTCAATTTGTAAAAATTCAAAATTATCAGATGTATAAGGTAATTGACGTTGCAAATTATTTTCAATCTAAATATATATACATATATATGGCCTCCAAGAAAGTGTAATTAAAACTATTCTTCATAAGTCAGATGATAGTGATAGACAGCTAAACTTGGCTTAATTTCTAGGGCTTAATTACTTCCACACTTGGTCTTGGATTCAATTTCTAACTGGTTAAATCAACGAGAGAGATCCAACAAAATGGGCCCGCACTGGCCCAATCAGGCCCATAGTAATTGAGTCCGTTCAGAATCCGACGAAGTCCAAGTTCCCTAGAAAACCCTAACATCCGAGGTTGCAGTTGCCGCCGTTCCAATCCATCTATAAAAACACAGTTCGTATCCCTCAGTTGCGCCAGCCAACCCGGGATGCACCTGGTTTCAGAATGACAATCCTCCCAGCTTTGCACGGGCCTCACTGTGGCGATGGCTATAGCTGTGGCTGTGGGTTAGGGAGGATTGAATGAGGCAGGTCTGTTCTTTTCTGTCTGTTCTCTAATCGCTTGCTTGTCAACTCTGCAAATCAATTCAATTGAAATCCTCTCTGCTCCAGCTCCATTTTGTCAGACTCAAAGTCGACTCTCTCATGTGATATTTCTCGTCTGCTTCTAATGATTATTTGATCCATTCCCATTCCCATCCTCTGCTGCTACTTGCGATATCATGAAAGAAAGAGTAGACCTACAGTTAGTAAGAGTGGCGCTTGCGCTGACTGCTTTCATCGCATCCATGATATGATACGATGTTAAAACAAAGTATGGGATTGGGATGGGTGGATCTCTGGAGTTCCTATAAAATGATGATGAAGATGATGATTGACAAACAACGCTGAGGCCGGTGATGATGTCTTTTTGCTATAGTCTTGCCTACATTGCCTGACTACATATTCCGTGATTACATTATGACACTTCTGAGGCCTCACCGTCATCATAATCACCGGGGATTTTGTTTTTCCTTTTCTTTTTTGCCCGATCCGTTGCCTGTTGAGTGGGAGCTTTTGTTCTGTTTTCTGCAAGCATCGGAAAAGAAACAGTTTTTTTCTTTTCTTGCTCGTGTGGAAAAGCGGTGACGACTCTCACTGACGCCAAACGATCATGACCGTACACAGAATAGAATGTTGGTGATGGTGCGCCTTTGTTGTAGCTTGGACGGTTAATATATATATATATTTAAGGTTGTGATCTTGAAGTGGAAGTGGAACGGTAGTTGTGCATAGTTTGCAGGAGATATTATCACAGATTATTATTAAGTAGTGGACCTATTTTAATTAAATTACATCTGCGGCTTGTATAAGCCTCTTTCAGATGTCATAATTTTCTCCTACCGCCTGTTCTTCATTAGACCGGGGGGGGGGGGGGGGGGGGTGGTTGGTGTTTCTTTTGTTTTTTTTAATCCTAAAGCACTATTATTGTCTTCCCTCTTCAGTTCATGATTCAACAGAGCATTATCCCCGTAACATAGTCTAATCTGAATTGCCCCACTTTATTAAAGTCTGCCACTGTCAAGTAGATTAGATACAAAAGGATTTTTCATCAGCCTATCACTGTGGATAACACTCCCCCCCCCAACCCCCGATCCAGATACTCATCATCTCTGAAGCAATAGCATTCATTCATTTGAAAAAAAAAAAGGTTCAGGTGGGTTTAGAAGGGAAGTTCTAGAGCTGCATCTGAAACTTTGTCGGCTAGGTTGACTGTATCTATAATCATCTGGTCGATAGTGCTTGGTAGGCATGAATATAATTGATTATCCCAGCTGTCGAACTGGGAAAAGTTGATTATCCTGTCCATTATATTATTAACTAAAATTAGCTACCCACTTACCATCAACCTGTGAAGACATTTCTCATGTTATGATCGCAGGTGTCTTTCTTCTTGCAAGAAAGCTAAGCTACCGAGCAGTAGCACCTCTTTTATCAGTGGCGAACTAAGTGCAGTTGATGTTCATCTCGGATGCACTAGTCCTTTTCCTTTTGGTAAGTCAAAAAGGTCTTTTCTCTCTCTGAATTAAGTCATCCGCCTTAACCGAGGGCCGGCACCACATAGCATCGTTGTCTGGTAGGTGTTACAGTGAAGATTCTGGAGTCACGTACTATAATATCATTATCTATATATGTACGTATATCTGTGTGTAACATATATTCTATACATGTACATCATCTAATTTAGAGTAGGATATATATGTGACCGAGCCATCCCATAGTAGTAATAATAATAATTAATCATCTAAGCACGTAAGTTGTAGCTGTGGGGTACATTTATATACGTGTATATATATAGCTAGAGCAATTTCTCTCGTCTTCCAGCACATCAACCGTGGTGGGCTCTGTCTCTCGGTTCCGGAGGCTGGTGGCTTCCGTAGGGGCCAGAGCCGCCGGTTCCTCCGCCACCAGAACCAAACCCAGAGCCATAACCTCCACCATGAGCTCCACCACTTCCAGAACCATATCCATACCCGGACCCTGATCCTGTCCCTGAGCCAAAGCCATAACCGGATCCCCTACCAAATCCAGTGGGGGAGTGACCTGAGCCTGACCCGTACCCCCAACCTCTTCCGGGTCCAGAACCCCAACCCCAGCTGTAATCCCAGGTGGGGCCATGGGCTGAGCCGCTAGCACCTTGAGGAGGAGCCTCAGACGAGTCGCTTGGCCCGGTGGACATATCCGGGGGATCGATGTCTCCCTCGAGTCCGGTGGCTAATGAATGAGAAGAAGAGGAGGTAAGTAAGAAAAGGAGGACTATAGAAAGGAAGTAAGACATGGGATTTGTGTTTATAGTGGATGGAGGGGGACAATCGGGTTTATATAGGATTGGAAGGGATCAGGGAGAACCATGACTTTTGCGGGGGCAACTTGAGATTTTGGGTGGAGGCACAGCATGGCACGGCACAGAGTTAGTGGGGAGGTGAGTGTGACATGCATAGGGCAGGCAGGGGTCGGTGATATTTTTATACTATACAAGGCGACTGCAAGCTCGTGAGCCCACTAAAACATGCTCGTTCTTTTATGGATATGGAGCTCGGTGCCAGTCACGGGACATTAATAAAATATCAGCCACCTCGGTCAACCATTAAATATATATATATATATATATATAAAAGAAAGGCGGGGTTTTTATCAGGCAAGGCCATGCTAGGAATGGCCTCAGTACCACCGCCTCCCAACAGAAAATCATAGAAGTCCCTCCACGTAATTTATTGCTCCTCGGTCCCCCCGAAACAGTTCCTCCTCCTTACACGCGCATCATCATTATTTTGGACTAGGAATCACTCGGGTTAACACAACGCAGTGACAAGTGACAGTTCTTGGTCAAAGCTGGTAGAAAGATAATATTGAGATATGAGCTATTGGGGGTGGCATCTTGCACTTACATGCACAGGAATGACGGAGAAAACGGGGATGATTGCCGCAGTGGAGAGGTGATGCTGTGGTCCCATTATTGCATATTCAAGTTGCACTTACAGTGACACCTGGCAACTATATTATTATTATTATATTCACAAACATGACAAATTAAATCCCACTTGATAAAGCTGGTTATCTAGCTAGATCCGCTATCGTTAGACCTTTCACAGTCCGTGACGGCCGGAATTACCTGTAATGAATGTGCAAACCAACCTTTTTTTTTTTTGTCGCCAGCCACGGTATACAAGCAGACCCCACCAGCGGTGAGATGGCATCTTTCAGCCAACCATACTTGACTAATCCGTTGGTCGTCCCGGGTCGCACGCCTGGCAATGGCGGGTGAGGCTCCCAAGGGGGGTGTCTGCGTACGTGAGGTCTCGAACTCGAGACCTCCTTAAGCGGCACCGAGCTGCTTATCACTCGGCCCAACCCCCCTTGGTATGTGCAAACCAACCTTGCAACAAGATCATCATCTTCCTCCTCATTTAGCCAAAAACACACACGCGCACACACACATCATTCTTCTACTCTAAAAATTCCCTTATGGGCGGCAGTAGGTATGCAATGTTAGGGAGGAGGGGGTGCCTTGCCCAGGGACTCTGTTATCACCATAACCGGTAAGGTCAAGCATCAACAGTGAAATAAGAAAAGCAGTATGTGTGTGGGCAGCCTCTGGAAGGCTTCATCATTGTTTTTTCCTAATCCTTTTTTTTTTCCCTCCCTTTTTAATAAGAGGCGTGCATCTATCTGCATGGCCAGATCTATCTATATATATATATATATATATATATAAGCTTAGCTGAGCGGATCCACCGACCCTCCTTCCCTTCCGGTTTATATAATCGACCTGCTCTGCAGAATCTTTATTAGCAAAGAAACGGGAAGCTTATCGTTCAACTCCATGTTGAATTTGACCGACAACAATGTTATGCCCTGGGTGTGCACCCAAGCACACATACATATCCGCTCGTTTGGCCATGAGTATATATAAATGAAATCCACTTAACTCATTGAACCGTTAGGATTTGATTTCCTATTCACTATCAAATAATATTTTTAACATCAAATAAAATGTCCTCTTTTTATCTATAAAGTAATTTATATTATCTTTTTTTTACCATAATTTAACGTATAAATGAATGATCAATTCAACTATTGTAATCTTTAAGTGATTCAATAATGAATAATGCTTTACTTCCATGGGTTTGGACCTTGGGTCACCATGAATTCTAGCGTTTTCTTCCTACCCATAGTCCATTTTATATGTAATGGGTCTGGACCATCCCATTAATTCTCTGGAATACCGACTCCGCGCCTCGGAAAAAACCCACATCGAAGGAAATGCACAAATTGCCAGGCCGGCTACGGAACGAAGTTTTCCGAGCCCTTTGGGATGGCGGACCACTTCCACTAGGCTTGCATGTTGGAGGATTTGGTGGAAGTGGATCCGCCCAGAGGTTAGATGTCGGTAGATGTATTTATGACATGTTTGGCTCGTTGAAAAAGCTATTCCGCGGAATAACTATTCCGCGCGGAATAGCCGTTTCGGTATTTGGTTCGCTGGTTATAAGGGATAAAATTTCCGAATGTGAATAGAAGAGGAATAGGGGAGGTTAAGACGCTCCTCCCTCCTCAATTGGGAATAGTTATTCTCAACCAGAATAGGTGTTAAATTACATATTTATCATCGACTATTTATCAAATTTTCTTTTTGTGACATGGCCTCATCTGCCCATCTCCAACCCCACTGCCACACCCCGTACCGCCGTCGACCTGCCCCTGACGTACTCGAGCCTTCTCGTGCCGTCGCCGATCCTCCCGTATCGATTCATCTCACCTGCTAGCTTGGCGTGGTGGCTCGGTGGTCTTGGAATTAGTTTCTCTCTCTATTGGTTCGGCCTTCCGAGCCACGAGCTCGAGCCATCAAGGGCTCATGACCCCACGAGTTGGTTCGGCTTGGCTCGAGAACCGAGCTCGTGGGTCAAATGCGCTCACGAAGGCTCTGGGAGACATGGGCTCGAGTGGGCTTGGGAGATTCGACTAGGTTTGGGGCCGCTCGGCTGGATTAGCGAAGGCTCTGGGAGGTCGGTGACGGAGGGCTGACGATCAGCGAACGCTCGGGGTTGAAGATGATGAACAGTAGATGAATTACTGTTCAAGATATATATATTTAACAATTTTATTTTTGAATAAATATAAAATAAAATATATGTGAGAGATAATTTTAACATTTTATCTTTGGATATTCTATTGTATATTATTTTATTCCCTTCAACTAAATAACAACTTTTTTCTTTCATTATATTCTATTTCCCTCTAGAACTAAACGTAAATAGGAAAGAAAGATATCCACCTTCAACAGGCTTTTTGTTGTCGTTTGTTGGGAGTGCAACACCCCTGCACCAAAGTTGTTACTGAGTCACAAGAACATCCTGTGTCAGTGAGGTGTTAACCTCCTGCCTTGATTCTCCGAAGAGATTGGTGAAATGCTCAATACGAAAATTTGCAGGTACTTAGCTGAGGCCCAAGTCCAAGCAATGCAGTTTGATAAAGCCAAGGACCTCCCCAGTTCTCGTGTTATCTACCGTGTTAGCGGTACTCAACATCGTGTGTGCGCTCTCCAATGATTCCCTTGCAAGGCGATTGTTGGACAATGCAGTGGTCCCCGTGCACCATGCACGCAGCCATGGTCACACTTTATATGTGCTCTTGCCTTGACCTTGTCGGAGTCAGTAAGTACACCATTGAAAATGCATCTGCTCAATCTTTCTATCTGTGCGAGCGAAAGGTATATCCATAGAGTAATCAAGAGCTAAGGTAACCCACAATCCGACCATTGGTCATGCCAGAAGAAGATGAGTCTCCATAGCCAACATTGCAGGTTAAAAACTGCCCCCTATGAACTCGCTGCGTATTCTGCTTGCGGTTTTATTGCTTGTTATGCAATTGCAGGTACTTGCTGATGAATCTAGAGCTACGTGAAGAGTCGGCTTGGATTGTAAGACTGCGCACACCATGATGGAATGAATCAATTCGAGTCCCCTGTAAAGGTTGTTGAGATGCCTACTGCTGTGACAGAGATTTGAGGTGCTATTTTGCATGGGAAAACGGAAAGAAAAAAAAAAAAGGAAAGAAAGATATCTACCCGGGTTTATAAGAAGTTGCAGGATTAGCGGATTTATAGTATGTTCACATTAGTGGGTTCATAAGGAGTTCTATATCCACCTAAAGATAAACTAAGACACCATGGTTACTCTGATAATATTGAGTCCAAACTGGCATGTCAGCGTCGCAGCCAACCTTAAATCTTGTCCCCAGGACTAATATCATCACATATCCATAAGTGGTTGTCGGACAAATTATTCTACCAACTTATGCCACTTGTTTGTAAGATACACGAATGTGTGTATATTAGATATATTCGTGGCTTGCAAGAGACAAAATAATCAATTATAAATAAGGAGTCCGGGACTGCAGTGCAGCCTCCAAGCCCTCGAAGTCAAGTGGAAAAGAAAAAAATTAAAGGAGGATTATCTCGATCGGTGGAACTACTCAATGCCAAGCCCAAAGCAGAGCAGATGGCCTAATATTAATAGAAAGGCTGGGACAAGTCCCATCTGCAGCTTCCCAGCGACGTGAATGGAGAAGCCGGTCGAAGCGGGGACAGAAGGATTGTCGCTCTTGGAGTTCGGCCGAGGGATGGCACCTCCTGGCTGTGCCAGGGGTGCACCAGCTGGTGAGTTGGCCTGACTGCTCTCCACGTTCACCTGAAGCTTCATTCCCCCGAGGCAGTACAATCTGTTTCCAGATACGAAGTACCAGGGACCCGGCCTCGTCAGAGGTACTGACGTGTTCCCGTTTGAGAATGTCTGGAGTGCCGATGTTGTGGAGCAGTTGTCAAAGCTTTCCTTGTTCACTTCTTCCACGCTGTTAGATGACGAGTACTGGAACGCTGCAGCAATCCAAACACATCCATAAGTAAGTATGGAGGTGAAACCACGATGATCGATCAGTGGGAAAATGACAAACTCACCGAGGACATCTCCGACATAGAAAGTCTTGCCAGTGGGCCAAGTATCTAGATTGGTGCTTATGTCCCAACCAGGACTATCCCCTACCATATAAGTTGTGGCGTGGCAGTTGCAGATGAGTGCTGCTAGTAAGCTGATCAGGACGACACCGAGAGAAGGAGGAATTACAACAGGTACAGACTCTGCCATCTATATGTGTATTTGGGAGGTCTGGTCTGGGCACGCCAGGCTCGAAGGAAGGAATGAAGGAGTACTATAACTAGAAAGAACATCCTGGTTATATACACACATATTTCACATGTGGCGGGGCCGCCTCATATCATAATTAGATGACCTAATTAGTATACTGAATATTTTGTCCTGTTTGTTTATTTTTATTTTATTATTTATTAATTTGGGAAAATTAAATATGAGTTTTTTTGGCGGATCGATATGAATGGTTGATCAAGAAGGGAATGCTTCTCTTCTCCCAGTTGGTGAGGTTTGGGGGAGGGTTGTTAAACGTCTTCCAACTCTCTCCTTGCCGAAGTGAAGAACCTGAGGTTTCTTGTTTGGCTTGGCTTGACTACAATAATAAAAATCCTTCTTTCTTCTACTTTCATAATGATAATGACAATGATAATGACGACACTCTCTGATGAAGATGATGATTTAGGTATGCTGTATATTATAGCTAGGAGAGGAGACAGAACTAGAAGAGATTAATCTTAATCTTAGGTTTGGGAAGCCAACCGGGACTTCGTGGCTGCTGAAGATAAATATCTGAAGGTCAAAAGATGAGATAGGTTTGTGGGACAAAAAAAGTGTGGTCAAATTAATACGCACACCTTTCAATTATCCCCTGTTTCCTCCTAGTCCATGACTATCTATCTAGCCCACACTGATTTCCTTGCGTTTAATTTGGTAAGTTCGCTGCTGCTCCATGTACCACCATACCTAACTAAATCGTATGTATTATTAAAGTGCAGTGCAGGCAGGAACCAACAAGGTTCACCAAGAACTTCCTTCTTCTGCTTCCCACCAGAGTCATGGATAAAGCTGGACTGAGGATTAAAACCCAACAAAATCCTCCAAATTCATGGAGAAAAAAGACAAGACAAACTGCTAAATGGGCTCTGACATGGGCCGACCATTCGAAGATTCGTCGGGACACTGGAGTTAACCGGGCAATTTGAGCCAGATAGGGAAAAGGTTCCGATGTAGAGGGTCTCTGCCCTTTTGATGTACTACTATATTCTACAAGTTAATAAATTAATTTACCCATATACGTCATAAAATTATCAAGGTCAATAAACGTGAATAGGTAGAGTAGGAGATTCAATAAATAGTGTTTCCATACGAAACTTGGGATGAGGAAATGGAAATTAAATTTCTCACAAAGATTAAGATTTGAGGGGTGGTTTTATTTATCTTAATCTGTTCATAATCTAAGAGTTGCCGAAGATTTGTTCCTGATCTCCAGTCCAGACAGGGAGTAAAGAAGCCCGATGATAAAGCGGTGCTACGCTTAGCATAGGATGATTATGTGAATTGAATTGAAGAAGAAGAAGGAAGGTAGGAAGCCAGCTAGCTGCATTTGCATGCATGCATATATGCCTTAAGCCTTTCTTTTTTGTCCATATATTTTACATGTCTTAAACAACTTCATCATCTTGTCCCCCCCCCAACACGTGTGGTCTTGCATGAACGCATGCATCCATGTGCTTCCATCATACCTCTTATTCTTCAGCAGAAAGTCTTAGTCACCGGATATCTTATCAGAGTTATTTGATGGTATCATAAACTAATATGAATCGGTCATGTGAGCGAATTCATATGAGAGAATACTTTAGACGGTAAAATAAAAATTTAAACATTCGCCACCAAGTTAATTCTTTTTTTTGGGGGGATTAATTGGGTTAGTTCAAAACAGTCCTTTAATTTGGTAACATTAAATATACTAGCTTGAGTTAACCGGGCAAACACATCAGGATTCATTTTTGTGGTAAATATTTTCAAAGCCGACAATTTTGACACTGATCATTTTTATTGTGACTTAAACAAATCCCTTTATTTGCACTCTCATAATCTCAATTACAAATTACTCAATGAGGATGAGACTTATAAAAACTAAAAAAGAGTTTTTAAAAAAAACAACAATTCACAACTGAAGACGTGTCTGCTCCTGCAGCGGACAGAGGATCGATCGATTCTGATTAACTGAATTTATATGTGCAGATTATTTTCCAAGGAAAAAGAAAGAAAAAAGAGAGAATTTATACGTACAGTACAGATGTTCGCAGTAAGAGTGCGTGATGTCAGAGACATGGCAACAACTGGATGGCTTAGGGCGACTGGTTGGTTGATCTCCTGGTGGCATCATGGCATGTCCAGCTCACGTCAGCTCAGATCAGGTCATTCATTCATCGATGATTATTTGAAAAATAACCACTAAGGTTACTTTGTAAATTCATTTCAATTAAATTTTATGACCCCTGGCTAGTTTGTTTTTCTGTTACCGGATAAAAGGAGAAAACAAGGAAAGCCTAGGGCCAGAAGCCTCCCAATTACACTTTTTTCTTCCGGTAAAAAGGTGTCCGTTACAGTAGACGAGAGTTAAACGAGAGGGCTGGCATACACTGTGCTATACTTTATTTACTTATTTATTTCTCGAATCGAGGTTAACATATCTTCTATGATTTTGATCAAATCTTATTTTAACAAAATGCACAGCCATTCCTTTTTCAAATATGAAAAATACTAATTATTCGAGAACGTAAATGACGTGGCTTGGAAAGGTTCCTTAGACAGCACGAAGGCAAAAGACCGAAGTAACTCATGGGGTGGTGACGATGGTTAGTTTCTCTTTTAACTTGGGAGTGCAGTTCAGTTGAATTCAATTCAATTTTGATATCATCTTATAACTCTAAAAATTTAATGCAGCTCTCTCCTCTCCTCTCCTTCGACACCCCTCAACTTTAAGTATTCCGATCCTCTCTTCTCTCTCTATTATTCATTTATTATATACTAATATAATGTAACAAAGATATATATTAATTTCTCTTCTCTTTCAGTTCCCTCCGCCGTTTTACTTCGTCCCCAAATTTCCCTTTCTGATCAACTTTTCTGAAAGGTAGGATGATGAGGAGTCCATGTATAGTCGCCTTTGCCCTTGCATGCAGCACCACATCTGTTCCACCAAATTTCACTCCTTCCCTCTTCTCCACAATTCATCCTTGATCTTCTCTCGCTTCTCTTTTTCTCTTTATTGAGATTAATTAAATCCAAAATGTTCAAGGAAATAAGTTCTGCGAAACACAATTGCTGGGAATTCATTTCCGATGATCATCTTCATCATCATCAGCGCCACGCAGCTGGCACAGGCTTCAACAATGGTCATCGGATAGAGGACGAGATATATGCGTCAGACGAGTTCCGGATGTATGCGTACAAGATCAAACGTTGCCCGCGCACCCGGAGCCACGACTGGACCGAGTGTCCCTACGCTCACCGGGGGGAGAAGGCCCAGAGACGGGATCCCCGCAAGTTCATCTACAGTGCAGTCGTCTGCGCTGCATTCCGCGACACCGCGGGATCCTGCCCCAAGGGCGACGCCTGCGAGTATGCCCATGGCGTTTTCGAGTACTGGCTCCACCCCTCCAAATATCGGACCCGTGCCTGCAATGCCGGCAATTCCTGCCAGCGCAAAGTCTGCTTCTTTGCCCACTCCCCCGACCAGCTCCGTCCCGAGACCAGATACAGCAAGCACTATCAGACCCAATTAGCGTACAGGCCCACCGCAAGCGTGTCGGCCCCAGCCGGCCCCCAGGTAGAGGCAGACGAAGATGATGGTGGAGATCATTGCGACGGCAGGACGCCTACTCCTCTGGCTGGTCAAGCAACGGCGACACCTGTTTCGACGACAAAGAACAGTAAGGACCGACGCGTTGATCATCGCGAGGAGGAGGAGTTCTCGGCGATGGGTGGGATCTCAGATCTTTTAAAGAATTTGAGGGGCCTGAGTGCAGGTGGGTCCAGGGGGATTCATGAGACGACTAAAGAGGTCGTAATTCGTATCAAGGAAAGTGGTGGAGTGTGTGGTCGTCATCAGATGACTGGGGTGGGGTTGGATGCACTGTCGGGCGACGAGGAGTTGCAGCGCCTTGGGTGGATCTCCGAGCTGCTGGATTGATTGATTTACTTACTGATAGATTTCATTCCATTTTATTATTGCTATGCGTACATGCTCGATCGATGCAATTAATTAGTGAAGCCATGCCAGTTTCGAAGAATTGAATGTCTTGTTCCGTGCATAATTAATTTATGTTATAACTACATATTTAGTAAGAGTCCGAACCAATGATTTACTGTTAGAATTAACAAGAAATTGCTGATGGGGACTCCGGCTAGCTTGTGAATATAATATATATCAATGAATTAATTTAACTTAATTATAAGATGTATAACAGGAGAAACTCTGCTTATAATATTATTTATATATGGACCGAGATGTGAACTGATCAGCCTTTGTTTGGATCGGAAGTAAATTGCTCAATGTCATGGCGAGAGATTTTTATTCGGTAGATTTGCACAGCTATTTTCCAATAATTATTTATTATTTATAATGTAAAAAAGAAAGAAAAAAAATCTCATGTGACTTTTAAAGTTTGGTCTTGTGATGTGATGATCTATGTTGATGAGATGAGATTAATGTATGTGTAGCAGGTCTTCGTCAAAAGGTGCCATCAATTAGAGGGATTATAATTTAATTAATTCGGTGCTATAGTGCATTAATTCTATGTGCATGGGACGACTTGTCTCCAGAATTGAGATCGGTGAATAGATAGCTAACTAGCCAGCCAGCCAGCCAGCCGCAGAAAACAGGTTGGCATGCCAAACCAGCCACTGACTTAGGGTTGTACTTAATTCGATCGGTCCCACGCAGCCCTATATACACTTACAATCTCTTCCAAATTCCAATTGATCGCCATGGTAGGTACTGGATATATGTCCATCAGCTTTAATGCCTACAAATGAAGAAAAAGGGGCTGTCATTATGATTGACTACAATTTTTCTTTTGCTTGCTTGCCCCCTATTAAATCCTTTGAGTCTCCAACTAATCAAGTTCTAACTGAGCTAATCTACTAATGAATTTTTTAAATTGAGTATTGTGAAGAATTATGAAGAGAAGGGTCATAAAGGATTATTATAAACCCTTCAAGGTGGAGGGTTAAAAGAAGATGACTATATATCGAATTATTTAAATCAATTCATGTTAATTTTACTAGAAATATTTTACCGAAAATATGTGAAATCCTAAAAGAAAAAGTGAGTTCATCACTATTTTTTGGAAAAAAAATAAATCAAACAACTAAAATTACACCATCTACTCAGAATCTCTCTCCCCCCGTCTCTTTCTCTCTGTGTACAAGTTTGAATTGTTAATGACATTGCAGTACAAAGCTAATATTGCCTTAAACGTAGCTACCAACACTTCATCCACCGACCTTCTAGGAGTCGGATATTACTCATTACTTGTTAAGTGGAAAACTTGTTTACGTAGGAAAAAGCTAACTAATTTTAATGGAACCCCCCATATGTTAATTCTAAATTTGATTGTGATCGATCCCACGATAAATATTATCATGCCCCACCATTTAATGAATGCTGGACGGTCTTAGTTAATAGATCTTTTATTCAAATCGGTGAGGATATTACACATCACTAAATCAGATAGCTACGAAGGCAATATTGAAACGCAACAAACTTTAAGAAGATCAATCCAGGTCATACTCATATTAATTTGTCATCTAAATATATGTTAAAAATGAATTTATATATATGGTCATAGAAAAAAAAGTAACATAGTAATTATATATCCAAGACAGTAAATAAACAGGGATCTGTAGTACAAGGAAAAGGATCCAGATTGCCACCAAGAGGGGTTGGGCCGAGTGGTAAGCAGCTCGGTGCCGCTTAAGGAGGTCTCAGGTTCGAGACCTCACGTACGCAGACACCCCTCTTGGGAGCCTCACCCGCCATTGCCAGGCGTGCGACCCGGGGCGACCAACGGATTAGTCAAGTATGGTTGGCTGAAAGATGCCATCTCACCGCCGGTGGGGCCTGCTTGGATACCGTGGCTGGCGACCAAAAAAAAAAGATCCAGATTGCCAATAATTCCGTCAACTAGGTCTTACAAGTGACGGCCATGTACCAAAGAAAAGGAAGAACTGTCAGCATAGCGCGCACATATACACACACGTACTGGAGTTCAAATTCTTTTAAGAACACGGATTTTTTTTTTCTATCTATAATACTCAAACTCAAAAGTTGAAACCACACTTACAGTTGAAACCACACTTACAGTTGAAACCTCACTTACCTCTGGTTTAGAAATCTACACTACTATATAGACATTTTATTACTTAATAAAATTATAAACAATTCATGTACACGATTGAATAAAATATTAATCAATAGTATTTGTTGGACATATAATTTTTCGAGTAATGAATTTAAAAAAATTACATGATTTGATATAATAAAAATGGTAATGATATATATATATATATCTATATAAAGAGAGAAGAAAACGAGAGTGAAAAAGAAAGTAGTGAGAAAGAATGGAAAAAAATGTATATAATTAGGAGAGAAGAGAGATTAATTAAAAACGAGAATGAGAGTGAAAAATATATGTAATTATTCTATTCTTTTAACCATTTGATCTCATGCCACTAAACATAAAATTCGAGCTCAAATGCTGGCCATGATATTATTAATTTATCTGATAAGTAATTTCATATGATTGAAGCATTTAATAAAGCGATCATCTAGCAGCGTGTGACAAATTCCCAAAGATCACATTCACCCCCTGGGGCAAAAAAAGGGAAAAAACAAACTTCGCAGTGATAATTAGGGTTTATAGGAAATTAATTAGGATGTCATTAAAAACAGATAGTAAACTTTTTTAACTTAAAAAGATGATTCACACACTCAAATTGTCCATACATTTTATAAACACTACAAACGAGAAGAGAGAGTACATTAACGTAGTAGCCCTCGAGAGACTTGGGATGATGTACCCAAGTACTTAACAACAACACAAAGCAAACACTTCAGCTCAGTCTCAAAGTCCACCTCATGATATCTACGACGACCGGGACTGGCCCCCAGGACAGAGCAGGGGGACCGAATTTATTCTCACATGCGCCAGCGCCGCCAGCACTCTTTCTAAGAAGTTTGGTGCTGCTGACCGGTGCTGAGATGCTGCTGCCCGAACTGCTCCGCACGGTCCTTCATCTCCCTGGCCTTGCTGGCCAGCTTCATCCTGGCATGGTCGATCTGGTCGGCTCCTGGCGGGTGCTTCCCCGTGACGTACCTGTATATCCACGACAGCACCGTGACCGCCGCCACTCCGAACCCGCCCGAAGCGAGGAACCCCATGGTCAGCAGGGCCACCGTGATGACCGCGGGGACTAGCACCGGGCTGAATATCACCAGCAGGGGAGTGGCCACCGTAAGGGCTATCACGGTGCCGGCTAGGGTCAGCCCCGACAGGACCAGGAGGGACCCGCCAGCGGTGACGGCGGTGGCAGCCTTGACGACTTGGTGGGAGCGGGGTTGCTGCTGCTGGCCGGGCGGGCCCATCAGCTGGTGCTGAGCATGTTGCGGCTGGTGTTCCGCCATCGGAATTGAAACCTGATGCGATCAAAGATGAAGAAGAAGAGAATTAATGGATGTGGATGGATGGTTGTATATTTATACCTCTATAGATATATTATTATTATTATTATTATTGTGTGCATATAAATAAAGAGGGGGAGAGGGAGGGGGATATGGACATGATTGACGTTACAAGTTCTAGTGTGTTATATATAAACAAAACAAGGAGAAGGGAAGAAATGGGTCGGCGGTGAGGAAAGTGGGGAGGTGCGGGTCACGTGGTTGAGTGCTTCTCATGCAATGGCTGCATGGCGATGACCCCTCTTTGCTTTCCTGCCACGTATTCTCTCTCGCTCAACTGGTTTCGGGTTTTTGGCGTTTGTGATTCGGACAAATAAATCTCTTCACAACCCGATATTCCCAAAACTCAAAACACCCACATGCGTACGTGTAGGTGTAAGCAGGGGAGGGAGTGAATATGTGTCCGGTGTCGTGTCATGGATCGGGAAGGGAATCATTTATACGTTGGAGACTAGCTAAGAAGGCATAGAAGAGGAAAGCCCAATGGGAGAGAATAGTAACCAAACCGTCGGCCCATATGGCCCCCATAAGTGTAGGGAGGATCGGGCAATGTGGTCGGACTTCGGCCTATATATATGTGTGTATATTCTCACATTAATTATTGGATTTGTAGGAAATTTAATTACATAATAATTAAAGACTCAGACAAGCAAGGGGACACGGCTGCAGGTTAAATTGGGAAACGACAGGGCGCAGTAACTCCCCGGCCCCCCTAACTACGTACCAAGTATATGTAAAATAAGTAAAGCTAGCTAGCTTAAGTTTGAAAGGAATATCATCAATCGGGATATTAATTGATATTTATCAGTATGTACAATTAGTCAACATGGAAAAATTGATATCCGGTGGCGATAGGATCCGCCGATGACGTATCTTTCACTCATCTAGTTGAAGAAAGTGACAGGAATGGCTAGCTTGCTAGCTAGTGCTCTAACTAATTAAGCAAACGGAAGGAAACTATCTATCTCGTTTATGTGTGTGTATATATATACATATATATGAATTCGGAGAATGAGAACTAACAGTACCTGACAGTCTGATTTGATGGTCGATTACCTATGTGATATGTAAAGGAAAAGAAAACGGAAGAAAGTAAATGAAATTATGTTATGGTCTTCAAACCAAAAAAAATAAAAGTAAATGAAATCATGACAGCCACGGTACAGTCATGATGTGTTTGTGTGTGTTTCAGAAAGATATGTTGGGAATGGAAATACATGATGGAGAAACCGTACACGTTTATATATGGTATAGGTTACGGCCGGGGGGGTTACAATTGGAGTGTTTAGCTAATTCCAGTGTGAGAAAACTCTCGGGTTATGAAGACATTCCTTTTGTTTTGAATTACTTGCACGAAATTGACCGTTGCTTTATTTATATATATATATATATATAGTACGTCCAGCCCATTGAAAAAGGGCCCCAGAACCAGCCAGGTTTCCACATCAACTCTTCCCCACTCACAAAATCTTTAAATAAATTACATCTATATACAATAATGTCGTGTCGTGGTGAAAAATGTTTTTACTTGAAAAAATCTAGATAATTCTAAATGCTTATTTAATAAAATTTCGTTGACACATATTCACGCCACGACAATTCATTATTTAAAATAGTCAAACAAAAAAACTTCCTTGTTTATAATTATACTAGAGAGAGAGAACAGTTGTCAAACTCTTACGTGATCATCGAGTCCCTGTCTATTCACAGGACTTCTTCAATCCATTAATTGATCCACTTGAATTTTCTTTCGCAACTAGGCATGCTTATTTATAGTCCCTTTCACAACATTTGCGTTCATAATGAATAATTTTCGTTAGATCTTTATCATATGCCTATTGACCCGTATACTCTTTGTTATAATGTGTGTTGCGGGTCAAGAACCGAATCCATGCATATCCACCGAGAGAGAGATTATTTTCTGTCCCTCGATCGAAACATGGCATGTGTCGTGTAATTATACATATAAAATATTAATTAATATAGGTTTTTGAGCGACCCGTATGGAGAACTGGTGCCTCCTCCTCCTCCTCTTCATTTTTTTTCAAATTTTTTAAAATGGCCACTTCGCCCGGCATAGAATTGATTTGTAGAGATTCTTGTCTGAGCTCAGCTCACAATATCATTTTTGAATTCAACTAATGAATGTTTAACACATTATCATATAAAGTATTATATTACTTTTTTCTATCCATTAATTATATTTATTTTTACACATTATTTAAAATATTTATTTACGTTTCAAATATATATTGATAATTAAATTTATTATTTTATCCAATAACTCAGCTCACCAAAAAACTTTTCATAGATTCAATGAGTTTATGGGAAAAAATGGTCAGTTCAGATCTGAGTAGTCCGACCAACTGGGTACAAGCTGGACTCCAATGCAGTCCAGACACCATCACATCTCATATTCATCCGTCACTCTCCATCTAGCGTCTGGCTGGGCGATGAGTTTTGTTGGATTTCGCCATATGGGGACCCCTGCTTGTCCGACGGAACGAAAAACAACACTGTGTCCACACACACAGACCCAATGTCCAATTACAAGCTAGACGGTCAGCTAGCTACTCCTATCGATCTTTTAATTAAAAAATGTACGGTTTCTAAAAAGTCTAACAAACTCTACTATTACTACATGCGCTGACCAACAAAATTCTCCCAAGAGTTAGGCAGCTTGCAAGTACATACTACTTTGTGATGCAAGTTTGGGAAGGGGAGTGGGAAGTGATGCAACACAACAGCGAATTGTGCTGATGAATTTCTTGGTTGTCTGCTGAGGGTTGAACCTGGAGCCCTCAAATATCATTTGATTCCTTTCTTTCCAAATCAGATGTCCACAGTTTATAAAAAAAATCTTAGCTCTTCACTTTCTACATAATTTGGCGCCTCCGGAGAAAGTCTTCTATCTAAGCCATGCAATCAATCAAATTCAATAATTTTTAAGATTTTATTAAAAAAATATCTTTAAATTAGTTGAAATTTATTGATTAATGTTATAACGTAAATATTATAGTGAGATGACGCTGTTATACAAATGACTTGCTCCCAAGTCATATAATATATTAACTTAAAGCAGTAAATTATTATATCATCATTGATCCGATGGTCAATTTTGATATATGGACTTTTTTTTTCCTTATTATTTATAGAAAAGAAAAGAAAAATAAAATAAAATGCTGCCGGAGCATCAGCGTTGCTTAATGCATGGCATTTGATCGACATCCTTCCCTGGGTAGGCAGGGTTCATATAATATACGGCGAGTCAAACAGCCATTTGTTCTTCTTCGTCTTCTTCTTTTTCTTCTTAAGCTGTTTCCCTCTTATTTCGTTGTATGCAAATACTCTACAGGTATGGGCACATCCTTATCCCCAGTAGCCGTCGTCGTTCAGTGCTTCTTATAACTACGGACGAGACCACTAGTACCACTGTCTGAGGCTGGTACACCTCGAACGACCACACGAGTATCTTTCCTCTTAGCCGTGACCCTGACTGGCTCAGGCTCGTTGGAACCGATCCTGTGGGGGAAATTGAGCAGAGCGCGAGACCCGCGCATCCTGAAAGCCGCCCTGTCATAGGCAAGAGCCGCTTCCTCAGCTGTCTCGTAGGTCCCAAGCCAGACCCGAGCACCATTCCTGGCCCTGTCACGTATCTCTGCCGCATACTTGCCCCATGGCCTCTGCCTCACCCCACGGTAATTCCTCCCAGTCCTGACAGTAGCCGTGGCGGCGTTGGCAGCGGAAGCAGCGGTTATTCCATTGCTGCTATAATCCTGTTGGGAATACTGGCTTTCGGGATTTTCCTCCTGCAAGATAAGAAAGCTCTGATCCTCGAGGGCGCAGCTGCTGTGGGCAGGGGGTGGCTGAGGGTGGTGGATCAGGAGGCCGGGAAGCGGCGGTGATGATGATGTAGAATCATCAGAATCAATTAGGGGCCGGGACGGTGACCAGCCGAAGCAGGAGGCTTCGTGGAGGGAGTTGAAGATGAGCATGTCCTCGGAGTCGTCCAACTGTAAGGGTAGGTCTCCCCAGCCGTCGCTGAAGCAAGGGAAGATAGCAAGACTTTCTCCCTCATCTGAGGCTGAGCTGGTCACAGCATAGTTCATCATGATATTATATATTCTTCCTTTAGCTTCTTTCTTTCTATATATATGGAAAGAGAGGGAGAGGGAGAGGGAGAGGGAGAGGGAGAGGGAGAGGGAGAGGGAGAAGAGATGGGGAGACAAGGATGATGGATATGTAACTTAAGAAAAGACCAGAGAGATGGAGCGAGGAATTATTTGGGGGAGGAGGAACTGGATGAAGTATTTATAGGGTTATATGTTATTGTACAAGTCCTGATGACAATATATATCGGGCCAAGAAAGAGCCTCTTGCTTAATTTTGATGACTGATATTAATGTCTTGAAATATTGGCTGATATATATAATATAAATTAATTAAGGGTATTTAATTGGTTTTGCGACTACCATCATATATATATATATATATATATAGATATGAGATTTAATTATAAATGGTACATATTTTGGATATCTTTTTTTTTTTTTTAAGTGTATTCAATTTTGCTCTCAAAGTTGTTACTCCCTCTTTTCTAAGAACCCCCAACATTTTTTTCCCTTTAGTATATACATGATACCATAATTCCTTTCTTTCAACGTTTTTCCTATATAATTTTACTATTAACTCACATTAATTTTATATATATTCCCATTTCATTCCGTACATAACATAAATCAACATACTATATATACATATAGACGCACACAGGAGTTTTTTTAACCTTTTTCGGCGATTACTTCTCGATCGGGCAAGTGGACGGCAATTTATAATAGGGCACATGACGAATAACACATATAAAGAGGTTGATTCTAGGGGCTGGGATGACTTTTCCATCTTCCATCATCATTTTTTCTTCCCTTTAATGAGTGGGAAATGCATGACTATTTGAAACTTAGAAACAACGAATCATCGTTCATTCCTGGTCCTACCCCCACAAAGAAAAACAAAAATCATGTGTCTCTATATATTGTCTAATCCTCGTGTTTCTTTTGCTACGAGACGAGAAATATAATAATAACGAATTAACGATTTTAGCATGCCTGCGCATCAATTTCCTTGTCATTGAGTGACATGTTGGCATTTTTTATTGTTCAAATTGTTTGGAAGGAGACTTTTTTATGAATGCACCATTTCTTTGTGTACATTGTTTCTCTTTCTATTTTTTTTTTAAAAAGGACACATTTCTGTACTATTCTTGATAATTTATTTATTATATCATAATAGAGATAGCCGACCAATGAGTAAAACGAGGAATTAATTCTAAATGTTTCACAAGTGAAAGCATCGTGTGGGTGTCAAATCATTGAATTTACGTCCAACTAGCTCATTAGCTTATTCGATTTTACATGTAAAAATTAAGGCATAGCAAGTTATACATTTAGAAATGTATAAATTCCCGTCGCATGTAGAATACCGATTTATGTAACCAGTCCCGGGCTTTACGTGTAATTGAGAATTAGCATGCATAGATAATTGCAAGGAACGCTCTCTACCTGCAGAGGGACCTTGAGAAATTAAAGAAATCTTCAATCCTCCGTATATTAATTGATATACCAATACTGCATACCATATACATACATACATACATATGCACTGCCTTGCTTTAGCTAGTTAGCTGCAGAGAGTGACAATCTCTTGATCCATGTATGAACTACATTCCCTCATAATTAATTCGCGACAAACCCTAGCTACTCTGCTAAATTCAGTTCAATATAGAAGTATATGGGTTAGTTAAGGCGGTCTTAAGACTGGGCTCTTATTAACACCACAGAGTTGCCTGTGCTTCATGCGCCATGAGAAGAGATTTTCCAGCCCACATACCTTGGTGGGGGATGCCGGATTGTTGGGTTGCCGATCCCCCGCCGTCAAGAACTGAGTCTGACGATACCCTTTTGATGATTTATATGAGCTTGTTCGTGATGCTGCAGAATCTGCATCCTGTTGTACACAGTTCATGTGAATATTTCTACTGTAAAATGACGACTCCGCCGCTAGAGCGTTTGCATCGGGTAGAAAGCGGTTGATCATGAAGCTCGGGGACAAACTCCCCGCTGCCTCAGCCATCTTCAACTTGGAAGCATCCAATTCATTAACTCTATCTGATCTCTCCAGGATATCTATGGCCTCCGACAGGGAAAGTGTGTCGTCCACCACATCCGAAAAACCATCTCCAACCGCATCAACACTGTTGGAAATAGAACAGAAACTGGGATTGTTAACCGAGCAGCTGCCTTCTGCAAGTTCGTTGGTCAGCACGCTTCTGCCGGCAGGCTGGTGATGGTGCCGTCGACCTGGTGGCGGTTTTGGCCTCGGCGGCACATCTGCAGAACATATCTGATCGGACCCAGCCTTGGGCTTTCCAGGGACCTGCTCCCAGGAGAAGGGAACACGCTCATTCGCATCCAACCTTGACAAGCCCCGCCGTGATATGATGCTGGAGGACTCCAGATCAAGTGAACAGCTGCCAGCTGCTTGACGTCGTACTGATAGTAGAGGTATATTGAGGTTTAGTTTCTTCAAAGTTTTCCGGTTATTACTAGTCGCCCGTTCTCCATCCATTTGATCGATTGAGAGTGAATTTTCCTTCAGTGTTGGTATGTGTGTGTAGATTGGGTTTGAAGATGAATTAACAGATCAATTTTTTCTTGTATAACGTCGAATATACAAAAAGTGAGAGGCGCCATTAATGCAAGCTGTGGGGAACTTGTGAATGCAGCTGTCGGAGAGAAAAATGTTTTCATCCCGTGAAATGTATTAAAAGGGAAAAAAAAAATCCCTTTTTCTGGATCGATCCATATGAGCTTTCTGGAATTACCGTAAATTTTCTTTCAGCATTGGTGCGTGTATAGAACGGTGTGTTTCATTGACATGCATATACAAACGAAACAGAATCAGAAGTTGTTGACAGGCATCATGCATGTTTTTATCAATCTATATATATATATATATATATATATGTCTGGTGTGGAACATGACTTAAAAACATAGCATGCCAAAAATTGTCATCTACCGGGGACAGTGTATGAAATCAAAAGCTTTGATTGGACTAACCAAAAACAAAGGAAACAAAAAACCAAAAAGGGCTTAAATTCAATGGTTCAACAGGGGACAGTCAAAATTAAACTTATGTCGGCCGTACATGCGGTGCATCTCTCCGTCCTCTTAGCCTAATTTTTTGACCGCGTGGTTATGTTATGGAGATGCATGACCCCATTCAGTCTCTAAATTCTAATTAATCCATACAGTTTAGCTGAGATGACAACTTTTAGTTTCGAAATTTCAACCCCTTTATATCAAATCAAATATAATATTTTGGTCTCTTTTTTTTTCGGTAAATTAGAATATTTATATTAGCAACAGAGTTCAAGTTACATCATCAATACTAGCACCAAAAGGGACCATCCTCTCGATGGTGAGGCCGACTGCATCTTCTAATAAGATGGTATGAAGTTCCCCAATGGGATGATCAAAACGTACAAGTCCTTGCAATATGTTAAGGTTATCCCTCGCATGCTTGGATAGGAAGTCAGCTGCTCCGTTCGCCTCCTGGTAGATGTGCCTCAGCTTGACTCCCAGAAAATCCCGGCTGATCGCCCCTGCAATCCAAAACAAAAGGCGTTAGTATTAAGTTCCTGTCCAAAGGGGACACAAGGAGATCGTGGACAGTTTTGGCTTCCAGGAATTGGATTCCTAATTCAATGGCTAATCGGAGGCCATCGTGGAAGGCCCACCATCCGGCCATTAGGCTATTTGTGACTCCAAAGCTTCTGCTGAAGCTCGCTTCCACTGGCCGAGATCATTATAGATAATTCTGCCCGCTCCTACTTTTCTGGGTGAACCATTGGCTTAGCCATCAGTGTTAAGTTTGTACCATCCACTCTAAGGTATATCCCATCTAACCTGGATGGGTTTTTTGATTTGTGGGGGATTTTTGTGTGTGGAGCATGGCAAAGGTCTCTGCTGCATTTTGTAAACACAGCTTGTGTAGGTCTTTATTCTCACGACAGCCATCGAATAAGATCTGATTCCTTTATTTTTTGTTATCACTCTAATTGTTTAACAAGGACGTCTATATGATTTGTATAATTTTTAATTGATAATCAAAGCAACCTAAATTAATTAACTCGACACCTATTAATTTCCTCCGGATAAAATCTCATGCATATTCAACCCTTTGAATGTTGAGAATCACTTTTTTGACCTTTTTATTTATCCGTGGCAGAGGGCCAGAACAGGTTTCCAAACTCCAATCATGGAATCTAGGAAAATTGGAGGTGTCTTGTCATGTTAGGGTTTCAGACTCCAGGTGAGGTACGTACGTACATTCCCCAATATATGAAAAATTTTAAAAAAAATTTTCGGTACGGTACCTTGATCTACATACAGCCAAGGCGACCCGGCACTCAATTATATCGTGCCGCGGTGCCTTGACTGTATACAGGTCAAGGTATTGTACCGGGAAGGTTTTATAGAGGCCTCCCTAATATATATATATATATATATATATATATATATAAAACGTTATTCCTAAGTAAATTGCATATCATCCGCGGGTACGCATGTGAACACACCCACCGTTCCGGGGGACAACAATATAATATGATGATACATGCATAATATTAGTCAGTAATTAATTAGTTTGGGACCAAGAGGGGTTGGGCCGAGTGGTAAGCAGCTCGGTGCCGCTTAAGGAGGTCTCGAGTTCGAGACCTCACGTACGCAGACACCTCCCTTGGGAGCCTCACCCGCCATTGCCAGGCGTGCGACCCGGGGCGACTAACGGATTAGTCAAGTATGGTTGGCTGAAAGATGTCATCTCACCGCTGGTGGGGCCTGCTTGGATACCGTGGCTGGCGACAAAAAAAAAATTAATTAGTTTGGGCGTTAATGCATGCATTAGCTGAAATTCTCAAGCCAAATTTAATAGCTATATATTAATTCTATCGGTCTATCTTTTTATTAGATTAATTTTGTTGCCAAGTGTAAGTGAAGAAGGGACTACCATGCATGACATGAGTGAACTGGTAGTTTAGTTTTATCTTTAGTCTTTTAATTAACTAGCTAGTTTTATTTACGTCCCCCAAACTACTCTGTAAGATCTCTCACTATATATATATATATATATATATATATATATTCCTTCATAATCCATTTTATTTAAGTTCCGTTAATTTCATGGTCACACCGTAAGAGTTCATATATATATATATATATATATATATTATTCACATGCGGTACATGCACGTTTTACGGACTCAGATTTAATTTGAAGAGTTGTATATGGACAACGTGCATATTATGAGGTTTTCAAGACCAGACCAGCCCAGCCCTGTTCATGGTTGACAAACAAGGTGCATAAGTATTATATATATATATATATGCATATATGATAGGGCCGGATGTACATATCTAGATTGAAGTTAATATTAGTTTATACGTACGACATGAGAATCCATGCACAACATGTAAAAATCTCCGTGGTAGCCTTTTATTAGGGGAGATCGCATAATAATGCCCGTGACACATGCATGTATATGTACATGTTTTGTCAATCTAAATAAAATTTACTCTTGCTACGCTCTGCAAGACGATTTCTTAACCCTCTTCTAGGGTTTCAGATCAATTCAACAATCACTTGGATTTTCGAGCTCTTATCAAGCCGATCTTTCATTAGATCGGTTAATCTATCTCCCGTTGGTGGAAGACAATCTATCTCGCGTTGGTAGAGTATATTCTATTCCCCTCAACTGGGAGTTCTCCTAAAGCCTAAATCACTCCGCTAGATATTCATTTGAAGGTCAACAAGTTCTTTCATTACGCTTTGAGCCAGTACATTGGACTGCTGCATGCACTCTCACTGCGCCTAGAGCCTCTCCAGCGATCTATTTTCATGTGCATTCATTGTTCTTGTGACTCTTCACAGGTCCCATTTTTACAGTTTCTGCTCTCTCGTTAAGACTATCAAATCCTTCAAACTCTTTATGTGATTCAAAATCTAAATCCTAATTGCAGTGCTAGTATTTTAGGGTCTTGCATGTTTTAGTCTGTATGATTCCTTGCTGTTAGTGCTTGCCGAACTTTGAACTCTGTTTTGCACCTCCATTAAGATCTCTGCCAGGCCTACCGTTTTAAAGTCATAAAACACTGATGTAAGTATCACTTTATGTCCCTCTGGACAAGCAATGAATCTGCCTATAACAAGAGGAGCGTTCCATGAGTCTGCTGGCATGGAACTGTCAAGGACTTGGAGGAGCCTCGACAATTCGAAATCTTAAAGACATCCTCCAAAAACAAATTTTTCTAGTATTTTTCTCAGAAACCAAAACGAGCTCTAGAAGATGTGAAAGAGTAGCAAGGGCGTGCCAATTCAGTAACTTCTATTTAGTTGAAGCAGTCAACAAAACAAGAGGCCTATGTGTGCTCTGGCACGACAACATTGAGGTATCTATTCTCTTCTCTAATAAAAATATTATTCACATGTCAATTGATCATTAATCTTTGCCGTGTAAATGCTTACTTTCATGCATATATGGCCTCCATATGAACAAGAAAAACAATCCTTTTGGGCCCAATTAGAATAAGTAGTTAATAGAATAAATGAACCATGAGATCTTATCTTCAGACGAGAAATTTGGAGGACGACCATTAGGTTTATGTAGCAAGAATTATCTTGAAAACTTTATCAGTAGTACAACCACAATAGATCTTGGCTTTTACTGGAAACATTTGCACCTGGAGAAATAACCGATCAGGTCTCAATAACATTAGACAAAGATTAGATAGGGCAATAGCAAATGACTCTTGGAAAATCACTTTCCCAAATGCTAGCTTTTAGATTTAGTAAAAAAAAAATTAAAAGAACCTAAATACCTCTAAAAGTATGAAACAGAGACCATTTTAGATTCCGTGAAGAAAAAATTCAAGAAATCTTACCTGCATTTAGAAGAAATATAGAAAAAAGAACCAACAGTAGAAAACATACATAAAGAAAAAGAACTAAAGTCACAGATACAAGAATGTCTTAAGAGAAAAAGAATTGATCTGGAAACAGAAGTTCAGGGAACTTTGTGTCACGACCCAAAATTTCGGCAGAATTTCCTCTTATTTTCTCAATATTCCATATTAAACCAACCTGTTATAAATCTCCATTTCATGTAATTCCTCATCCAGCATTATACTCAAAATCACAGTACCCCTTTTCTATATTATATCAATAATTCAGTCAAAAGTTCAGGTCGTAACATTATATATGAAACTCCACACTTCTACTATACATACTTTGAGATCCTAGTTATAAAAAAGGCTTAACGCCAATCCCCGATACAAAATGGTAACTAAGCAGCTTGTACTTCCTCTATTTATCTAAAAAAGGAAATATTGCAGGGGTGAGCTGCGGGCTCAGTGAGTACAGATTTCTGAAGTAAAATAATACTATAAGTAAAATCATCAAATCTCAGCAAGGATGACAATGATCATGTTTCACAATTTCTATATATGCAATTCATGCAATCAATCGTAACAAACAATAGCCATGGGGTCGCACTCTCTCTGCGACAGAGTTATGACGGTATCGATACTACCTCTCTCCGACGATACTGTGACCCCGCGCCTTAATCAATATATTCTTCCTCCCATCTCCCGGTGCCCTTCATCTACACACCACTCTCTGCGGAGGCCGCCCATTACCCGCCGGCTTAGCGGTCACCATGGCTATTTACAATCACATACAATGATGTAAATACATTCATTTGCATAAAATTTCATAACAGTTACAACAATCTCTTTCCTACGTATCCACTTGAATATAATTTATATATTCTATTTGCAAATTAGATTTGCACATGTTCAGTGACACAATGCATTTCTGCATCAAATTAGTCATGCAACATACGCACCATACATACATTAACAAAATGGTTCATGAATTTGTTTATATATATATATATATATATATATGTTCTACATGCATTTCTCAGCCATGCAATCAAATCATTGTCTAAATATATGTGTATATGTATGTTATATGTACTATGCATTTTCAATGCATAATTGCAGACAACTTTGCATGCTCCTATTACGCGTGTATATTTATATTCTCCACGAGCTGATCGAATAGACATATTATAGATATAATAAATTATTTTACAACAGAAAAAAATACTCACAACCCCTTCGAACAATTCCTTTATTGCAGTGTATCCACCGAGATGTCTAATTTCGGTCTCTTCGGTTCCTATTATATAATTCATAACAAAATTACGATATACCATATATGTTTATATTAAAAACGATGCTAAAAATTCCATGACAGCATTCGTTCTACCTTTATCAATTCTACGACTTTCACCTATCTAGTTAAAACTCGTGGAAACATATCATTCTAACTAAATTCTACTAAACTATACAAATAATATTGAGTAATATAATTAATTTGATTCAAATTGGACCTCAGTTACCTATTCGTGTCTCGCCTCTTCCTCTCGTCGCCGCGGTTCTTCTATTTTCTCAATTCTCTCCGACTCTCTCTGTTGTTTGTGAAGCTTTTGCCGAAAATGAATAAAGTGAATCGGTGACAACATATATACATGACACGTGTGGCGGTGGAACAAATTGGCAGCCAAAAGTGTCAATCAGGCTTAAATTTTGTCACTGGGCTGGTTATTGGGCTTGGCCCAATGGGCTGGGCTCACACTTTGGTTAAGAGATGGTGATGCTAATACATGATTTTTTTACTTGTCTACGATAATTAGAAGGAAACAAAATGCAATAAATGCTATTAAGCTAGAAAATGGACAATGGACGCAAGAACCACAGTAAATCAGTAAATATTTTAAGGAAAATTTTGAACAGCTTTTCAAAACTACAAACCCCATCATCCCTAATGATTTGGAACAACTAATTACACCTATAATCTCATAGGAAGGAAACAATTTCTCAAAACAAATACCCACAATCGGGGAAATAGAACTTGTAGTCAGAAGTATGGACTTTTCAAATCACCTAGACCGGATCGTATGCTAGCTCTATTTTATAAGAGATTCTAGCACATTATTAAGGATGATTTTACCGGTGCAGTTCAAAACTTCTCTAAATACGGAGTTTTACTCGAGTAGTGGAGTAGAACTTTTGTTACTCTTATACCAAAAAAAATAGAATGCAAGTAGTTTTAGTGACTTTAGACCAATTAGTCTTACAAATACTTGTTATAAAGTTATATCAAAGCTACTAGCAAATAAACTAAAAACAGTTTTATATAATATTATATCTGCAAACCGAACGGCTTTTCTCCAAGGTAGATGGATGAAAATGGTGTTTTAGCCTAGGAAGTCATTCACACTATGAACAAATCTAAGTCAAAAAATGAATGGATAACAGTAAAATTTGATTTCTCCAAGGCATTCGATAGAATTGAGTGGATTTTCATACATAAAATTCTCAAGAACTTTGGCTTCAATGACCAGTTTATTGAATGGATTAATTAGTGTATAAAATCTCCTGCATGCTCTGTTCTTATAAATGGGTTGCCATCATGTTACTTTACAGGTACTGGAGGTCACAGGCAAGGGGACTCGTGGTCCCCTTACTTGTTTATTATCTCAATAAATACTTTCAAGAATATTTCATGTTGCTGAACAGTTGAAATTAATAAAAGGAATCCAGATATCTAGATATAACATACCATTAACTCATCTCCAATTCACATGTGATCTAATGATCTTCTTAGAGTGTTGATCTCAGACGCAAGAAATTGTAAGATTATATTAGATCTGTTTAGTTCTTGGAGTGGTCAGAAAATAAATTTCCAGAAATCATCTTTGCCATTTTCGAAATTTGTAAGAGGTGGTATCAAGAGAGAAATAAAAAACATACTAAATCTCCGAAAATTAGGTAAGGATGCCAAATACTTAGGAAACCCACTGCTTATAAAAAAAAAAAAAAAGTGTCTTTTCAATTCTTAGTTGAAAAAAAATACAAAGTAAATTATCCACTTGGAAATCCAAACATCTGTCATGGGTTGGTGGAACTATGTTGATTCAATCAGTAATAAATACGATACCAATATACCAAATGGCAACATTTAAGATTCCATCAAAATTCCGTTCCGAAATGGATAAGATAGCGAGAGATTTTTAGTGTGGGAAGCAAAGTTCTAGTGGAAGATATTTTACTCCTATTAGTTAGTCGACTATTTGTCAACCAAAAAAATATGAAGGGTTAGGATTTAGAAGATTTGCCGATTTCAATAAAGCGATGCTCTCAAAAACCACCTAGTTCCTTAGTACAAATAGGAATAGCCTTGCGTCAGATATAATCATTGAAAAACATGGTAATCCACTCAGTTCAACTTGCAGAAGAGAACTAAATGAACCTACAGTATGAAAAGATCTGCTTTCCTCTAAACAAACTTTACTTAAAATCCGCCTTTAAGAAAATAGGTAATGGAGTCAATACTAAGGTTTGGCTAGACCCATGGGTAAATGGGAACCCAGACTTTAAGATAACCCCAAAATCATCAATAGTATAACATTACAGTAAACGAACTCATGCACATAACAACGAAACAATGGAATCTATAAATCTTGAATACCCTATTTGACGAACAGATAGTATTAAACATTTTAATATATATATATATATATATATCGAAAAATGAGGTTGAGGATGAAATTATATGGGCAACAAATAATAGTGGGAAACATACTATAAAAACATTTTAGATAGAAGATTTAATAAAGGAAGAGAAAAATACTGGGAAAAGATTTGAAAATTAAAAATGCATAATAGATATAAACTCCATCTTTGGAGAATTGCCTAAGAGCATTTACCGTGAGCAAACAATGGGGACACCCTATGTAAAGCTCAATCAGACACTTATATACATCTTTTTAAGGATTGTACCTTCACAAGAATTATATAGAGAGAATTCGTTTGGAAGCTGTGTAATATACCAATCGGTAATATCACAGAACTTATTAAGTTTATCTATGTAGCACCGGCTTTTTCATTACAAGAAAGTGAAAAACAAAACTTTGCATTTTTTGTTGTTATTCTATTCTATAATCCGTGGACCGAGAGAAACAAAGCTTTATTTGAGCAAGAATCATTTGATCTTGTGCAATTCATGCATAAAACAAACAAAGATTATAATGAGCATTATAACTTAAGGAATACTCAAATTAACATAAATGATTGGCATTCCACAGGGAAGAAAACAAATTATACTTGTTTCAATTCTTTGGGAACTACTGATATATGCATATATGTGGATGCTGATTAGAGAGAGGGAACATGCTTGTGCTGTAGGGGTGGCGTTGCATGGGGGGAGGAAAATTGCATGATGGACCAAAAATTTGAAGACCTCAACTCCATACCAAGCCATGTCTTTTGCCTTATTGCTAGCCACTAGAATAGCAAAGGAGTGCCATTGGAGCGAAATTGCCTTATTCTCCGATGCCAAGCTGGTAGTCTTTACAGCATTAAATCAACGGACACCTCAGTGGGAAGTTACAAGTATTATTTCTGATTTGCATGTTCTTAAAGCATCTTTTGTTAAGGAGGGTGTAAACAAGATATATAAAAGTGAAAACACTCTAACTCACTCTATAGGTCAGGTCAGTTTCCTGTACTCAACTAATACCTTATATTTTTCAGGCCCTGAATGGGACCAATGTGAATATATTCATGTTTTACCGATAAAAAAAATTGTATATGTTGTGTCAGCTTGCACCAAATGTACAGTCGACTCTCATTCCCTCATGCTGAGCTTGCTCTTTTTTTTTTTTTTTTTAAGTTCCAAATTCAATAGTATATATTGCTTCGGTTAAAAAAATTTATAATTTAGCACGGAATGGGACTTTATTGAAGAAAAAAAGTAAAATGGCATTTTGTATAATAGTATCAATTTTGAATTATTAATTTAATATGTGGTTTTAACAGTGAAACCTTTCTTGTTCCTTTCATCTCCCCGTTATCTCATTTTATATCTAAAATCTCTTTTATGTAAAAAAAAATCATTAAATTAGTTAGCGGGATGACTTTAAATTAAAAAATGAATAATTAATGGTATATAATTCTTTTTCCAAGCACACAGTAATCTCTTCTATTTCTAATCATCCATTTACCAATAATTAATTGATATAACTCAGGCCAGTATGATGCAAAGTTCAATGTTTTAGTCAAATGTCAATTTGCGATCGAAGAGATATCTATGTCGGTAAGCGCCGCCCTTTCTTCCCCCGGTTTACATGTAACCCTTCGAATTATTTAAAATCCTAGTCAGATTGCGGCTCTAAACTCTTCACCCCATACATATATATATATATATATATATATATATTAATGATTATGCTAAATCAGAGAAAATGGGTTGATGTATATGCTAGAGTACCCACCCCGGAAGAAGATAATCATTCTATATTGATTCGATTACAAATTTTTTTTTACATTTAGAAATTTTAAATTTGAGATATTTCTCAAAGAGTATAAGCATAACCTCTCTAATTAATACTTTCCGTGTTTGTTATAGCAATTAGCATATCTCTTAATAAGCCAATCTGACATGAATTAAATTAATCATCCATCTAAATGACTTCTAAATACAAATGACGTATACTAAAAAAATAGTAATTAGCAAGTCAAATCAGTGAGATTAAAAAAAAAAAAAACAAGGAGAGAGGATTGTCGTGCTGGGTGGCAAGTGGGGGTATGGAAGAAACTACTATTTGCAAGTGCAAGACAAGAGACAGATTCTTTTTAGAAAAAGAAAAAAGAAAGTGGTAATTAAAAATAAGTAAGACATCATCTTTTTATCTTTATAAGAAAGACATGGTTAAAGTCAAACTTCAAAGGCACGTGGGTGCTGGAATTCAAATCCATGGAATACAAACACACACCCACACACGCACTTCCTTTCTCCTTCCTGGTAACAACGTAATCAATAGAGTCCAGCTCCAGCATCGGGTGGGTCCATCCCATTCCTATTCTTGTTTTGTTTGCTAATTGCCTTGTCATTAGTCCTTCCCCTTTCCCCTTTGTTGGATCGTATGCTTGCTTGCTTGCTTGCTTTGGTCCCATGTCCACCTTTCATTAGACTTGCTTGTGTGTATCTTTAAATTTTTCCTAAAACTTGTTATAATCTTATAAAAATAAATAAAAATATAAATTCCCTTTCCATGAATATGAAAGAAAGATACTACCGGGGTACTTCCTCGGTTTAAGAGTTCGACTCCCCGCATTCATGAGTTTAAACCCTGGGGGCCTTGGGAGGCACAAGTTCCGCTAGCGAGTAAGAGCCTGATAAGTGCCGGAGGAATAAACCTCCATAGTCAAGAAAAAGAAAATGAATATGAAAGATGATCCTTTCTCCTCTCTCATTTCTCCGTTGTCAAGAAAATTTTGCACAACATCAAGCGCAAAAATTGTTTACGATCTATAGGATGCAAGGCAGTAAGATAGCAAAGTCACTAAGTGAGGTGGAGCTCACGTAAGGGATCGTATAGTTTTTATCTATATTAATAGAATTCATAGAATTATTTTAAAAAATATAAACATATCATACAAATTAGAAGGTAAATATTTTAACATAGATAATACATATGCGAATTCGAATATTGAAAATTGGATTCGATAAGCCAAATGAAAGTGAGTTTAAAATTACTTCCTTTGATAGTTACTTAAGTTTTGTTTTACATTATGTGTTTATATATATATATATATGTATAGAGGAAGTACCGCGGAAGCAGATCTTTATTGGACCACCCGCCACGGCCCCACCCACCTTCCAAATCACTTTCTTCTCCTAGTGTAACATTTACTTTTCTCTCGTCAATACTTCCACAAAATATACTTTTTTTCCCTAATTTGCACCGCATATCTATTATTCTTTTTTTAAGTTAAAAAATCTCCCCACCTTACCATCTAATTATTGGCTCTCTCTTTTTTTTTTTAGGAAAGTTAAATTCTTGAACCCCAAAACTCTTACACTCTGAGCTAGGTGGAACTTATGTCCCTTGATACCCCCAAAAAATTAAACTCGTAGATGTGGAAAGTCGAACTCCTAAACTAGGAGAGCACTCTATTTAAACATCCGCTCTATCCATCTCGGCGGTACCCTAGGAGACTTGTTGCGCCTTATTCACAAGATAAGAAACTAAAATCTTAGTTTAAAAAATATATATTAAATTATATTAACTAATCTACGCCAATTTATAAGTTTCCTTGGATAATAATAATGCTATAAAATAGCTAATGCTCTAAACAAAATAAAAAAAGGGACGAAAATGACACAAAGAAAAAAAAAATCGATTTCGGTTTATCTTCTACAAGAAATTGAAATTCAAATAATCATATATAGTGAAGGGATGCTTCCTCTCTCTAACGTGGAACCTCACCGGAAGCAGCCCTCTACGTCGAGTCGAATCCATCAGTCCCTACTCGAAAAACTTTCAGCCATTTATATACTAACTCACTCCCCATTTTCCACTCACAGGAAGAAGAATAATCACTCCCCAAGTCCCAAGTCTAGTCTCTCTCTGTTCTGCCCGGACTAGCAGCACTAGCAGAGCAGCTATTAGTTATTACTAACATCCATACATACATACATACATATGGCTCGGCTGTCCGATGAATCCACGACCTTGGACCTTATAGGCAGCAGCAGCAGCAACCACCACCTCCTCCTCCGCGATTCTGAGCCCTTCCAGAACCTCTCAACCAATCTCGAACCCAACTGCACCTACCGCCACGGGAGCCGCCATCCCCCCTCCACTCAACCTAGCTTTTCCCAGTCAATCGACTCTCAAGTGATGAAGCCCCTTCAAGTGCAGGTGCTCAGCCACTCGAATCCGTTCCAAGCCCCGAAACCTTCGGCTTTGAGCGCTCGACGGCCGGCCATCAATGTCACGATCCCTCGCCTGGGTTTCGCTATGGGAATCGGGAAAGCTACTGCGCATCCCTTTGCATCCACGAGCGAGAGCGATTCCCAATCCCAGGTTGAATTGAACGGTCCGGATGAGCTGGAGAGGCACTACAGGGGAGTCCGAAGGCGGCCCTGGGGCAAGTTCGCGGCGGAGATCCGAGACCCTACCAGGAAGGGCACCCGGGTCTGGCTCGGGACCTTCGACACTGCCATAGAGGCCGCCAAGGCCTATGACAGGGCGGCCTTTCAGCTGCGGGGGAGCAAGGCCATACTGAACTTCCCTCTGGAAGCTAGGAGGTCACCGGGGCCGGGACGGGGCCCAGCTCCAGCCACCCCCCACGGTACTAAGCGGGAGAGATCGGAGTGGGAAGAATCGGAGAACGCTGCTGAGCCTGAGAGTGGACCTGAGATCAAGGTTATTAAGAGGGAGCTGATGTCGGAATCCGATGAGGAGGCTGCGGCTGCGGCTGCCTCTGCCTCTGCCTCTGCCTCTGCGGGGGCTGGCCCGTTAACGCCGTCCTGTTGGACTCCGTTTTGGGATTTCGGGGACGTTAGCAAGGACAGTATATTCATGGTGCCTCCGTTGTCGCCGTTATCTCCCTATCCGCTTTCGGTGAAATGAATTAATTCACTGAATGATCCCATCCAATGTTCCTTGGGGAAAAAAAATGAAAAAGGAAAAAAAAAAAAAGGAAGAGAATATGATTTGTAATATAAAATAGTAATAATTAGTAATATATAGTAGTCAGGTAGGCTTGTTGGATATCAAAGTGTTTTGATTGTGAATGTGAGTGAGGGAGGGAGGGGACTTAGATTATTAAGTCTATTATTGGATTTGTTCATTTGGTTTGTTCGTTAATTATATGTATTTCCAGTATTTTAAGATGCGAATATACAAATATTATTGAATTCTTGTGCCATTATCCGCAAGCAAGGTACATACCTCCTTCTTCTTCTTCTTTTTACTTGTACTCTATTCTATAATATTTAAAAATTTAGTAAACACTAACATATTTAGATTTAGATTTAGATTTAAATTTGAATGGTTAACTGAGAGGTTATAAAAAATTTCATGCTCATGGATTGTTGTTATTAGCACATAGCTTGAATTCAAGATCTTGAGGAAGAAAATGAGGTAACAAATTAACTATTTTTAATCTACACTTGCCTGCTCGTAGCAAGGTTATTTATAGTGTACAACTACAAATAAATCAACAGGCTATAATGGTTGTCGCATTGTAGATAATATATATATATATATAGAGAGAGAGGGGTATGATATTTGGATGAGAACAGCAGGTTCTAGACTCTAGTCGTATTATTATAAATATAATAATAAAGAGACTTCCTCCTAATTCTAATTCTAATTCTAATTCAGTGAATTTAATTAGGAAAATGGAATTTTTATCCCCTAATCGATAATTACACTTGTACCCATATTGGCCAATTGGCAGAGCAGTGAGTTGAAACGGATGCTTCCCTTCAGTGGGTCCACCACATTGACTTTTTTTGTCATGGTTTGGTACCGAATGGTTAGCTGACAAAGAGGGCTCTACTCTCTAACGTACAAGGAAAAAAAATTTTAATTTTGTTTACTGAAGAAACCAATCCGACTCTTCCACGGAACTCTCTCCCCGCCCAACATGGCACATCAGCATCATCGTCATCATATCAATTTCATTTTGAAAAATAAATTAATTAGAGCTATGTATAAGAAGATTCCTAGTTAGATATCCCTCGACAATAGAGAAGAAATTGAAATTTCTTTTTTAAAAAAAAAAAATTGAGAAAATTATATTGTAGTTTCGTGTTTTACTAACATCAGTAAGTCATCGTGCTAGCATTTCCAAAGTCCTAATCAATAATAGCGATCCATTTGAGAGTGAATCATCTATTTAATGAAAATTCCATCTTATCATAAAATTCGTATGTATATGTTCACATAGTGTCCCTCTCATTCTCGGAGGGCGACGACAAGAGATTGTGCTATACATTAAATGTATATCATTCGTTCATCTAAAAGTTGACTAGACGTTCATTAAATTATATTTTCCCCTAAAATAAAAGAAAGGAGATGGAAATCATTTTTACGTCGACCTCAAATTGTGAAAGTATTCTCTCACTCTCTCTAACCACATTTTTATTTCTTTGTTCATTATATATCATGCACAACTATCGTTATGTTATAACATCGGAGGAGTTTCATCGCAAGTTTTTAGTGGAGAGATTATGATATAGTAAAGCGATAAAATGAATATAAGAATTGCTTTAAATAATAATGTTATGATTATTCAATCTATATGTTGGTTATAGACAGTAGACATAACAGGGTTATAAGTTGGCTTCTTGAGAAAATTTCTAAGTGACGTGGGTAAGGTGACATAACATCTGTTTTCTGATCCAGAGGAGAGGACAAGACTAGACTGGGGTCTACTGCACAGCACACATACATTACATAGCATTTAGTACAGTTGCTGCAAATTGATCGATCGCCTTCAATTCAATGCGTTTAATTCCGTGCACCCCCCCCACCTCTGTCTTACTCTTCCCGATTAAAGTGATTTTTCAACTCTCTAATTATCCTCATCAATGGAAATGGTCATTTATTTACCTTCAAATTAAAACGTGTACCCTGATCGATCAATAGTCAATAGATGGATTTATTGAAAGCCTACTTAGTTAGATGATCGGAACAGCTAATACACTAGCTAGCTGTAGATCTATTGCTTATTTCAATTTTCCTGTCATAGTCAAGCTCTCCTCCACCGCCACCCACTCGGTCGGGCTTTGTCGGGACATGAATGCTCGGCTCCTTCTGTAGTTGCTTGTGGGGGGAGGGAGGGGCCCTTCATACATGATTGAGATGAGCTTAGTTGCAACCCCATGGGGTCTTCAATCAATCTTTTACCAAGTTGCCTCAAGCAGTTTTTGTCTCCTCTTCCCCCCCGGCCCACCCCACCCCAGAACTTAATTGAAACCTTAGCTACAACTTGCCCTCCCCCACCCCCTTTCCTACTGTGTCACATTCACCCATTGCATCATTTCTTTTAGCCACGTCTGCTCCAAGAACTTACCGGTGCCCAGTAGCATGTGTGGGGCATTCATAAATTTAAATTGTTGTACTGTTGATCTTGATTTGATATGGCATGGCATGCATGGTAGCATGGCTGCTCATGAGAACTCTCATTATGTCATGACCGACAGTATTATATTCATAAGAGAAACGGGAACATATAATATCAAGATATTATCCATGCCATGCAATGCAATACATAAGAAAAATCTTTAAGCTTAGCTTTTGGCCTTCGCTGTCAACTGTTTTATTAGTACGTCGTATACATACCGATCACTGTCGGGACAAACAGTACACGCACATCCCTCTGTTCATGGAATGGATAAGATCATCGTTCACTAGGGACTGGGAAAGGAAGGGCTAGATAGATTTCTGGGTGAAATCCGTGTTCATGTATCCACTGAATTTAATGTGGAGAGAGACCCACCCGAGAAAATGAAGGCCGAAAGGAAAAGGCCTTTCATTCAAATGCACTGAACTGCTCTGAAATTCTCATCACCAAATTGACTGGACAGTCCTTCATCCCCCCACCCCGCCAAGGCTATACGTATATAATCTAGCAAGCCGATCCCCCCACACAACCGAGCACAGATTCAGAAGCAACGATGGATCAGTTCTCTGCTCTACAACTCATAAGACAGCATCTCCTAGACGACGACTTCAACTTCCCCGCGGGTGCGGACACGGGCATCCCCATTCTCGACACTGACTTCCTCCTACCCGTCAAGGTTGAGAACACGTCCTCCGGGTCCGAATCCGGCTCTCCCACTTCGGGCGGTCTTTACATTAAGCCCAACCATATTGACCTCGTGACACCGAAGCCCGAACAATCGGTGGACCCAGAACCGGAAGTGAAGATTTTCAGGACCAGGTCGGATCCAGGACAGCAGAGCCGGAGCCACTACAGAGGGGTCAGAAGAAGGCCGTGGGGCAAGTACGCGGCGGAGATCCGAGACCCGACAAAGAAGGGGAGCCGTGTCTGGCTGGGGACGTTTGACACCGACATCGATGCTGCCAAGGCTTACGATTGCGCAGCATTCAAGATGAGGGGCCGGAAGGCCATACTGAACTTCCCATCAGAAGCCGGAGACTCTGCTCCTCCGGCAAATGCTGGCCGGAGGAGGCGGAGGAAGAAAGCGAGTGAAGAAGAGGCAGCTCCACCGTTGGTGGCAACGATGGAGACCGAGAGTCTCGCCGATTCGTGGGAGGAAGGCGTGGAAAAAGATGAAGAGGCAGCGGAGATGTGGTCTCAAATCCATTATTGACGCACCAGGGATTGGGCCGAGTGGTAAGTAACTCGGTGCCGCTTCAGGAGGTCTCGAGTTCGAGACCTCACGTACGCAGACACTCCCCTTGGGAGCCTCACCCGCCATTGCCAGGTGTGCGACCCGGGGCGACCAACGGATTAGTCAAGTATGGTTGGCTGAAAGATGCCATCTCACCGCTAGTGGAGCCTGTTTGGATACCGTGGCTGGCGACCAAAAAAAAAATCCATTATTGACGCGGATGATATTGAATCTGAGCGAAGGGTACTTAAAAAAATGTGCATATAATATCAGTAGAAGCAGTTAATGGTATTCTTTTGGATTTTGGACAGTATCTCATCATATCAAATAGTTACTAGTAGTAGTATTAGTAGTAGAGGCTCATATCATAACTATTACGGCGCTCAAGTGGTGCGGTGGAAGGGCTTCTCATGTAGATTGAACCAAAGAAGATCTCGACTTCTGGGGGGGGGGTCTGCCAATGTCTATTTCATAGTTACATGTCAACAGGCACTTTATTATTAATAATGCAACATCCTTTTCACAAAATGATCGATCATGTATCGAACAACTTATTTCTCATCATAACAAAAGCGGACTCAATCTCAAACAAGCAAAACGGTTAGGTTGAACTTAAAATTAAAAAGGAAAATCACTCAAAAACCTCCTGATGAATTCGTGCAATTGAGCACTACTAGTGTAGAATCTGCAAACTGCGGCAGAATTCCAGCGGGATGTCAAAGATTTGATTCATTCAACATGACACTCAAAACTCGCAAAGCAGGGCAGCTACTTGCACAACTTTTCTGCTCTACTGGACGTCCTATTCATTTCATGGCAACGTACAGTGAGCTTTACTTTAGTTATAGATGGAGCAACCACTCCCTTTCAGTACCCCACAGCAGTCCAAGGAAAAAGCTGTCATCCGCTTCGCTTCGCTTCGAGTCCCCGTCACTTAGCCCAAACCCAATCCAGGTCAGCTGGGTTGGCCCATGTTTTCTTCCAACCCACATATCATGCCAAAAGTACAACAATACACAATTCCTCGGAATTATATAATAGCATGCTTTTTTAATTAAAATTAATAATTTGTCCACTTAGAAGAGCAAGTCTCTCAGCTGAATATTCGAGCACTATATTCAGTTAGTGTCACGCAAGTAAAACATTACGCTCAAGCACGTAACGTTAACAAATGCAGTAGTACATATAAGGGCGAGATGCACCAAAAATAATAAGATACACTTCTCTCTCCGGTGCGTGCTCACTCAAAATGCAAAAGCAACCTGTGCCCCCCATCATCGGTCTTATTGATGACAGCAACTTTTAAGTAAAACAAATCAAATGAATATTTCCTTGGGAAATTTCTCAGACACAGTTGCCCAAGCTCACGTGCTTTATGAGCCAGTTAATTGTTACCTTTAAACTGAAAATCATGGAATTTCTGAGGCGCTTGATTTACCAGGCTCGAACGAGCGAACTCAATGTGCTTCTAACTGCTCTCCATCGAGACAGTGCATTTGTGGCTGCATTGTATCACTTCCAAGCAAAAGTCGTGCAGCATCTCTATGTAAGGAAGTGATCGATCATATGTTGAATGACATCTGCACCTTCTTTATGTGTAACATGATCTTTGACCTGTTAATTAGCAGATTTAAGGACCAGCAACAACCAGGGATGTCAGAGCAATATGCTTAATAAATACATCTAAACCATGATTATCGAATCCTTCAACTGCAATTGCTGTTCCCAATGCAAGGTGTTGCCATATGCAGGATCTGTGGCAAAGCGAGGGATGAAGAGAAACCATGATTACCTGAATAACACTATGAGCCTCAAACTTCCGCCAGCTGTGACGAAAGCTAACATCTACTTTCTCCCATGATACCCGCGATAAACCTGTCACCAGCTCTTCTGCAAAATCAACCATGTTTCAGTAGCAACATAATAAAGCAGTTCGAATCTTCAGATCCCTACATCTAGTACCCGCAATCAATTTAAGATTCACTGTGCTTTACATCATGTGCAGCCATGCGTTAGTTCGCTTTTCTTTCTTTTATAACAGAGTCTATGAGATGGAACTGCAAGGTTCAGCCTCAGTATATTGAGGAAAGAATGACTCGAGGGGTCATAATACCACTTTGTGGCGAGCTAGCCTTCCGTACATGTATCATCATTATATGCATCCCTGAGATTTTTACATTAGCAAATGACCCAGCAATGTCTAATTCTCAATGTCAGCACCTCCCACGTATGTCCAAAAGTTTCTCATTTTCCAAACTATGCATGTCCAAAAGTACTGGAAAACTCAGATTGAAGAAAGCGACACAAATAATTACCAGTCTTTAAGTACAGACCTTCTAACTTGTCAGAGCAGTCTTCTCCACCCGATGAAGGTTCACATTCTTCGACGGCCTTGCAATGCTCTTCATAAACAATATGCGGGTACTTTTCATCACGAGAGTCCTCCCACTGAAACCCAGTAAATACCATCCAGTGAAATTTGCAATACAGTTCTCAGGACAAGACTATGGACAGTTAACAACCAAGACCTTGGGTAGATCACTATTACGCCTGATTGATGACGTTCTCCAGCCAACGATATCTTACAAGGTATAGAGTCAGTGAAACAACCAAAAATTTTCATAGAAGAGAGAAGGGGAAAAACAAGAGAAAAAAATTGCAGGACACGAAAGAAAAGGATACGATCAAAGCATGCATTTGAATATACCACCCGGCGCTTGAATGTCTGCAGTGCAGACCTGTAGAATTTACCCCTTCAGTTCACCATTTTTAAAGTAGAGAAATTAAGAACAACTATATAAAATATACGATATGTAGAATATACTATATATATATACATCCTATATAGAGGGTTAAGGAACATACATGAAATGGCAGTCCCCATAATCTTCTATCATGCGTCTAAGTAGCGGAGGCTTTCCTTCATCATCATCAGTGAGAAAAAGATGACAACCCGTTCTTCTAAATATCCAGTGAATTACACAACTGGCTACTTTCTCAAAGGCTGTAACACCAAAAAGAAATGGAACCTACAGGAAAATAACACCCAAAAATAAAATGAACACTTTCAATAATTGCTGAAACTAAACCATTTGAGTAACCTGAGTAGAATGCTGGCACCTAAATCAATTTAAAATTCCACCCAAAATATAATGTTTATGGAAAAAAAAATCCAAGCATTTATGCAGTGAAATCTGACAGCAGAACGTGGACCACAGACAGAGACATGTCAAAGCATTTTGTGTTCCCAAATAATGGCAACTTTATTACATATCAGATAAAACAGAACAAAGATGGGGCATTTGAATAACCTAAGATAAAACTTGGTAAGCATTTGGCTCAACTTCAAAAAAGGAAAAAAGAGGGAGAGCAATACCTGCTTATTACCCCTTGATCCTAGATGTGGTGAAGCAACAGTTATGAAATTCATAGCCTCCAGACCACCTATTGTACCCTTGAAGTCATCTTCCAAGTTACAAGCTGACCCACTTCCACTGTTATGACATGGTCTGTACAATCTACCAATCGCATATCTTGCTACAAGTCCGCCAACAGAATGTGCAATAAATGAAATCTTGTGAAGATTTGGCTTCCTTTTTATTACTTCGAGAACCTGATAACCAAATTTTTCATGGAAAAACATTGGTATGTCCAGGAGGTGCATGATATTTTCAAGGATGAGATTGATTGCTAGCAAGGCCAAAAGCTGAAATATTAACATTGTAAAATGAACAAACCTCCTCAGCCAACCGTTCACCCATTATATCAACACCATCAAGTGTTAGCTTTGCCACATTCCGCTCACTACCTGGAAATAATTCAAGAATGCATTTTGAATTAGCATGAATTAATATAGATATTAGCAAATTCAGCAGCAAGAGACAGCAGAAAGAGAAATCAGCAGATTAAAGATAAGAATATAAGATTAGAGAATTAAAAAATCTAAATCAACAATACAGTCAATGCTGAAGAATGCCTTTTTTTTGGAATGGTGGTGCAGTTTTATTATCAAACTTGCTCTCAAAACTTCTTTACATGCAAAAAACCTAGAAAGGAAATTTTATGTAAAAGTAATCCCTAAGCTATTCGCCACTCGGGAATTGCCTAGACAATGTTAGAGTCAGGGAAGGGTGTGCATCTTCATCCAGACAGTGTGAACTATGGTGCTTGCTAATTCCTCCTCACTTCTAGATTGGCGATCAAGTATATGCTTTTTTCGTTCAATGCAAACTGTATGAACATATTGACTCCACAATAGGCAATGTGCAATTGAGTCCGACGTTTTCCCATGCTGTCATAACAGCCAAGCTGATTCCAATACCCAATTAATGCTGAAAACTGCTAAAGATCATTCATCCAGGAACATTACAAGATAACTTAAATCACTGTGATGTCTCATACAATAAATGTGCTGCTAAGCTAAAATCACTATTTGATAAAAAAAAATTGTATCATTACGCTGGAATTCTATACAAAACTATTCCATCCGGCAGATACGAAGCCATATACTGGCTCATGATTTCTAGTAATCCCAGAAAGATGTAAAGATATCCCAGGATAATTGAAAGTCAGACTATAAAGTACATACAACAAGCGAGCATTTGCATGAACATATCACCATGTAACTATGTCTTACAATGAACAAACACTTTATCCGGGAGCTCCTTAACAAACTGCTCCGCTGCAAACTTCCAATCCGTGGCACTGCAATGAACACATGGATTTTAGCCATTCAAATCAGTATGATCCTAGGATAACAATGCCATTCCTCATAGGGAACTCTTCAATAGACCGTCACTTTTACCGATAAGAGCTACAATAAACATAAATATTTGGTTTTGTTGGCGTTGAGGGGGTGCGGAATACCTTGACAACTCTCCTCTACCACATTGCTATAGCAACAGACACGTAATAGAAGCTAAACAAAGAAATTTGAGGAGATAAGCAGCCTATAAGCTGATATCTTTCAGTTCAAATTTGCAGAAATTAAAACAGACCATGAAAAAGAACTACCTGATGTTTGCTGATCCAATGAAAGAGCTTAGTCTAAAATAGAAACTCAAAATGCTAATTACAGGTAGATGCAGAGGCATAAAGATTGATAAGCTCTAAATACCATTGGCCTACAAACCAGATGTGGACATTCCAAATTCAGCAGACATCCAAATAAGAAGAAGAAACGAACTGAAAGTTCCGCTCAATTCTCATGGAGTTATGGATGAATTAAGGATCACCCAACGATTGGAAAATCTACATCGCCATTAACAGGAAACGTCCATCCGAATCGCAATTACATTAAATTAAAGAAAATCAAGAATCAAGATCGAGGCATCGATAAAACAGGAAAGGGGAAAAAATAAAAAAAACAATCGGGAACTCTCACGCCTCAGAGCCTGAGTTTGGAGGAGATAACAATGTAAGAATCCAAAAGCACGGGTTCGATCATTAAACGGTTGCGCGTGCAAGCTACTGACCTCCCTAGAATTCCATTGACCATGATAACGAGGTGATCGGCAGACGACGCATCGGCGTTACAGCTCCACACCTCCCTGCTTCCATCGATGGATTCCTTCGAGCAGACTCCATTCTCTATGTGCCCGTTCTCCATCACTTGCGATACGCACCGACAACAGGGCAATATCAAGAGGTAGAAACAGAATGCATTTAATCCACGGGAAATCGACGCGTGCGGGTCGCTACCGGCAAAGAGGATGAGGGTCGGCGCCGAATTTGCGGTTCTGGAGAGATATTGAGAAGGAAAATGGGAGAGGAAGTGTGGGGTAAACGAGGAATGTGAACGGAAAGTCAGTTCGGAGAGCGGCCGTCTGGTGTGCGGCCGGGGAGAGAGACTGCCTGAGAGCGAAGGAAGCTCTTTTTTTAAACCTTTTTTTAACAAACAGAAAGCTAGAAAAAGAACACGTAGCGCCAGGTCTCATTATTAAATTAAAATTTCTTTTGTATGGAAGAAACCCCAAAATTATTGGATAATAGTGTTTTTTTTTATCAAAATATTATCCACCAGTATAAAACTAATTCACATATAATTTAATAAGGTCGAGATAGATACTGTATTCGAATTATGTCCTAAACAAATTTCTAGATGGACACTTAAACTTAAATCTTGGTAGGCACACTATTTATTGTTAAAATGTTATACTGACGGGATCGTATTAGTATTAATTTGTATGATTAGATTTGGGATCCAATGGGAAAACTCAAACGTTATCTAACAGTGCTCCATCCTTTTGTGGACGAATTGTATTCTGAGGGCAATCCTTTCACGGAAACAATTTGTTTTCGCTCTAATATCTTATTTATTTCTATTTTTCATCAATTCAATTTTTTCCCTTAATTTTATGCCATTTTCATCTTTTCCTTTTGTATTATTGGGATATTTTCCATTAAATTCTTTTGCTTAGTAGGATTGATGCAGTATTAGACGTTTCTTCATATATTATAAATTTATATAAAAAAAAATGGTGATTGGTCAGCCAGAGGTTTCTTGAATCTTTTGCAAGGCGTACACTTCTCTGTCTAACCATCGGAATGTCTTCTGAGTCTCATATTATTTGATATGATTAGGGTGCACATACCCGTCTCTGCCTACTTTAATTTATTTCATTGGACTACGGTTCCGTTTATCATCAAAAAAATAAATTTTAAAAAAAAGTTAGAGGTAATTTTTTCTCACTTTTGTTTGGTTATTAGAAGTTATTCCATTTTAGGTAAAAAGAAACGGAGAAAAAAAACTCAAATAGCGTAACGAATTGAATTTCTATTTTTCTAACGGATAAATGAATTGGAATTTTCTTGATGTTACACAAAAGCAACTCGGCGTCGTGTAAGCAATTCTTTGCCAGTTTCGATTTGCGTGCAGATGCAACAAAAATTGTTATATAAATACGCAAAAAAAAAAAAGAAACAAGAAGAGGTCGGTTAAAATAAAAAGGGTATATAGGTATTATATGGGAGCTCGTCATACGCATTAAATTTTTAAATATATAGTTAATTATTAAATTATATTTAAAATTTTATATATTTTTTATATTTTATAATTATCATGAATGAAAAATAAAATATATAATTATAAAAAATTATAAAACAGTTAGTGATAATTATTACTTTAAAAGTGAATTAATAATTTTATCTATTTATTATTTTTATTGATTTGTTTAAAAATAAGGCCGACTATTTTCACCCTCATATATAATAATAAATAGATATAGGTTAAGATGATTACATAAGGTGTCGGATTGGATCAGCGGGCCCACAATGAATACGATCGAGCTAGCAGTCTGAGATGTGAACCATCGGGTCCTCCATTAGGACCAGGCGGTCCGTTGTTTTGGCTTCAAGGCAACGTATCAGTTCGATGATTACCTCTTTTCTTTTTTTGGTCGCCAGCCACGGTATCCAAGCAGGCCCCACCAGCGGTGAGATTACCTCTTTTCAATTTCAATCACCCCATCTCTCCAATTAAAAAAAGATTACTTTTTTAAATATAAAACTTCCTTGATGCATAGAGGAATGAAGGTTGCTCCTGGTGAATGAAGGTTGGTTTTCATATCTTGTTGTCTTGGGTCAAAGTCAACTAACTTCCCAAACTTCCATGAGATAGCTCCCCCCGCGCTGCCTCCTCGTCACAACATAAAAGGCCGAGTGCTGCAACCTTTCACTGCATCCTCTGCCACTGCATTCTGCCGAGAATGTCTGAGTCTGAGGTGCCGCATCCTAAAAGGCGAGCCACGTCCGTCTCGGAGCAAGAGATATCTGACTCGGCTCAAGAGGCAGCAGCCAATGATGACCTCTTAACTGAGATCCTCCGCCAACTCCCCATCAAGTCCCTCCTCAAGTTCAGATACGTTTCTAAGCGCTGGCTCTCCCTCATGCCCGATCCCTTCTTCTGCCGCTGTCTCAGTGTCCTGCTAGCACCTGTCTCGGGCCTCTTCGTGCAAGTTGAGCCGTATCGCCTCAATCCCAAGTCCGCCTTCATCTCTCTTAGAGGCACAGGTAGTGACTCCCATCCTTTCAGATCGCTTGGTTCCGTCTGCAATCCTCCTGGTCCTGGGATGAGGATTATCCAATCCTGCAATGGCCTGTTCTTATGCTGCACCCCTGGGGTATCTCAAGAACCCGAGTAACACGTTCACAATCCCACGACCAGACAGTGCACGGACATTCCTCTGCTACCAGTCAAGCACGGGGCCTCCAAGATTCTCAGTGTCGACGTCGCCTTTGATCCCATTACATCCCTACAAAGTCGTATGCACCCGGAGTTCTGGTAATCTACAAGGCTTCTGCCAAACTGCTGTTTACTCCTCAGACAAGGGCCCTTGGAGGCACGCATGCAGTGCATCCATTTCCCGTCGATGTCATAGAATTTGGTAATGAGAGTGTCTTGGAACGGTGCTGTCCACTGGATAAGTTAAAATTGGGAGAGGTCCGTCTATTTCCACGTCAAGACCGAGTTCCTTTAAGAAATGGCATTGCCTCCCGTGCCCGAAAGCTGGGAGGACAGGAGGATCAGGTACTTCGGGGAGTCAAGAGGACATCTGCGTCTTATATATGAAGCTCCCACACCACAGCACTATATCTATGAGATGGAGACTGACTATTCCAAGTGGTCTGTAAGGTATAGCGTGGACGACAGTGCACTCACCGCCGCATTTCCTGAGATCATGGAGAGCAGTCTTGACCCGTTATGCTTGGTAAACATACTTTGCCTTGTCAGAGAAAATCCTGTAGGAGAATCATTTCTGGTGGTAAATGTACAAGCAAAAATGTACCCCAAAGGCAGCGAAGTGAACACAGAAGAGGGTGTGGCGTTACAATCTAGGGAGTGGAACATGCGAGGAACTATGCGATATTTCCCCACGGCGTCAGATAGATGGCACCTGCACGGGGTATCTTCCAAGGCTTGCATGGTCTAACACTTACCAGTGCGTACAAAGTCTGTGTTGTGTTTGACTTAAGCCAATAAAATAGAATTGTCATGCATTGTGTTTCAAATGAACAACCTTTCATCATCTTCTTAACAGTCAAGTTAGTTGCCTCCAACCAAATAAATTGAAACTTATCTCCTTTCCTCCCCTCTCCCATGTGATCAACCATGACTATTTTGTCATACAAAGGAAGATCCTGTATGGCACACAGATAAAATGTGAAGAAGATGGATACTGTTTCTCAGAGGGAGTCACTTTCTCGATGGGATGTTCGGGGCTTGTGACTGGGTCTTTGTTTTGTGGGCTAAGTTTAAGGCCCTTTTGAGTGGGCCATCTGTATGTGGTTGGATGTCTGGACTTTGTACTTTAATGCTGGAATACCAATAAGAGCGCTGCTACTTTGCATAAAAAAAAAAAAAAAAGTGAAGAAGATGCAATTCCATTTCAGTCCAGCTGCTGTAACTTTTATTGAATGCTTTGGACTCATTAGAATGATGCACCCAAACCCTCCCCCATCTTCTCATTAACGTGTCTATTTCCAAGTTGCTGGCCAACAAACATAATTGTGTTCTCTAAGTTATCAGCAAAAAGATATCTTTCCTATTGAAGAACCATAAGTTTGATCGTTTAACAAAGGCCAGATGAACCGAAGAATCTTATATCACACACTTGAGATTTAGAAACATGAGATGTCCTGAAAGGCAGGTACCAAGAAGAAAAAGATAAAGTGCAAAGCAGCAGGCAGCAAGACCAAGAATGTATCACTTTATTGCTTCCCAATGGCTCTGGTATGGACCTTCACCTTCCCAACTAGTCCCGCGTCTAGGCCCTGTCCCTTGTAAAGAAAGGCATGGAGGAAGGTAGGAAGTAACTCTTCCCCTTTTTGACTGGACCCATTTAGGCCCAAAGTCCGAAAAAGCGATCCCTTTGTTTCAACTGGAAATGGACCGCAATTTGTTCGGAGTTGAACAGTATATGCACAATTAAAACTCCAGCTCCGGAGGTTAGAAGGTGAATGTTTTGCCAACTTTTGGCATGACCTTCTAGATAATGGGTAGTGAATATTACAAAAATAAAAAGGGGAGTGAAAATGCTACTTATTAGTGGGAAAATTCTTCGATCCAATCACTGCACTATGAATTAAATTTCGAAGTATTCCAAATTTCATATATAATATGGATCTCTCACATCATAGTAATTGGCACTCACCCGCCACCTACCCGTTGCCAGCTGTCATATCAATTAGAGATGGACAATGATGGCCAACAAAATGCGAGAGAGACCCATTAGGAAATTAGGTATCCCCGTTAGTATGGAGCACTGACAGATACCAAACAGTTCACAGCTTTGTGGTTTCTAACAATATAAAAGTATACTATGAATGATAATTTCTTGCTATTCACAACAAAGAGAAAAATTTGCTGGCTTCCTTCGAACATTAGCTGTCTATGTCAAAATGTGTTGGTGTCTTACCCCTGCAGCATGTATCGATAATCCACTGCCTCGTGCGCTGAGGCAATCAAGGATACACCCCGTGTCTCTTCGTCTGTCTGTTTTTTGTCCCCGTTCAGCTTGTATGGGGAAATTTTGAAATCTCAGCCCCAGGAAAATGCCATGGATTTTGCCCCATCCCATTAATGACTTCTTCATCAGCATCACTCTCATGCCCATCGAATGAAGATTTATGTCGCAGTCAAGTCTTCAGCTCCTTCGGTCTATTGCCTGGAGAAGAACTCAGAGATTCTTCCCTATTCGGCCCCTCCAATCTCTTCAAGCCTTCCGATGACTTGCTTTATGCTGGGCCTGAGTGAAGGAGAAGGTGAACAGCATGCCATCCCCAGTTGAAACAGCTTAAGCACTCGCTCTTCTGCTGCTCCAACATCCTCATCCGATGATAAAATTCCAGGGTGGTACAAATCCGAGAGTCTCTGACTGAGAACTGCATTCCTCAGATAATTCGGAAGATACAACTCTCCATCAGGCGCTGCCTTGCCATTTATCGGTTCCCTTCCTGTGACAAGCTCGAGCAAGATTACCCCCAGGCTGTATATGTCCGTGTCTCCGTTGGCTTCCTTCATCTTGATGAGCTCAGGAGCTTTGTAACCCTCGCTTGCTAAAGTGTCAAGCATCTCTTGGCCCGAGCCAGTGTTCAGAAGCAGATGCAGACCAAAATCCGAGATGCACGGTTCATGGTTCCGATCCAAAAGGATGTTCCTTGATTTTAGGTTGCCGTGGATCACCGGCCTCATCAGCCCCGTGTGGAGGTGATCCAATCCTCTGGCTACGCCGACCAAGATCTTGTAGACGGTGGCCCAACTGTGCCACTCGCCGTTTGCATCTATCATTGCCATTCAAAACATGTATTCTATTCATCCACTTACCGACGAGGAATGAAACAAATTACACTTGGAAAATTATGACAGCTGATGAGAATTAACTGAATATGGAAGACAGATCTCTATACTAAGCAAAAGCAAAAGCGAAGGTACCTCGAATGAACTCGGCTAGATTCCCACGCAGATAGAACGGGTGAATGAGAAGCTTTTCTCCTCTAGGACCCGAGTAAAATCCGAGGAGTGGGACAAGGTTGGGGTGCCTGATGCTCCCCAGGAACTCGACACCATCGATGAATTCATCAGTCCTAGAGGCGCAGGCTGGCCTCAAGAACCTCAGCAGCCTCAGGCCGCTGCTCCTCTGCAACAGAGCCTTGTACAGCGTGCCGTAGTTGGATTTCCCGATGACTTCTCCGGGTGCCTCGAGGATGTCGCATATGGTAAGGTCCTCACCTCCCTGGAATATGAGCAGGTCTTCGGGCTGTGTCCCTTTGTGGTCGACTTGGCCTAGGCTCTCCAAGTCTACCTGATCATTCCTCAACCTCGCCCGCTGGAACAGATAAAAGAGTGCCACAAGGACCACTGTGGAAACAGGTATGGCTAAAGCAAGAATCAGCTGGAGCATTTGGGTCTGCTGGGAAGTTAAGATTTATTCCTGTGTATATGCTAGCTGAAATGGAAGAGAAGAAGATTTCAGGTATATATGTAGCGGCTGGGACTAGTCGGTGGAAAGCTTCACTTCACATAAGACCTAAGTCGAAGCTTGTGGACTGTGCACTGTTAAGTGTGCAGGATCAAGGATTGGAAGATAGAATTGAACTTGGTGGAGTGGGGATGGAGTGGAGACAGGGCCGGAGGGAGAATGAGGGTGAAGCAGTACGAGAGGAGAGGGAGGAATGGGAGCACAGAGCGAGGAAAGACTAAACAAGTTGCTGTTGCTTGATGATGATGATGGTGAGTTGGGTTATTAGGACAGGACAGATCTCATGATCTAATATATCTTAATTATTAACCCCATATGCATGTGCAGTGCTGTACTGCCCCTTTCATGGTTCCCTCCCGCCACTGCCATAATTGTTTTGTACATATATCATGTATCTGACCAAATCAATAAATAAATGGATGAATTACGCAACCCATTTTGATTAACCAAACAAGTTTATAACTACCACGTATCTGTGTGTAATGGGCAACTCGTAGGGATTACTCTATTGTATAATAGTATTTCAGTCCCTTAAAAAGAATTTGGAGAAAAACAGCTTTACCACCCATAATAATTCAAAAGCAGCAAGAGAAGAATCATGCAGGATGGACCACTCGTGGTCCAACGATGCGCCCTTTGTCCACCAACTACCGTCGAACAAATCATTCATTCTTTGATTCATACTTTGCCAGCAAAACCGACCCAGGAATAATGGAGCATCTTGTCAAAGACCTCTCCTCCGTACACGCACACGCACACGCACATATAATTGATATTAATTTAAGCTGGCACTTGGCTGTTGTTGTTGCAGAGAGGATTTGACACAGAAGTTGAATGTAAAAACATGAAAAGGGGGCAGATGAAGGGTGTCAGGGGTCGGCTGATCGATCATCACTTGCCCCTGAATTTATCAGCACCATTTGGCTATTTTTTCTCCAGCAAGGAATCGAACTGGACAAAATCTTGTGAATTGTTCATTCAACATGCCGTATCCAACATGCTTGCTAGAATGCAGACTGGTGTGGTTTGTCTCGTCTCCATTACCACTGATGGTCAAAGCTGAAGCTGGTTTTCCTGGAGATCACATAAACATCACAGAAGCATGAGATCTTTCTGAGATCTTCGGAGAGAGTTGGTGGTAATTATAACGTAATTAGCATCTCAACTTTTCAAGCATCCCGGGTAATCTAGAAGTAAGTAAACTATGTATAGTCATCATTTGATAACCAAAGCAGGGTTTCACGATTTATCAGGATCATTTCATTGAGGATGCACACCAGACAGCAATGCAAATTGCAAAGCACCTTCTGTAAGAGAAATAATGGATCTCATTTTTCTTCCACGTGCAAAAAATATATATACTATACATCAGCGACAAAAAGTACATCCTCATCCTCCTGCTGTGTACATTACATTATTGACGGTCTCCATCAAGTAACTCCCTGAAGATGCTTTTAGAAGGTCTAATCTGAATAGATGTTCTTGATAACTATAAGGTATGCAGCTAAACGGGAGGACCAGAGGCAAACAAGCTAACAAGGCTGCGAAACACTTGTGCAGAGAGCTGGTGTGCAGGAAACTGCTCGCCATCCAAGTTCCATATGCTGCTATTTCCCGAAGATTTAAATGTAAAAGCCCGGGTCTGTTAGAATAATGTGATGAATGATTCAATCAGCCAAAAGCCTTCTCTTATCATAAATGTAAACCAAAATTTCTTTCTGCCTTGGATCATGAACCGGAAATCTGGAGAAGTCCAGATCTAGAACAAAACTTTGCATTAGAAGAGATGGTTTATGGATTTCACATACCTTATGGTGTTCCACAAACTCAAAGTTCAGGGGATTCCCACCTTTCTTTGCCAGCTGCAAGAGGTGCCTGGACAGGTATAGGTAAACAGTGAAACATCACATTCTAAGATATCCTGAATGATATGATAAAGAGGCAACAGCAGACAAATATTGCAGCTCCCTGTAGAATATATACGACTTGTGATAGAAGCAAAAGTTTTGGTTTATCAAGGACGGTAGCCAGACAGGGATCATGGCTCTCCATGGGCGAGTATGAGAGAGTGAGAGAGAGAGTGATTGGTATTACAACAGATAGAGGGCTCTTGGGCAGTCCTTGATCAGGATAAGATGCAAAAATCCGTCTCCTAGGTGTGCATCCGCCACTAAACCATCAGGTGCTCTTTCATTTCGGTTTGCAATTATAGCAGCCCCCACACTCAGGAACCAACCCCTTGATCTCAACCAATTGGCTTCCCTTCCCCCCAAATTTATATCTACTGCTGTCTTTGAATTGCAGATTTCACAATCGACACGGCAAATTACTCTTCGAGATTTCTTCCTATCCTCTGAACGTGATTTTCCTTCTTCCTCTTTAACTTCAAGGCAAGCTATTTCAGCTTCGTATGAGCTGTATAATGTGGAAGAAATAACACCACCATATACATAAGAAATTAGAGTTCTGAAGAACTGTATCTAACAGTCCGAAGCTATGTCTTAAGAAACACTGGAGCACAAATCGGTTAGCAACTTTCTTTTCTTCCAACATCCAGGTGCATACCTATGCCTCATGAACACTTTTGTTCCGGCATAATCATAACGCTTGGGGCCCATCCAACGGTATTTCTCACTTTCTGTGATTACATCACCATAAAATCCATATCTGCGACAGAGGAAACGAGTTTAGAAGACACTAACATCCCTCTTTGAATGCAAAAGTTGAATTTGAACATGCAGTCATCTATAATTTAATGGACATGTTTATATAACAGTTTTATCAAGTTCATTCCATATATGAACAGATAAAACAAGACTAACATCACAAAATACATATATATATATATATATATATAAAACGAGTTTCCTTGACAAAAGTATGCATAAGTAATAATGAGAAACTACCCAGCAAAAGAAGCTGCATATCGTACGCAAGGCTCAACCTTTGATGTAGAAGTTATTCTCCATCTTACAATTTGACCTATGTCAAGGCCCACCCTTTTCCCCAGTACAACATGCAGTGCTGAAGTAATTGGATCTCGAGCCCCTGTTGTACTGGCCAACAAATAGACTCACATGTCATTATAAGCAGAAAAACACAAAAAAAAACAAAAAAAAAAACTTTTTTTTGGACTTAAACAGTGAGAGAACTTCATTTGTGAAAAGATTGTGTTATAAACAGAGTGATATAATAGCCCAAGATTACCAATGTACAGCATTGTGTAAAAATGAAAACAAAAAAAATGAAGAGATCGTCGTGGAATTGCCACGCATGAATAAGATAAATAAATAAGAAAAGAAATCCAAAGAGCAGATGAACAATGTATGACAATACAACCTCAGCAAGGTAACACAGAATTTAGTTCACAGGCAACCAAGACAGAATCCATAGTCATGAGAAAGCAACAAAAATTATATTTAATATGGTGCCATATGAACATGAAGAAACCCACGAGAAAATTATGAGATACACAACTAATCAACCCAGACAACTCAAAACTCAACTGGACAACCATGAAAGGAAGGTAAAGATACAAGCGCAATGTGCAAATTTTAGTTTGCACGCACCAGATCACAATGGCATCAGTTGAACCAGCAGGAATGATTCCAAGCCTAAATCGTTCATTTGGCAGCAGAAACTTCGAATTTTCATCTGAAGGAACACCAAAAAAGAAGTTCAGCTTTCAGCACAAGCTTGCTAGTAATTGTTTGGATGTCTGTCAAGAAAATAACAGATTAGCAGAATAAGTTAATATATAATGAACTGTCAAGAGTGAGTATGTGCAATTTTCATCTGAATGATATCATATAAAATTACCTTTGCCAGAATAATCACCTTCAGGTCCAGACATTTCAAACAAACAAGCAACTTATCAGGTTCACAACGTACAAGAAGAAAGAGGGCAGATCTTTAATATAAAACATGAACAAAGGTACATACTGATATTTGAGATACCCAGGGCACTATTAGGAATCAACGGTGACTCATCTTCATCATGAGAAGAAGTCTCAGAAACAGGTTCATCAACTGAAAAATTGTTTCTTCCTCTAAGAGACTCAAGAAAGTCTGCAGGTGCAGGTGGATAAGAAGCTTTATGCCTTGTGGAAAGAAGCCCGTTGAGAATTTCATTAAAGAAACCATCACCACCCTGGAATATATTCAATAAACAAGCACAGAAACGTGAGAATATTAGACAGAAACAGCATTTTCACAGGATTAACAGCAAAATTGCAGCAGAATGAAGGCAGTCTGTCAAGATCCAAGAATCTTTGCATCAACTTCATTTATCATCACAAAATCTCAAGTACAAGAACGAGACTGAAAAAAATCTCATCACTTACAACAGCCAAAACACCATCATAAAGTTTTAGCTCTTCATCTGTTGTAGACCTCATCACATCAAAAGCATGTCCTGCCCTCTTTGTCACAATAACCTGTTTGTTCAAAGGCATTAGTGGAATTTATCATACTTTTATGTGGACGGCATAATCTAGTTCAAGAAAGTGCTTCTGGCCTCATATAGGCTGAAAATTTGCATGAAAATATACTCTGTTATGACCCAATATAAGAGGAGAACTGTCAAAGCCAAATATCATCTAATCAATGTTAAATTAGAATAAAATGATAATATGGTCAACACTAGCAACATTTTGCCGGGGGAATGTTACCTTCGTCTGCACATTAGCTCTTGAAAATATAGGAGCCACTGTTTCCCATGTTCTACAGCCATTTCCCTTCCCACTCATTGGATGAACAAAAATCTGATTGCAACAAAGTGTGGAGAGTATGAAATTTTAGATCCATTAGAGAAATCAACTACATTTAAGATAAAGTAGTCAACCAAAACCCGCTGCAGTCTGATTACCATGAGATTCTTCGGTCTGTCCCCCATTTCTTTGCTCAAAGAAGCATTAATATGATCGACCAACATTTGACATGTCTGCGGATCTCTGTGACCAAAAATAAACATTGCCGCTGTCCACAAAGAAGGCTGAGACTTTGACCTTTGGACAGCATGCACAATAAAACGGTGCATCTGCCCCATCATAGAGAATTTGAAACTTATAAATATTAGTAGGATTAAAAGATTAATTCACAATGAAACAAGAGAATCAACCTGCCATTCATGACCCAAGAGACATCTCGCAGGACTTTTCGGATTTGACCTGTGAACTAATCCTTGGTCAATTAACTCTACAGCATAAATATCAGAAAACTTGATTTCAGCTGCATCAGGTGGACCAAGTTTAACGCCAAAACAAATAGTATGATCCTGTCCAAGCAAACACGGAATTGAGGGGAAGACAAAAGTCAGATCATCAGCACACCAGTAACTAAATATTAAAGCAAATGACAGCACGTAATCACACTGAACAGAAAGGAAAAAAGAATGTGGAAAAAGAATGATGCTATAAAGGCATCAAATTTAAGCGGGACTAAAGAAGGATTACAAACTCTTTCTCCGCAAGTCCTAAGAAGGAAGTCCAAAGATATACTGTGATATTATTTTCAGCCATTTCAGATCGATAATAACAATAGTATGCTAAGGAAGAATGAAGAAGTCGAGGCTGCAATCGTCGTATGCCTCTTGTCTTGACTCCACGAAGACTTGACAACGAAATTTTAGACACTCAGCTAAACCGCTCTCCTGGTTAGATCAAATTATGCAGGCTATTGAAATAATTTGACCCGGCAGCAAATTCTAATCCTGCAATTCCAAAGAATGGCAAAAACCATTTTTGGAAATCCCATTTTTAGTCCAACAGAGTTGGGGAAACAATGAATGTGCATTAGAAGGATCATGGATTGCAGTGAGCACAATCATTTTCCGATCTTGATCCAGATGTAGTAGAGCCAGAAAAATAGTAGAAAACATCACGACACTGCGGAGAACAGGAGCCGAAGGACTTACTCTGTCAGAGGATTCGAGCAATTTCCAAGACAACCCATCAGGGTTTCGATAAAGAATCACTTCCCCGACGTGATCCAAGAAAAGGCTGGAGCATAACACTGGTTCTCCGTTTCTTTCCATTGGAGGGAAGTCCCGATGTCAATCGATGCTGCTTTCGGGCCTGCGGTTATATCACAATGAAACAAAAAAAAAGGAAAGATTTCCTTTCTCAAGTTTATGTTGCCGAGGACATCTAGTAATTGCCAATTGGGCGTGGGGAACTCTGGGATCTCTGGGGTAGGCTCGGCTGCACAGAGAAGAAAAATTGAGCGAGCAGCACACAGGTCAATCGGAATTTTCTCGGAAAGATATCTAGGCAGGCGCAAAGAAGATGGGCCCAGAGGCCTAGCTCATCCGGGCCTAAACTTCTCGGACATTGGATCGTCTATGAATGCTGGCGCTGGAAATAACCAGCTCGAATTTTCTCTCTGCGTTGACTTTTCCCCAAATCCATTGTTTTTTCGGTCCATGGCCTTTTTTCTTAAATGAGAAAGTGGACGGTGGTATCAGCAACCAAATAACGTTTCAAATAAAAAATGATTTTTAAAATATATTATTTTTCAAACGTGTTCCGACATAATATTTCAAAATCACGTTTTAAATATGCGATTTCACATTTGAACTACGCTGTCGCAGCTTCATTTATTTAACTATCCTAAAATTGTATGTTAAAGTCGCAATCTCAATTCAAATATAAAAAGGAAATTGAAAACGTATTGTTAATACGATTTGAAGCAGGATTTTGAGGAATAAGTTTGAAAAATAAGACTTTTCTTTTTAAAATGCGGCCAAAAACCAGGAGCCCATAATTGCAAAACCTCATGGATCCAAATTGGGGCCCGATCCGGAATTGGAAATAGGTCTAGGTCAAACAAACAAACATCTGAGACACTGAAAAAGGAAAAAAGAATCCGTTCGATCGAACTGGGCTGGATCTCCAATTCCTAAAGAGACCACCAACCAAAACGGGCTGGAGCACCTTCGAGTACAACGTCCGGTCCGACTGCTTTGCCGTTCTTCTCCAGAGAAATTCTTACTACCTCCACGTGATATAAAAAATTACAAATAATTTAATATTAATTACTAATTAATTGGTATAATTATTATTAATTAAAATAATTTAATTAGTTCTTTCTCATTATATTATTATGATGTAAAAATATCTACAATTTTTTTACCTTTCCGATGACCAGGAGGTGAAGCTCCTAGAATTTCGGGTACGAATACCCTTCTCTCTTAAGTAAACTCTTTCAAAATACCGGGCAAAACCAAGCTAATTAGCTGTGTATTAAAATTACATTGTTAATACAAAATCTTTTGTTAATATAATTTTTTAATATAAAATTTTTCATAACTCTGTATTACAAAATTTTTTGAAAGTATAATGTTTTGGTATAACGCGTTAAAATTTACTAACATTGTTAATTGGATTGATATGATAATATGATGTGAATGCTCAGTAGTATTGAAGTGACATTATAAAATAAATTTAAATTATAAAAATAAATAATAATAATAATAATAATAATAGTTTTAAAATAAAAATAAAAAATCCACTTTAAAACATAAAAAAATGATGAATTACTAGAACAAATTCGGAATAGGACTAGATAACTTTTAAAAAATTGATAAAACATCCCAATCAATCCAAAAAAATCCAGAATTTTCAAAAAACCGACCTTTAAAATTTACCAACACCTAAAACCATCATAAATTGCACAAATCTCATCAGAAACGAAATCGAAAAATTTGGAATATGTGCTGGAATGATTTTAAAAGGTTAAAAAAGACCTAAATCGATTCGAAACAATCTAGAATTTTCAAGAACCAACTTTTAGATTTTACCAACACATAAGATCATTCTAAAACACACAAAATACATTATAAATAGAACTGAAAAATTTAGAAGAAAATAATTTTATATTTTTAATTTATATTTTTATTATTTTATGTTTTACATTTTAACTAAAAAACTAAAATAAAATTTTAAAAATTAGGAAAAAAAGAGAGAATATGAGTGAATAGTGCTCGGGGCATTGTTTATCGTCTCCCCAAACCCCTCATGATTTTATAGGGAGTGTAGCAACCCTTGCCAGCCGTCGTCGCTTGGAACGGCGGTCCACAACCTGCTCTCCCTCAATCTCATCTCCCTCTCCAATCCACTCTCTCCCAACATCTCTCACTCTCTGATTGTTTTAGTTCTATTTTTTGATGTATTTTGTGTATTTTAGAATAGTCTTAGGTGTTAGTAGAATCTAGAGATTGGTTCTTGAAAATTTCTTATCGATTCGGAGTCATTTATCAACATTCTAAAATATGTCCAGCTCCTATTCTTAATTTTTTAGTTCTTTTTCTGATATATTTTGTGTGTTTTGGGATGGTCTTAGATTTTGAAAGAGTTTAAGGGTTGGTTATTGAAACTTCCATATCGTTTCAGATTGATTCGGATCATTTATCGACCTTTTAAAATTTGTCCAGTACTTATTGCAAATTTTTCGGTTCTATTTTTGATGTGTTTTAGGGTGATCTTAAGTGTTGGTAGAGTTCACGGGTTGGCTCTTGAAAATTTAAAATTGTTTTATATTGATTTAGGTCCTTTTTTGAACTTTTAAAATCTATCCAACTCATATTTCATATTTCTCAATTCTATGCATTTTAGAATGGTATTAGGTGTTGGTAAAGTTGAGGGGTTGATTGTTGAAAATTCCGGATCGTTTTAAATAGATTTGAAATATTTTATCTTTTTTTAACTTATCAAATTTTATTCTGAATTTTGCAGATTAATTCCTTTTTTGTGTTTTAAAGTAGATTTTTATTTTTATTTTTGAATTATTTGTTTTTATTTTATTTTTTTATTATTTAAATTTATTTTATGGTGTCAAGTCAGTTAAATTTCCACGTCAGCATCACTAAATGTCATTGCTACATTAACTCAATTAATGGTATTAATAAAAATTTAACGAATTATACTAAAATATTATATTTTTAAAATATTTTATAGCATAAAATTATAAAAATTATTTATATTAAAATATTATATTGACGAAAGATTTTATACTAAGAGTACTTTTTGCCACATGGGCTACACCTAAATCAAACGTTCAATTGGGTGATGTAATGGTGCTCACGAAATTATTTTCTCCGGAACATTTTTACAAAATTCTTTTTTTTATAATGATTATTTGTACCCAAAATTCCAAGGTGGTATTCTATTTTTTCCGCCGACAGAGAAGGAATAACAATAATCCGTACCGACTGCCCCCCCCCACAGAAGCGGCCTTTGTTGTGCTACAATTTTGTCTTTTAGGGTTCCTTTGATCAATTTTTCGATCAATCGACTTCTTGTCTGATTTGTCAAAATTTCGGAGATGGTGCTCTCGCAGAAGCTCCACGAAGCTTTCAAGGGCACCGTTGAGCGGATTACGAGCCACCGCACCGTCTCCGCTTTCAAAGAGAAGGGGGTACTCAGCGTTAGCGAGTTCATCACCGCTGGCGACAATCTCGTCTCCAAGTGCCCTACCTGGTCATGGTATAATCTCGATTTGCCCATCCTAGGATCCCCAAGGTTTAAAATTTTTTTTTTGGATAATTAACTATACTTCCATTCCGTCCTGATCAAATTTCCATGTATAAATTTTAGATTTTGATTGGGGGTATTTCTCTCGACGATATGTTGGTCTCAGCAACATGAGATTGTTGGGGTCCTTTTGGAATTTTATGGTATAAAAGGGAGTGAATGGTTATTAATTGAGCCTACTTGTCATAAATCTGTCCAAGTTTTTAGTGAATTGTTGCGATCAAGAGTGTTGCCTGAGCTCAAGTATTGTGCTAGCAGGTGACGGGCATTGTGGTCAGGCTTGTGATACTCTTAAAAAGATGCTGCATAGAATGAATAAGGATGGATAGCCTGCTCTTACAAATGATTCTTAGTTGTTTGCTGTGTCTATGAGGATGATTCGGACTATCCCTTTAGCAGTTAGCAGCCTCCATGTTTTATTTACTGCATCATTAGTATTTTGGGTATCAGGATGTATTTGTGGTGCTATCATGGATTTTTTCCCCTTTCAATGAGTTCTTGCAGTCGATGATGATGAAAATAAAGAACCTGCTTGTTACTGTGTGCGTTTCCTTACAACACCATCTTGGTGACAGTGGTGTGTATATCCTATGATTGCATATGCTAGGATACCTCCATGGCCTTTTTTGGACAAATTAGATTACTGTTATGGTTATTCGTCCGCTTTATGATGCTCATTTGTCTTACTATTATCTTATCATGATTTTAATTCTATAACTCCACTATTTTGAATTTCTTTCCAATCTTCTGGTTTTACAAAGTGAAGTTTCTTCTGTGATGCTGTGATGGAAATTTCTTGTAGGGAATCAGGTGAACCAAGCAAGAGGAAGCCATACCTCCCAGCAGAAAAACAGTTCCTGATAACTAGAAATGGTATAGAGGGTTTACATTCATCACTATCATTGGGAACCTTTAAGTCAACTGCAGCAGTTTCTTTCTTCCTGCCGACTTCATTGTAAATTTTACTCATTGTCATTGAGATTTAACCAACCTGATTTTTATTAGCTGAACATTGGAAACATGCTGATCATATAAGACAGCACGTTCCGTTTTTTCTTGGATTATTAATTTTGTTTCTCGATTTAATTGTACTCGTTATCATCTTTATTCCTGGGATGCCACTAACATAAAAGTCATGCAACTTATTAAACTCCTATTTTAGTTCCTTGTTTGCGGCGAGCTGCCTCTGTCGAAGAAGAATATGAGGCTGCTGGAGGAGAGGTGCTCCTTGATAATGAAGACAATGATGGATGGCTAGCTACTCATGGGAAGCCAAGAGGTAAGTTGTTGGTTTGAATTGGTGACTAAGTAATCTTTCCTTTTTTTTCTCCTTTTCACTTCCTTTCGTATGTTTCTAGAAACTACACTCGATGAGAATGAGAACCTGCCTTCCATGGAGAATCTTGAAATCAGCAAAAAGAACTGCATCCAGTCCATTCCTTCATATTTTGGGGGAGATGAAGAAGAAGATATTCCAGACATGGCAGAGTTCGATGACCCCAGCAACTTGGTCGAGACAGATCCAGTTAGTGTTATGATTCTCGCATTGTTTCTGATAATCTCCACCATTCTCTTGTCTTTGATTGCATTCTTTATGCTAATCATATTGCTATACTCAGGTCACTGTTGCTTGGATCTTTACCTATTTGATGCATACTGTTGCTCAACTTCTTGCAGGCAACTCTTCAGCCTACATATCTGGTGGCCCATGAACCTGATGACGATAATATCTTGCGGACCCGAACATATGATGTCAGCATTACGTAAGATAAGCGTCATGCTCTACTTTTTTCGCAATTTTATGCTATCTTAGGAGTTGTTCGCTGCAGACGCCTTAGCTGTCCAGTTTCTCTGTTTCATTAATTGAGCATTTTTTCGTATGATTTTTTTAGGTATGACAAATATTATCAAACTCCTCGAGTATGGCTTACTGGTTATGATGAGGTCTGTTAGGAAGCTCATATTATCTTCTTATCGAATTTCATTGCTTAAATATGGTGCATTGTTTTGAGATCAACTTTTTAAAGGCTCCTATTTATTTTTTCCCTTTATGTAACAGTCAAGAATTCTTTTGAAACCTGAACTTGTGCTTGAAGATGTTAGCCAAGACCATGCAAGGAAAACAGTGAGTTATCCATGCAAATCAGAAGTTTTCATGATAAAATGCCCTTCTCAATTTGTAATATGAACCAGGCCTTTTAATTTAGCATGCATTCATATCTTTAGAAATTGAGCCTTTTGTAGGTTACAATTGAAGATCATCCACACTTGCCTGGGAAGCATGCATCTGTTCATCCTTGCAGGCATGGAGCTGTAATGAAGAAAATTATAGATGTTCTCATGTCACGAGGAGTTGAACCTGAAGTTGACAAGTAATAGATCTCTTCTGATAATTTTCATGATAGAAGCTGCCTTTAGTTATTTACCCTGAGAATATGCAACAGTTTCATTCCTTCATGTTAGTTCAAGCTTATCACTGCTTTGATGAGTCATGCATTCCTTACCCTGCAGGTACCTGTTCTTATTCCTGAAATTTGTAGCATCTGTAATTCCGACAATCGAGTATGATTACACGATGGACTTCGATCTTGGTGGTTCAAACAACTGATATTGAAAGCAAGTCCTCAGCTGATTTACTTGTTTGCTTCAAAGTGTGCCCTCCGATTGAAGAAGGCGTATACATTGAAGAAGGGCCACTTCTAGCATATTTGTGATCTAACTATCTAGCTGTTATGGAGGATGGTCTTTGAACAGGGTTTCAAGCATTCAGAGGGTTTGTGGAGAATGTGATCGGTTTATCTGTGCATATAGTTCATAAACTGCACTCCTTCTACGTTCATAATGGGGAAGCATTAGCTTTCATTTTACGGTTATTAAATCTGTGAATGAAGATGGTTGCCTGTGTCTGCCATGTACAGCTCACTTGTATATGACCAAAAATAAGTTCTTAGTGGACCATATCTTAGCTGATGTAGCTAAACAGAACATGTTGATGATCACTAATTAAGCTTGCGTCTGTTGTTCTTTTCATATGCAATTTCTTGTTTGTAAGTCGACACAATAGCTTCAGTTAACAGACTAACTGGGGTGGTTGCACTAGTTAGTTCTGCTCAGGGCAGGGCCATTTTGAAATGGTCAAGTGAAATTATGTTGGAATGATACTGCATCTGAGTATCTTATATCCTATCTTATCCTATCAACTCATTGAAACAATATTCAATTTTTTTCCCCATTTTGCCTATGTCAACTTTACAATTGAGAATATAATCCTAGCACTCTGATGGATTTCATTAGAATTTGCTGGAATAGAACTGATACCAAGAACTGTAACTTCTGCTTAAGCACTTAAGCTTAGAAGCTTCCTATTGAGTCAAAGAAACATTGTAACCTTGTAGGGATCTCAAATGGGTGTATATATCCATCTTTAGCAGTAAATCAGTTCACGATCATGAACGCTGAAAAAAGGCGGATTATAAGGGTTTCCTCCGGCTGAAAAACCAAAACGGAGGGGCGTTGCGGAAACAGAAAAGGGACGAGCCTGGTGGAAAACTTGTATTGGAAGGGCATTTTGGTCCTTCGGCTTAGCCCCGTGTCACCGACCTGGAAAAACCCTAACGACCCGTAATAGAAAAGCTCGTGAATCAAACTCCCACGGCTCATCCGCCTGAGCGGTGCTCAAGCAACAAGCAAAGTCTGACGGAGGAAGTACCGGCGCACAAATGGGTAATGCCACTTGCACAACTCCTCTTTCTGGGTTTCCGGGTGCTTCATTCCCTACTTTTCTCTTTTCCTTCATTCGTAATCCTTTATTTTGGTCTCGGTACCGTGGGATCTAACTTGATGTAGCTCCTTGCTCATCGGTAGCGTTGTTAAGAACCGTGAGAGATTTACATTTGAACCAAATGGATTTTGTTTATGGATGTTATTAGTGCGAGGATTTTGACTCTGAAAATAACAGGGGCCTACAAGTACGTCTCGGAGCTATGGAGGAAAAAGCAGTCGGATGTGATGAGGTTCTTGCAGAGGGTGAGGTGCTGGGAGTACCGCCAGCATCCTTCCATTGTCCGTGTCACCCGACCGACGCGGCCCGATAAGGCCCGTCGACTGGGCTACAAGGCCAAGCAGGTAATCTACTGTTTTTAGTCAACCTTGATTCGGCTGTTTCTTGCTTAGTACCTGAATCTGGAGCTGTTGGACAGGACTACTTACAGCAACAGGTGAAACTAAACTAAAAACAATCTGTTAAAAGAAAAAAAAGGCTTAGCACTTGGGCATGATTGACTCGCTGATCCCAATATAGCATGAGCACACACCATATTTGAAGTATAATAATGATGTTCTATGCAAATTACTAGCTCTAGGTTATCACTCATTCAAATTGTTGCCTGGGTCTATGGGATCCTCATATGAACTCTTTAGCTCTTAGGATACTTCAACTTGGCTTTCAACAGCCTTGATTATCTGTAGTTCGCCAGTATATCGAAACTTTCTTTAAAGTCAAGCCAGTTCCATTTTAGTAGGAGCTAATTTAATATGATCTTTTTCTTCACGTATCAGCTTTAGTAAATTATGGTTTGTTCAATCTAGGGCTATGTGATTTATCGAGTGCGAGTGAGGCGTGGTGGAAGAAAGAGGCCCGTCCCCAAGGGTATTGTGTATGGTAAGCCCACAAACCAGGGTGTAACCCAGCTGAAGTTCCAACGGAGCAAGCGATCAGTTGCAGAGGAACGTGCTGGTCGGAAACTGGGAGGCCTCAAGGTTCTCAACTCTTACTGGATTAACGAGGTCAGTTTGTTGTTGATGCCCTGCTCATGATGATTTATTAATCCATTTCCCGTACTGATTGGGTTAAGATTTTGTTTGTCTGTGCACCGCATTCCTCCCAGCTGGTGAAGTATCTTTGCTATTGTTTATCTTAATCCAGGTTTCTTCAATTCAGTAAATATTTGTAGAGAGTGTGCCCCTTTTCAGTTGATTCTTGCTCGAACCAATCAGTTGAGTACAGTACTAAATCAAAGAACCTGTTTGTGATCTTCATGGATTCCAGGCTTGAATAGTGAAAAACAGTATTTCTTTTTGTTCTTGTGGATGAGGCCATGGTGAATTAGAAAGGAATGTTGTGTTCCAGCTGTGTCTTGAATCTCTGGGCAGTTCAGATTCACTCAGAGCCAACGTTTATCACATTGCAATTCTTGTAGTTTATAAGTGGATTTTACATGGTAACTTATAATTCCTAAGCTGTATTCCCCCACCCAAGGTGAATCAAGAAGGTAGCAAAATAATTCATTTTGATGCAGGACTCAACCTACAAATACTTTGAGGTCATCTTGGTGGATGCTGCTCACAAGGCCATCCGCAATGACCCAAGGATCAACTGGATATGCAATCCCGTTCACAAGCACAGGGAGCTCCGTGGGCTCACCTCCGCTGGGAAGAAGTACAGGGGGCTGCGTGGGAAAGGTCACCTTCACCACAAGGCAAGGCCTTCGAGGAGGGCTACTTGGAAGAGGAACAATACCCTCTCTCTCCGTCGTTACCGTTAATTTCCATGGCTTTGTTTGCTCCATGGTTGTTGCTGGTTTTGATTGTTATAGCTAGTGATGACGGATGTGAACTTGCTTGAATTCGGGTTCCCTTGAGATTTGTAGTTTGAATTTTCATTTCATCAGACTATTTGTAGTCTCTCATCGTGTCAGTTATATGGCGTTGGTGAACTTGCATCGGATCAGCAATCTTGTTTCAAAATGAGTTTTTGGCTTCTGACTAGTTGATTGACTCGTCTATGTGATTGTCCAAATCGAAGGAAGGACCTTGATGGGTCAGTAATAGATCGGAGTCCATTCATGATCAAGTTGGTTTGTCTTCCTTCAGTGCGTTGGAGAAGATGTTGTGATCTATTGACTCTTTGCGTTGATGGATTGAATAACCGGAAATGCGAATGATTGGTTGTTTGAGGTCCAATCAAACGATTCGTTGTTTACTTGGTTTATTAATGTTTCCAGTGGCTGGGCCCTTCATAGTTTATTGTCGGTATAAGCTCGGAAATGCAAATAAGGTAGTTATCGACATCAAGGAGGATGAGAAGGAAACCGGACATCTAGTTCCGAGCATCGTTAGCTAAAGGTTGAATTGGAAAAGCATCAATCTGGCCCAACTACTCATCCAAGTATTAATAACCACAACAAAACGAAAAGCCCAAAATAATTCAGGGAAGGGAATGCATCAATCTCGCTCAGCGGCAGAGCTTTTCTACAAGACAAAAAGGGGAGGCCTTCATCTTGAGTTCTTGACCTGTGAGGCCAGCTGCTGTTTCATAGCTGCCATGGGGGAACGACTCAGAAGCTAGTGGGAGACGTGCGGCGATAGCTCTATCAACTCTTGTACCCGCAATTCGTATTGCTGGAGGCGGAGATCTCTAGCAAGTTTACTGATCTAAGATGTCGGAGACTGCTGTTCATGCTCGACATGAGGCAGCGAGTGATGGTGATCGGACGAGTCTCTCTCACACCTTCAAGTACTTACTGGGTATATGAGCTCCTCATTAACGATCATCTTCTTTTAACACTATAGGTCTAGTTTTGCTATTCACTCGGATTTTCCTTCTCAACTGAGAGTTAACTAAAGCATGATCCTCCGTCGTTTTTTCCCCTTTCAATTTTGTGGAAAATTAGCTACCCAGTTTCTGTCGAGGGGGATTCCCTTCATATTCAACATGTGGATCGTGAGGCATCTCACTGTGGAGGATTATGCGGTATTTCATCTTGCATGTTGCCCTCTTCTCTGAGCTCTCATTCTTAATTCGTTGCTCCTAATTATGGCTGCTTCTTTGTTGTTTGTTGGTGACGCAGCTGTATGCCGTAAAATTTCATCTTTTTGTTACCTGCATTCTCTTTATTAGCCGAGAAGGGTTCCGAAGAGCATGCCTGCGAGCTGACATTCAATGGTGCTACCTCATTCTCCTTTTCCTCTGTTTCATGAGATATGGTACTGTCAGACATTTGCATAGTTTTCTCCGTTTCATCTGTTTTAGATTCAATTGGTCCTATGTGTTCAAATGTTGGCATGAGGTTCTGGAATGATGTTGCTATAAATTCATCAAAAGACAAAACTTGGTATTATAGTTGTTTGAATAGTATAAGCTGGTTCAGCTCATAGGTTCTTTCTGTAATGTATCAAGGCAAAGGGGCCGTGATTCCCTCACTTCCAAGTTTTCTTCAGATTTTCAAGGCAAAAAGCTTTGGCATATGTATAACATTCAGCTTCAAACCTTATGCTACAGCAGTGGTAGTTCATCCAGTGAAAATGTGGAAAAGCTATTGAAAGTGGCATGGGTGACTCTTCCTCTTGGACTAATTGTAACAGCTGTGGCATGTTCTTTGGTCTTTTGGTGGGAGGGACTAAGTTATTCCGAGCCATATGCAAAGGCTGTGTTGATAAACGGTAACTTCCTAGCAGCCGCAAACTTGTCTAAATTATAAGATGTCTACCAAATTCAGGAGGAAAAAAGGGATTTCTACTATGACGCTGGATGCATCGCAGAGTAGCTGCCCTTTTTTTCTCTAAGTTCTTTTTTTTTTTCCCCTCTCTTAATACCATTGAACAAGTTCCCTCAATATATGCAGGTTTTGCCTGCATCTTGGAGCTCTTTGCTGAGCCTCTTTACATCCTTTCTCAGAACATGCTTTTGCTTAAGCTGAGATTAATGGTAGAGACAGCAGCAACACTTTCTCGTTGCATTACAATGTGTTTTCTCATTGTTAAGCAAATTGACACGGTATGTTTCCTAATTTTCAGGATGAGAACTAGATAAAATTTTCTATTGGGCCTGTTCTGAAATTTCCAGTGGAGTCATTGATCTCTTCAATTAATTTTTTAGAGCATCCTTTTGCTTGGTACACATGATTTCATGTAGAATTGAGGTTCAAAGTTGCCAATCAGCTCGCATTGCTTCAGTATTGATGGCGTGTGAACTGACCCTTAATGTAGTTGGATTTGGTTTCCATGCATGAAAGTCCTCTTGCTTTTCTTCATAGACGACAAGACAGGAATGCCAATGCTCTATAATTATCCCATGGTTTGCAGGAGAAGGCAATTGTATTTTCGATGTCCCAAGTTGCATATGGAGCTTGCTTGTTCTTTGGCTATTGGGGCTTTTTTCTTTCGTCGCATGCTTCTAAAAGATCTGATCTATTTCCTTTCAGGTATAAATTTATTTGTGCTAATTGTGTTGCTGTTTCTGATCACAAATGCAATTAACCGCTGCACTAGAATTAGAGAGGGATGAAGTATTGATTTTTAAAGTTCTATCGAGAGCCTGCCAACTAGTTTTCTTTCTCCCTTCATCCTTATCTAATACTATCTGATCAAGCTGGCAGTTACACTTATGCAGATTGAAAAACTTGATGAGTTACGATAGACCGCTTATGAACATGTCTATGCTGTTAACCTGGCAATCATGTTGGAAGTTAATCCTTCAAGAGGGAGAGAAGATGGTTCTTGTTTTGTTTGATACACCATATAACCAGGCAGTATATGGGCTTGTAGACAAACTAGGTAAGTCTTTGGCGGCATGCCTTAAAAACCTCAGTGCGCTTATGACAGGGAGAATGATAGGCTTAGGAAAGTCTCCTCATATGCAATTACTTTTTCTCAGTGTTTTTTCTCCTTTTGCTGTCTTTTTACATGCTTAGGCATACTTAAGTTGTTGATCTTGTCAATACTAGGTAGTCTGGTGGTGAGGCTGGTTTTTCTTCCGTTCGAAGAGAGTGCATTTGCAACATTTGCAAGGTCTGCATCAGGTTCATTTCTTCTTTCCCAGATTCTTTCTTTTTTCCCCCTCCTGCATCTCTTTTCTTGATTTAGTTGGCTATAGATGTCTCAATTGCTTTTATTTTTTTAATGTTTTAACTCATATATAGGATATTTTTCCCTCTCCTGAATGGTTTGATTTTATTTAGCTGTAATATTTTGCTCCTGCTCTCATTTAGGGAAAAAAAAATCGTTTGTCCCTTCTCACTCTAGAGCAGATGTATAAGATATTCTCCTTTTTTACAGGACACCCTGATAAAAGCCGGAAGGTTGGAAGGTCCCTTACAGAGGCTTTGAAACTAGTTCTATTAGTTGGTATGTGTTTCAGTAATTTTTTTTTCAAACTGGTAATAGAAGGATGTGCTTTAGATAATCCGAATTGAACATTTCATCTTGGCTGTTTGATATCTCAATTATCTAATCCAGTCTGGTGGTTCAACATCTCCTGCAGGTCTTGTGTTTGTTGGTTTCGGCCCGAGCTACTCTTACTCTCTCATGAGGTTAATGTATGGTCGGAGATGGAGCGATGGAGAAGCCTCGACAGTTCTCCGCTGCTACTGCATCTATATTTTTATTTTGGCAATGAATGGTTGGTATTTATTTTCATTTTGGTCGGGGATGATTGTTAAGTATCTGCTTGAATTCAATGCATGTTAGGCTATCTACTCATGAGAACAAGTAAGAAAAAAAAAAAAAAAAGTAGCAGCGTCTGTTCCTCCTCCCTTTCTTTTACAGTTTTCCTTATGTGGATCAACTGAGACGTTTATGCCCTAGTCGATGATCTACTGCAGTTTATAATTTCTTGTTTGAATGTCAGAAAAATGCATTTTGATGGTCAAGTACCCTTTCTTTTGCATTTTTCCTTATGTGGGTTAATTGGGATGTTTATAGTCTTCGCTTTACTAGAGTTTATAATTTCTTGCTGAATGTGAGAAAAATGCATTTTGATTGTCGAGTACTAGATCCTTGTCTACTCTTACCCATTTTTCACTGATCAAGTCATTGTATTATTTTACTGGAGATTAATTATCAACAGAGTTCTCACTGGTTTTTTTGAGGGATTATTGTGACCATGAACTTTTCTCAATTCACATAGAAATCTATGATTTTTTCTGCTAATGCAGCTGTTGGAATATTCTGACACTTTCTGCCAACTCTTTTCTACTCTTCAACTAGGAACTTCTGAGGCATTTCTACATGCAGTTGCTGACAAGAATCAGCTCAATCGTTCAAATGCTATATTGTTTGCATTCTCATGGGTGAATGTTTTGTTGAATGTCCTCCTGATACAATCAGCCGGTGCAGTTGGTTTGATAATGGCCAATTCCTTAAGTATCCTTTATAGCTTTCACACAACGCTTTATTAAATCCAATAGTATCTTCGATCTTTTTCCTTGACTAGATGAAGACATGCTTTTCAGGATCACATATTCAGCAGCATTTATAAGAAAATATTTCCAGGTACATTTAATACATATGTAGACAGTGCGTGTTTTCAGTGCTTAGATTTGAAACTTGATGTGCCTCAAAATTTGGTTTCTTTGCAGGAGCAAGATTCTTTGTCCTTTTCGTTTCGCAGATGCTTCCCTTCAGGCGGGACAATCCTGCTGCTCTTAGGGTTCATAACCCTTACATCCGAGAGACTTTTCTTGGACAAGGAGAACTTCTTGTTTACCTTTCCAATTCATCTCTCTGTCGGGTTGTTGTGCTTTTGCATATCGACCTATGTCATGTAAGTGATTTCTTGTTTACAATTGAGTGAATTTGAGTAGTGGCATAGCAAGTTTTGATGTTATCATGTCCTGATAAATCCTTTTCATTCCCTGCTTCAATAGATATCGCCGTGAGGGACCTTTCATCAACAGAATTGTCCGTTTCCGGGATCATGTGGACTGATTCACAGTGTTGATGTCAAATTCGAAAGAGGTGAAAAAATTCTTTTTGCTCAGCTCCTGACGGATAACTTTCAAATACCTGCATAAGCGCAACTGGAGATAGACCTTATGCTGCTTGGACTAGCTTATTTGTTTGGGTAGGAGTGCTTTGCAGAAATTAGTTCATTATGAAATTCTCGGAAATTGAGGTAATGAAGTCATTAGACTTGATGTTGCCAGTAACTCAGCGGCTAGAGTTCTAGGATTTGATGCAAATCTAATGTAGATGGGGTTATTTAGCTCAACCACTAGAATACTGTTCGGTGTTTGAAACTTGAAACTAGAATTCAAGCTATATTGGCGTTATCGGTTGTGCAGAATTCTTGGAATCCACAATCTTGATTATAAGCGTGCTCTTTTTGTTTGCTTGATCAGTATTTCCCTGTAAAAAAATTTGGAAACAGTATGTGAAAAGGAAATATATTATCTGGATTATAATTCTCCAACAGGGTATTAGTACACTAAAAATGCAACAGAATGTTGTCAGAATATCAATTTTAATTCTCGTGCAGGTAAGGAGAAGAGATCTATTTCTACTGTCATGGGACCGACGTAAATATTGTCTTTTCTGGTATATGTTAGGTAAGATTGGGTGTAAGAGCAAAAGGAGAGCAAGAGTGGAGAATAGAATTATGAAAGGGTATCAAAGGGATGATTTGAAGGACACCCATGGGATTGTTGGGTTGTCCTCCAACACACCAGTTATCACCAACAATATCAACACCAAGTAATCATAAGCTTTGAAAGTTTGAGGTAGAAAAAAGGAGGAAAAAAAGGTGGGTTGAAATGTTTGATTTGGATGTGATCCGAATCAAAAGTAGTCCCTATCTTCTAAAACGTAATCATGATTTTTTAGAGATTTTATTTTTAAGGTGGTTCCTTAATAGATCTCATGCAAGAGAGTGCTTCGCTTTTTATAAAAGAAAAGATCCAAGAAAAGTTTAGTTTTTCTGCTAATATAGTATATTAGTTGTTTGAACTATTATGAAGATTTCTTCCTTTCTTTGTTGGAGACTCAAATATCAGTCAGCAGGTTCTTTTTTGCTAGAAACTGCCAGCTAGGTTTCTGGGGTTTGGAGCCATCGTGAATCAGGTGGCACCAAGAAAGGAGAAACTCTTGGGTGGAGCGGTTGGTACAGCCGTCCACTGAAGGTTAGTGCTGCGTCGCCACGCGGGCGGCCACATCAGCGGCGCTGACACATGTCAGCGCTTTAGTGGGCGGCTGTACCACGTGGGCGCTGCCACGTGGTACCACCGTTCCACCAAAGACTTTCTCCCAAGAAAGAGAGATGTCACGAGGATTTTAGTAGCTCGCTGGGAATAGAGTTGAGAATATTCTAAATGGACCTATATGGAGTAATTCTTATGGATATTTCATTTTTCTATCATGTCTTGATACTCGCCACTTTCTGAAAAAGATAAGTTAATGAGAGTGAAAAAAGATATTTATTTAGGATGCGAGAATGTATGATCCTCCCTGTCTTGCCTTTCCAAATCCACCAGGGCTATTCCCTAAAAACACAATTTTCTGAGTTTCTTTTACCTTTTTCTGTCCGTTGTTTTGACAGGTCTGTAAATGTAGGTTTGCATCATCTTCTCTGCTGATTTTAAGTAGAAGGTGCTTCCTCTTCACCTCCATTGTATAGCAAAGTTGAAAGTGTTGAATTCTGATTTGCGTCCATTGAGGATTGATAGGAGAGGCCTCCTGTCACTGACCTGTTAACAATGCTCTAAGAAATTGAAATGTTTATTTTTCCCCACAAAGGAAGGATGTCATTATGACATGTGATGATTACATTGGGCCCGCATATCAAATCCCCGGTCTGAATTTTTCGGGAAAAATTGCACCAATGGTGCAAAATGTTTTGCCACTGTTTCTTTTTTGTACAAAAAGAATTGTTTGTTTCCCATTGATACAAAATCTTTTAACATTATTTTCTCTTGATACAATCTGTTAATTTATCCCAACAGTGTTAAATTTAAAACTGACATAACATTCAATTGAATTTAAAAACTAATGTAGAATCTGCCCATTATTTTATCCGATCCGACCAGAATTTTTTCTTCAAAAAAAAACTTTCACCCAACTCAATTCCTTTATTTTTTAACTTTTTATTTTTCTTTCGTTTAGGGTTTTAACGAAGGGAAATGACAGAAATACTTGTCGGGTCGAATCAAGTAAAATAAAAAGCAGATTTCACATCAGTATTTAAATTCAATTGAATGTTATGTCAATTTTAAGTTTAACACAGTTATGACAAATTAACAGATTGTATCAACAAGGAACAGTTTTAAAAGTTTTTGTACCAATGAGAAACAAAAAATTCTTTTTGTACCAAGAAGAAACGGTGGGACAACATTTTGCACCATTGGTGCAATGTTCCCGAATTTTTCTCGAGGCACAAAGATTCAGCTATTAATGGAAGAATTTCCAGCCTAAGGATATCAAGATCATCCATTCATCGGATGGAGACCTGTGACTATTCTTCTTTTTGCTGGCCGTTCAAAATGTTAAACCTGCCATCGCTGTGGTAAAAGTTAGAATCACAGGCCATCTATGAATTCAACTTTAGGAGGTTAGTTTTGGCTCTTTGGTAGCTGCCAATATTGCATACTCAAGTCTCCATGTGCATCTTTCTTCCAATAAATTTCAATTTGTAGTTACCCTATCTATGATCTTAGAAAAGCATTTTGTTTCATTTGCCAAACATTTGTAACTTATCTTTGCAGGTAGGGTTATGTACCTCTCACTGTTTGCCATGTCACCCGTATCATTTGTAGGTAATATGCCTTCACAGTTGGCAGGCTGTAGCTTAAGAGGAAAATGACCCAGATCTCTGTAATGAACAGTGTGCAATAGGATTAGTGTTAGGCTTGACTTAGGAGGAAGGTCGCACATGCTAATATCAACTCACCTTCAAAAACCCTAATGATTCTGTTCTCCACTAGGAGTATGAGTAATTGTTTGAAAGGTTGAGGGGGAGAAAGGCAAGAGGGACTGTGAAGTCAAACAAAACATTGTCTTTGTTCATTCCTCGAGGTGGAGGTGGCCCAATCGCCAGCATTAACTCCTTTGGGTCCAGTTGAGGTCAGATTCAAACCCATCCTGCTCATGTATCCCATTTCTTTCTTGGTTTCTTTTCTTTTGTTCTCTCCCAAATTTCTCGTTCTTTTTCCTTTCCTTTAGTTTTTTTCCACGTTCCTGATACATTTAGAATGTTCAATTCTTTCATTATTTTCATGCGGGTCTTCCACCTTCTGTATCTTTTTTCAGATTTTTACTGATGCAGCAACAATTTAGAATCTATCAACCTTTGCAACCTTCAATTGTAGCACCAAACAGGAGGCTTCTCGTGCACTGTGATTATATTAAAAAAAATGATAAATCTTGCTTAAAACCAGAGAGAGAGAGAGAGAGAGAGAGAGAGAAATTGAAGGGGACAGTTGAATATTCATTCAGCATTTTGAGGAACTTAAGCTTCCGTTCAAGTGCTCTGTAAGACTGCTGCTGTGATCGCGGCTGGGCAGAGCTGAGAGTGAAATCCTCAGGATTTTAGTGTTAGTGTATTCATTTTGTGCGGGAATGTTTTGCTAGTTAGAGATGTATTGACATGATCAAGGGGATGGGACGAGTGGTAAGCAGTTCGGTGCCGCTTAAGGAGGTCTCGAGTTCGAGACCTCACGTACGCAGACACCCCCTTGGAAGCCTCACCCGCCATTGCCAGACGTGCGACCCGGACCGACCAACGGATTAGTCAAGTATGGTTGGCTGAAAGATGTCATCTCACCGCTGATGGGGCCTACGTAGATACCGTGACTGACGACATAAAAAAAATGTATTGACATGTTGTGGTGCTGTCATGTCAGACGAGTGAACTGTGGACTGTGAATTGTGGGGGAGAGAGAGAGACAAAAACCAGAGAGGGATAAGAAAAGGAGAGACAAGTAATGATGAGGACGAGACAAGAGGAGTCAGGTAAAGTTCAAAAAAAAAAATCAAAAAAAAAGAGAGAGCACGCCCGGCCCGAGAGCCCAGCCGAGCCGACCCCAGTCACAGTTCAGTAGCCATCATCATTTAAAGGGCAAATCTTTGGGTTCGAATGCAATGCGGTGTTGGGCCCACCTAATTCCATCTGTCACGCGGATTCCTAGAGCGAGAGAGAGAGAGAGAATGTTTTGGGCCAGCAGAGTCAGGTAGTGAGTGAAGGGTTTGAAGGAGACATTCCTCGTAACCTTTTGTCACGGAATCGAAACTTGTTCATAAAAATTGAATTTTAAAAAAATAGCTAATTCTGGTGAATTCAAGTTTGTTTGACACCCCTTTTTCTTTCTTATTCTTTTAAATGGAGTCATTTCAAGATTAGAAGAGTTTTACTCGTTATTGAATTGAATCTAGGTATTTTAAACTTGAGTTAGTCAAGGAGTATTAAAGTTTTACTAAGAGGAGGAATACGCAAAATTTGTTTAACGTATTAGTATATGAGTTGATCCTGTGTCATTATTGTTCAGTAAAATTTTGAGTAATTCTCTGGAAAAGATAACACTCTTGGGATTTGTAATGCTTACGCCACGTTTCGCTCTATGTAAGATCGATTATGACTATGAAGATGCTCCTTCTCACTTTACTTTCAGAGACCCGTTAGTTAAGCCGTAGACAAGGGGAAAAAATTTGCGTTTTGAGGCAAAAGATCCAATACTACTGCTCATCTCTCTCTCTCTCTCCCTCTCTCTGTGTATACACATATATACAAACACACACACCATGCAATGCAGCATTATTATTCACCGATGGATTCCTCTCTGCCTTCGACGACCAGTTGTTCTCGATAGTCAACGTAAGCTCCTGACATTTAAAACTTATTAAATCTTTTAGGAAACGGATCGGATAATAGAATGAAAGAAAGGGATGATAATTGGAAGCATTTGAAAGAGAGGCATACCCACCCACTAACTAACTATGTATCCTGTCCTCATGCATGGAGATGGTGGACCGACCTTCCTCCAAGTCAAACTAGATATGATAGACAGATGCATCCTTTTTGTTGTTGCTATTGGGCATGACGATAATTCAGAATTTTTTGCATTGAGTGTGACAATGGATTTAACTTAAATGAAGAAGTTCTGGTACTGGAAGTTACAACAATGACTAGAAAAATAACGTAAGTCAAGTCTTCTGCTTTAGAAAAATAGATCATGAACTATTTAGGAATTATCTTCAGGGAGAAGTCTGCTTTAGTCATAGACTAGTTCATAAGGTTTTTGGAGCTGCTTAAACATAAACAGGGGGGCGGGGGGGTGTCGGTGAAAATGGTGGGAAAACGAATTTGACTTTCCTTGGATCCTGTGATGCACATCCATGATAGGAGCCGAGGGGAGGTGGGGAGTCCACTTCCCCACTTCTGCATCTGCATGTTAATCAATTTGCCGTATTAAAGGTAAAAAATAAAGGTGAATCAATGGAATGATTAAAAAGTTACAAAGGCAAAAGAAAAAGTTATGAAATTTAAAAGAAAAATTAAGAAAACCCCAGAAAAACCTAAAGCATGAGATACATACATATCAGGCAAAAGCAAAATACTACACTGACGTTAGAGATCGAGAGAAAGGAAAAGAAAACAAAAAACCAGCAAAACTGAAGCAGTACTGCAACAATGTATTTATTCAGGCTCAAGTGAAAGACATCTGTTTAGCCAGCTTCCTTTCCTTTCCTTCCCATATATCTCCTCTGCAGTTCCATGCTTTCATGTTTTTTTCCTCCATAGTTCAACTTTGATTCCACAGATATGTCATTAAACCCCTACAATCTTCATCATGAAAAGCATTTCTCCTCAGTCTCGCTCTCATCATCATCATCAAGACCCTCCCTCCCTTAAATTTATTCTCTTTGACGATCATCACTTGTCAATTACCAGAAGAAGTATCATCCACACTGAACATGGAATCACCTTCCCTTACTGCCCTCTTCTTCTTCCGCTTCTACTTCTACTTCTGCACATTCTCCTCCTCCCTCTTGTTTATCAGACCGTTCCTAGTTTCAGCAGATTCTGGTTCCCTCCCTCTTGAGCTCATCTCTCTGCTCTCCCTCAAATCCTCTCTCAAGGACCCTCTCTCAAGCTTCCATGGTTGGGATCCCACCCCCGTCTTCTCCAAGCCCAATTTCCAGGAACCAGTTTGGTGTGCATGGTCGGGTATTGAGTGCGACCCCAATACCTCCCACATCACGTCTCTCGACCTCTCCTTTCGCAACCTCTCGGGTGCCATCCCGAGAGAGATCCGGTATCTCTCAAGCTTGCTCCACTTGAACTTGAGTGGGAATGCCTTTGAAGGGCCTCTTCAGCCGGCACTGTTCGAGCTGATCCATCTCAGGACTCTTGACATAAGCCACAACTCATTCAACTCGACTTTCCCTCTGGGGCTATCGAAGCTTAAGTTTCTGCAGGTTCTCAATGCGTACAGCAACAGCTTCACAGGCCCTCTTCCCAGGGAATTCGTCCACCTCCAATTCTTGGAGCACCTCAACCTTGGAGGCAGCTACTTCCAGGACAATATTCCACCTGAGTATGGCAGTTTTCCAGGTCTGAAGACTCTGTGCCTGCAGGGCAATCTCTTAGAAGGCCCTATACCCCCTCACCTAGGCTTCTTGGCCCAGCTTGACCACCTCGAGATTGGATACAATGAGTATGAGGGCAATGTCCCAGCAGAATTCTCATTGCTATCAAACCTCAAGTACTTGGACATCGCCGGTGCAAATCTCTCAGGCCCGCTTCCTAGAGGGCTCGGCAACTTAACCATGTTGAACACATTGCTGCTTTTCGAGAACCGCTTCAGAGGTGAGATCCCATCCAGTTTTGCACAATTAAAAGCATTAAAAAGTCTCGACCTATCAAACAATGAACTCTCAAGTTCAATCCCGGAGTGGCTGGGATCGCTCAAGGAGCTGACAATTTTGAGCTTGATGAACAATAATCTCTCCGGAGAAATACCGGAATCACTAGGGGAGCTCCCAAATCTTGACACTCTCAACCTCTGGAACAACTCCCTGACAGGATTTCTACCTCAGAAGCTTGGGTCCAACTCAAAGTTGATAAAACTCGATGTATCCTCAAACTTGCTCACTGGAGCAGTCCCACCACATATCTGTCTAGGAAACAACCTGGTGAAGCTGCTGCTCTTCTCAAACAGGCTCGAGAATGAGCTACCCCAGTCCCTGGCCTCTTGCACTTCCCTGAGCCGGCTCAGGATCCAAAATAACCGGCTCAATGGGACTATCCCAAAGGGATTAGGATTGTTGCCAAACTTATCGTTTGTGGATCTCAGCAATAATGATTTCAGTGGTCCTATCCCTGAAGACCTTGGCAATTCCATGGCCCTGCAGTATCTGAACATATCAGGTAACTCATTTTTGAGCAATCTACCAGTGAATATATGGAGCAACCCCAATCTACAGGTACTCTCTGCCAGCTCAGCCAAGATCAACGGTGCGATCCCAGACTTCATAGGGTGCAGAAGCGTTTACAGAATAGAGTTGGCTGGGAACTTGCTCAATGGGACCATCCCATGGGACATTAGACACTGTGAGAAGCTCTTAACCCTCAACTTGAGCCACAACTCACTTGCAGGAATCATTCCGTGGGAGATTTCAGCTCTCCCCTCGATCACTGATGTGGACCTCTCCCACAACTTACTCAATGGGTCAATACCATCACACTTTGACAACTGCAAGACGCTTGAGAGCTTCAATGTCTCCTTCAACTTTCTCACAGGCCCTATCCCCTCTTCCAGCACTTTGTTTCGGAACCTCCATCCTTCTTCTTTCTCTGGGAATGAGGGCCTTTGTGGAGGAGTCTTAGCAAAGCCATGTGCAGCTGGTGTGCACGGAACTAGTGAGGTGGAAGCAGCTCGCCCCAGCAGCCACGGCGGATGGCAGGTACTGGGGCAATAGTCTGGATCACTGCCACTGCCTTTGGAGTAGGGATCTTCATACTTATCGCAGGCTCGAGGTGCTTCCATGCCAACTATGGCCGGAGATTTAGTGATGCCCATGAGGTCAGACCATGGAAGTTGACTGCTTTCCAGAGGCTTAACTTCACGGCAGAGGATGTGTTGGAATGCCTGTCGACGAGCAACAAAATCATAGGCATAGGGGCTACAGGGACGGTGTACAAGGCAGAGATGCCAGGTGGCGAGGTCATAGCGGTGAAGAAGCTGTGGGGTAAGCAGAAGGACAGCATCTGGAGGAGGAGAGGTGTCCTAGCAGAGGTTGATGTTCTAGGAAATGTGAGGCACAGGAATATTGTGAGACTACTGGGCTGTGTCAGCAACAAGGATAGCACAATGCTGCTCTATGAGTACATGCCCAATGGGAATTTGGATGATCTGTTGCACAAGAAGAGCAAGGGGGGAAACTTATTGGCAGATTGGTACACGAGATACAAAATCGCACTTGGGGTGGCCCAGGGAATATGCTATCTCCACCATGACTGTGACCCGGCCATCGTGCACAGAGACCTAAAGCCCAGTAATATACTCTTGGATGCAGAGATGGAGGCCCGTGTAGCCGACTTTGGGGTTGCCAAGCTAATTCAGGGCGAGGAGTCGATGTCTGTCATTGCTGGGTCCTATGGTTACATTGCCCCTGGTGAGTTTTGGCTGCTTTATTCCCTCTGCATTTCCCCATTGCCCTTGTTTTTTTTAGCTGAATTCCCTTTGGTTGTCTCACTATAGTTGCCAATTTTTTTTTTTTTTGGCGATGGAATGAAATGGAACATATAGATTGTTGTGACATAGAATAGCATTCTGGACTATCAAAGTTAAGGGTTGCTTAGGTTGAAGCAGTATGATTTGAAGCATGTATATAGGCCTCACCTACTTCCGGTGATCCTTAATAAGGTTTTCATTTTGAGCAGAATATGCATATACCCTGCAAGTTGATGAAAAGAGTGACATATACAGCTACGGTGTGGTGTTGATGGAGCTACTGAGCGGTAAACGGTCGGTAGACCCTGAGTTTGGGGACGGGAATAGCATAGTGGACTGGGTGAGGTCCAAAATGAAGACTAAGGACTGGGTGGTTGATATCTTGGACAAGAACACTGGAGCATCGTGCAGTTCTGTCAGGGAGGAGATGATGCAGCTGCTAAGGATCGCTTTGCTCTGCACCAGCAGGAATCCCGCAGACCGACCATCCATGAGGGATGTGGTGCTAATGCTACAAGAAGCAAGGCCCAAGAGGAAGCTGTTGCCAGCAAGCTTGTCAATGAATGGGAGTGATAATGGTGGGGATGGAAAGCAAGCACAGGCAGTGGATTGTTAATATGAGAAGATTTGCCTTTAATGGGTTGTCACATTTTACCCTCTCTATGTTTTTTTTCTTTCCACTTTTCTCTTCTTTTTGTTGATATTTGAATGGGTTGGTGATTGGTATAGGAGAAGTGGTTTCTTTCTTTCAGGATTTTGATAGATTTTTTGCTTTCTTTTCTATTTTTGGAGTTTGCACTCCCCTCCTGCTGTTATTTTGAGCCAACATTGGTGCAAAATGTATGGACTGGGGCGTGGTAGTTATGTTGAATGGAGTGATTGACTGAAGTTGATAACGATAATCCTCTGCAGTCCTATCCTCTGGACCAGTGAACTGATCCTTGTACTCACATATTCCATGGTTCAGCTGTGTTATGGACCCCCTGTAATGCACACATCAACATAATGGTAAGATCATGCCCCAGCATATGGAAGTTGCTAAACATTTTCTCCTTTTACAGCATTCTTTTCTCTGGTTAGCAGTTACGTGGGATTGGAGAAGATGCACACCTCTGTCAGAAGAATGGCACATTTGCTGTTAACCTTAGCTTGATGGCAGTGATCACTGATTAGCATGATCCCTCCTTAAGGCTGAGATGATTAGGGATGAAGTTGATGGCAGTCTACTAGCCAGACTGTGCTCTGGGAAATTTGGGCTGCAGCCTAGTAAGAGGAAGGACCCAGCTCCAGAGACTCAATTATGACACAATCACATTTGACAATCCTTCTATAGGGCTTTTCTATCCATATATAACTGAGCTGAACCCAAGAAAGCTACATGCTTTGCCATTGAATATTACTGCTCGATATTAAGAAGCGAGGAAACATGGATTCTTGTGATAATCTACTCTTAGTTTTCTTGGAAAACAAAGGAAATGCCTATGCAGGATGTATTCAGCTGGTGAAAACATGAAAAAGGAACCCCAAAGAATTGCACGAAAATGGACTCTTCTTCTTTAAATGCAAAATCCAAATTATCGAAATTCATTTTTTCCAAATTCTGATCAGAACTTGGGCATCCCTCGGTGCACTACACATTGAAAATTTTTGAAGTATGATTTTCAACTCGTCTGTCATGAGATTGGAAAATTTTCATCTCTTTCCTCTCAAGCACTCTCCAGCTGCTTGGATTAGGTTACTTCTCAAGCTCTGCTCCTCTACCTGTAAATAAATGCAGGAAGAAAAGAAGAGCAAATTATACTTCTCAAATGAATAATCAAAATCTAACCCTGAATCATAGCAATTCAAATAATTATGCACTCACCGTGAGAGTTAAAATATCAGGAAGGATATTCTCTGTTTCCTGTGCGCACTCATTTTGACGTTTAATGGTATGGGAAGCTTCTCCGATCAGAAGTTGCATATTTTCTGCCTGCCAAATCCAATAAGAAAAGAAACTATTCAATTCCAGGAAAAGGAATAATCACCGTTTAGTTTTTAATCTCTGTTGAAACATACATATGGAAATGTGACCGGGACCTTTTCAGAAAATTTGATGCACACCATAACGAGGTCGTCCACAACTTCCATGGCCGATCTTATAGCTTCATCAAGAGCACCCATATCTGTCTACAATCAAATTGAAATGGTTGATTATTTATTTATTTACTGATTTGGTTCCGAGTAGAAATAGAAAGGAGATTGACAGATTATATGTAAATATATGTAATCAGATTAATTGTAATTATCACCTGGGCACCCTGTAACATAGGGACATTGCTAGAGAAGGCAGAGAGCTTTCTGATCAACTTGCTCACACCTTCACTGTATTTTCTCTCCAATTTCTCCCAGTCGTTGAGGAAATATATCTGGGAAGTTATAATCTCATAGAGCTTGATGCCGTATATGATCCACTGCACCTCGATTCGCTTCTCCACCACCGAGCATCTCAATTTCGAGATCCTTAACCAAACCCAGAATAACTTGTCCTGAAACCCGTCAAATAAATAAAAATAAAATTACGACACTACTCGGTATGTACTATAATCCATTAGTCCAAGGATTTTCAAACATAATTTTATGACTTACAACAAACCCTTCAAGCTCTAGATGAAAGAAATGAGTGTAAAGAGCAAAAATTAGTATACTAGCTAGCAAGCAAAATTCAGTGAAATGGCTCTCGACTGTTTATCTATACCATAGTCTATGTACTTAAACTAGCTAAGAAGATATGTAACAAGCTCTCGGCAATAGGGGAGTAATGATTGAGAGAGGTACCTCCGCCGTCCTTTTCACGGCTATCAGCGCCGCATCAGCTCTAGCATTTGCAAACCTCCACTGCAGAAGCCTGTTGTGCAGCATCTTGAGCCTGTGGAACTCCTCCTTTTCGAGTGGAGAAACCTTCTTCTGTCCCCTGAAGTACTTGAGAACCTTGCTGATGCTGCCTCCACTGCTGCTTCCATCTGACTTGGCCCGTACGCTACTTGAAGTTGAAGAACTCTGAAGATCGAGTGGAGTCTGCCTTGGAGGCGGGGTCCATGCAGATGAGGGAGAAGGTGGCGCCGACCGGGCCTTCCTTGTTACACCGGGACTGTGAAGATTACCATGCTGAGGCGATTTAGTAGCACCCACATCTCCTTTACGGCCCCGTGGTTTCCTTTGCAAGAGGGGGACTGATGAAACAGGAGACTTCTCACTTTCTTGGTCTCCTTTTGGTGTAGCTCTTGATTTTGTAGTTGATTTTGAACGGAGGGAATATCTTTGGCTAGAGCATCGACTGGTGTCAGAAGAAGCCGCCATAGGCATGGCTGCCGGAGCTACACTTCTGCTCCGGAGAAGACGAGTCGGTGGCGGAGGTGCAGCCATTACAACGCAAAGGGCCGGTACTCTTTTCAGCGTGAGTGGATGGAGGAGAAATCTCTGGGTTAGACGACCGCTGCACATATGATTAGTGTATGGAATTGGTTTATGAGAGAGTTGCTAATTAAGCCGGCGACAGTGTTTGGTTTGAGCCGAGAGAAGTTGAGTGCACGTTGAGAATGTTCTACAGGAGACTAGGATAGGCTTTCACGATGAAAGCCATTTTCCTTTGAAAGGGAAAAATTATTAAATAATTATCAATTAATTAATTAAAGTCTCTCAACCGAAATCATTGGATAAGTTTACTGACTCTTCCAAAAAAAAGTCCTGCAAAGCCAACATAGGTTGAATGTCTCGACACAGGCCATGCCAAAACCTGACTCTTCGGAGCATCGACTAAAATAGGATCATCACAGATGTCCAAATGGGTCATCCAACACAGGTAGTTGCTCGACGTGAAAATTTAAACTCTCTAAGTGAGAAAAAAATTCAATCGCTTAGCTTCCATTTTTCCGTTTTAATTTTTGTTGGCTTCTAGCTTACATAGAGAGAAAGCTTCGGCCAAAATGTGTGTCTTGGGTCAACCCTTTTGGACAGCGCATTAGCTCAACACTCCCAGGCCAAAGAATAGAGTACTGTTGTTGTTGTTGTTGTTGTTTTTGCTTGTTTGATATAAACTTACGAATAAGAAAGTTTCCAGGGTAGGAGTCAGCATAAGTTGTGTTTCGGAAGATGCTAGAACACGTTGACAAACCTTAAAATGGCTGGAAAAAGATCTTGAATTGTGACATGGTTTCCAACAACTAAATAAAATTCATCAGAGAAACTTGTAGGAATGCCATGAAGAAGAATCATCTTAAACCTCTCTATTTTATTTGAAACCAATATAAATAGCACGTATTCCGTGTCAGATAAATGTCTGATTCATTTTTGCATCTCCAAATCATAATAAATCTACGGATATGTGCAGATTGCACTGTATATGTGCAGAATAATTGTAATCAAACGATTTAGATTTTTTTTTTTTGGCCATCAGAGAAAATCTAATTTGAGGTCACCTATTAATTGCTCTCTCTGTGTCTCTTTCTGTTGACTTTTCAGCGAGAAATAGAAGGAAGCGGTTAGGCTAGAAGAACAGCTGGATACAGTGTAACAGAGCAAGGTAGCTTCTGTGACGACTGTTCATTCATTTCTTCCATGAACAGATCCACGAAACGACGAAGAATTCACTTAATGGAGAGGGCCTCGAACGGGGAACGACAAAGGAAAGGAGGATAAGGAGGATGCCAAAAGAAGCCAAAACTCACTAAAGTTACATTTTTAAAGTCCAGCAAAAAAATGAATATAATCCTAATTCGATGATACATAAATGGTATCGATACTCCAAGAACGCTCCAACAACTTCAAGGCAACCGGATCATCATAAGGGTTTTTTTTTTTTTTTTATATTGATGGTATCTGATACCGTAGCAATCAATTAATCCACCGAATGATTTATTATGCAATCATCATAACAGCTGCTTTTGAGAATTTACGAGACATCCCGTATGTATATGAATTGTGTCAAACTTTCTAGACCAACTTATGACTCGTGATTAAACGGCGAAGTGCTTTCACAAGCTAGTTACTAGATGATTACAAAGTAATCTGGTTTTTTAGTGCAGTATATCTTAGTACCAGCGTCCTTGATTATTTTAGCAATTACCTTCCAGCACTTCTCACTCCGAATCTGCATAACCAAACTTGGAATTATGCGATTCTCTAGCATATATTATGTGATCGATCTGGACTAGAAAATACCACTGGACTACCCACAACTGCAATGGAGGTGAGTATATCAAAGCACCGAGCATCGACTGACTCGGTTTTCATAAGTTCACGCACCTGTTGATTAGTCTACTGCGAACAGGCAAGCAACAAGGAAGCTATATCGATGATCAGAAGCTATTGTCAGTTGCCATATAATCTATATCAATGATACCATCATCAATTGTCAATCACTAGAAGGCTTCCAAATGAACTTCATAGATAAAATATATTTACAACCTGTCAAGATATAAACTTATAACTGAAATCATCCTCCCATAACCCACCCAACGTCCAATTAATCATCTATATATCAATCACTATTGAAGCTGGAGAATCCTCCGTTTGTTCGGACGAAACATTTCTTCGTCATCATTTGGCACCTTAAACTCGCTCAGCACTTCTTCATCTTCCTCCTCACGCATAATTGGTATGTTAAGATCGACAGGGTTCTTATCTGTCAATACCGAAACTGAATCATTGTTAGCATTAGAGCTGTGGAGATGGACTTTCTTGTGCCCTCCCAGTGCTTGGCCTGAATCGAACACTCGGTAGCAATAGGGGCACTCGAAGATCCTCCTGCTAGCCCCAGTAATTGCGTAATTGTTGTTAGTGTGACTCGCTCTGTGCCCGCCCAGCGCCTGATACGATCTGAAACATTTGTTGCATGTCTCACACCTGTACTCAGCCCGACTCCGATCCCGTGTCAGGCAGAACGTCTCGTCGTCTTCATCTGAATGATCATCATTATCTTCTTGTTCTTCTTCTTGTTCTGCTGCTGCTCCGGCGTTTATGTCTTTCCACCAGTTACGGGAGAGCATCATGAGGCAGAGAGCGACATCCTCCTCGGAGAGGTCGTCTGAGGTCGATGAGTGCTCTGGCGTCTTGATGACCGGTCCCAGGCGTAGTTTTGGCTCGGTCTTGTTACATCCTCGTTCACCATAATTGGTGTCAGAGGGTCTGCGGTTGGAGGATCGGCACTCAGATTTGACCCGGTCGGTTGTTGACTCGGCTGAATCGAGCTTGGGTGGTAAGGGGAGTTTGGCAAAGTGGGATCTCATATGGCCGCCGATGGCCTTACCACTGGAGAAGCATCTGCTGCAGATCTTGCAGACTCTATTTTTCTCCATGCGATGATGATGAAGAAAGAGGATCGGATTGACAGGAGGAGAGCACTTCTGAAACTAAAAGCCAAGCTAGAGGGGCGGATCGTTAGTAGAGGAAGGAGAAGAAGGTGACAAAGCGAAGGTTCCACGGAAATGCAGAAAGGGATGGGAGATGGAAGATTGTATTCTCACTGAAACCAAGGGACCTTGGTGAATGAATGAATGAATTATTGAATTTAATACCCTCTTTTTCTCCTTTCTTTTAATTTTCCTTTTTCAACGTCCTTTGGTGATATATATATACACACACTCATATTTGTATGTACGTGTGAACAGAAGAAGAATAGTTTGACGGATGGTTCTGTTCTGGGGAGAAATTCTTAAATGATCATATTTCATCACATAATCTGATAAAATACTAATTAAAATATAATAAATAAATAAATTAATATTAATTACTTGAACCCACTGTATCATTGTTAAGATTTTTTTGTTTAACAATTTTCAACAAGATCCTCATTACCCATTATATTATATTATTTAATTTTTTTTTATCAACGTATTATATTATTTACTTAATTATTATTATTATTGCACCTTTATGATACGCGGTGTATACTTAATATACACAATAAAAATGGTATCTTTTGGGGGGATATGCATTCAAAACAAGAACATTAATGAACATCTCTGTCAAAAAAAAAAAAAAAAGAAGAGGAGGAAGATATCCCTTGAAGGATCGATGCTGGACCTTTGAAATGCTTTTCATCAAAATATTGTGAAAGTGCTCCATGTGCCTGTGGTTACAAGTTATAAATTCAATTCATTTAAAAAGGGCTAAATTAAAATGAGTTGCTTGTCCAATTGACGTGAAAGATAAATGAGGTCAATATTCGAAAATATTAGGTATACCTTTCTAATTTCCCTTTCTACGAAATTCAAATGAAATAATGAAGAACCAAGCAAGTTACATGCATATGGTTTTAGAAATGATCAGTGTGCGGGGATAATGGTAATCGTCATATGTTTTCCCGTTAAGGGAAGATGAGTGGTGCGCTGAATGGGGGAGAATAATCTTAGTGGAAACTCAGGCGGGTACTTGTCCCCCCTTCATAATTGGCCAATTGAAATCCCTCCCCCCCAAAAAAAAGAGTTACCCTAATAATAAAAACGAGATGATTATATCTCACGATTACGTGATGAGAAAAAATCAATTAAATTGATTTAATTAGCATTAATTATAATAAATAATCGGGTGATTAATACTAATATGTACTTTTGACATATTTGAACGGGTGTTTTCGTTCGTCATATGGTGATGTATGATCATATAAGAATTTCTGAAAGAATTGATTTTTTTAATGATATCAATAAAATTAATGTGAATTAAAGCATAACGTTTACGTTCGGAGAAAGTCTTATTTATAATGTAGTTACATAACTCAATATATAATAATTAACTCTAATACGTTAAAAATTGAAGTATAAAAAGGACATAGTTACTGAAATTGTTGAATGTACACGGTTTTCAGCAAACTGTTAACGTCTAGCAAGCATAAAGCTATTAGCGGAAACTAAGACATGCTACGAGTCTTACGACCACATGCATGATACAACACAACAGGACACGCTGACTCCCAAGAAGATAATGTATCACTCCCCTACTACATTACTTGAACAACAGAGAGAGAGAAGAAAAGAAAAGGGAGGCATAATCAAAGAATTAGATGCGACCCTCCGAGAATCCTGGGCTCGAATCTTGCACATCAGAAGCGAACACAACATTGTCATACAGGAGACCTGCTGCCGTGGCTCCCACCAATGGACCTACCCAGTAGACTGCTTGGTTCCTGAAACTGCCCGCCACAAGGGCCGATCCGAAGGCGCAGGCTGGGTTCATTGACCCACCCGATAACGGGCCCGAGGCTAGGACTCCGGCCCCGGCCACAAACCCTATCATGACGGGCCCAATGGCACCCAGGGGACCGTTCCTCGGGTCCCCTGCAGCATAGACTGTGTACACCAAGGCAAATGTGAAGACACCCTCTAGAATAGATGACCCGAACCCGGTCATTTCCTGCGATATCGCAACGCTTGGGATGGCCTGAGAAATGTCAGAAAAATTCGTAAACAGAAGGATTTTAGAGATCATCTTCGACAGTGTTTGAACTTTACATTAATCTTCATAAATTAGTACATGTTATTAACTACCTGTCCAGCAGTTGTGGCTTTTAAGAGGACACAAGCCATAATGGAAGCCAACATTTGTGAAATCCAGTAGAATATGGCTGTCGGGACACTAATATGACCTCCGATCGCCATTGAAAATGTGACGGCGGGATTCACGTGTCCGCCAGAGATGCTCCTGGCAATGTAAACTGCACATGCTAGCGCAAAGGCAGTAGCCACCGCCACCGCCACTGGAGCGGCTGGTTCTGCAACAGCACCCGGCATCATTTTCCCTGTAAACAGCCGGGGCGGCAAGGTATCAGAATTTTAGAAAATGAAAGAGGGATCAGAGGAAGAGCCTCGATATGCCAAAACGTGACACAATATATCATTTTTATTACCCCGAGCACAATCAAATTTGCTGGAGAAATGAGGAAGTTGGGGATAACAATATATACATACGGGAAGATAGGGCGGAACCGACGACAGCAAGGACGAAGAAGAAAGTGGAGATGAACTCAGCGAGGTAAGAGCGTAGAGCGCACTTCGTGATGGCTTCTCTAAAACGGGCGGCCAGAGCAGACGGAGCCATTGCGAAAGTTGTAGAAGGACGAAGAAGAAGAAGAAGAAGAGCGAAGATGAGCTTTGTGCGTTTGTTTTTAAGGAAACTACTGGCCGTCTCGTTAAGAGACACGACGATATTTTGAACTTCCGTTAACCGGCCGAGTCTACGTGGCGGCATTTCACTGGGCGAGCTTTGCGGCACTAGTGTTTCTGGAGTTTGAATAATAAGAAATACCATATGGGCTTATGTCGAAAATTTAGGTCCAGCCCAATAGCGGGCTCGGTACGAGGTAAGTTCTCAAGCCCGAATGGCCCCCAATAATACTTCCAAAATGGAATGTCACTGTGTCGGGGGAGGGGGGAAAAATTACTGGCTGAGATTATTCATTGGTCATATTTATATTCATATTTTTGCTGGTAGATTAAAAGGAAAGATAATGACGGCGAAAAAACAATATGTCCATAAATTTCTTGGAATCACAATCTGTTGGCATGTGCCCCACATTATTCCAACATTATATTCCCTACACAGGTGGCAGCCGCCTCAAGATTCGGCTCTTACATGAAGAATCTTAAACCCATGTCTCTAAAAGACTCAAATCTTAGACCCATGTCTCTAAAAGACTCAACTGTTGGGAAAGAACTCGTTCAAGTCCAGCATGTCTCGGGTAGAGAGGGCAGAATCCGCAGGATGTCTGATGCAAACCAAGAACGAACGGTAACATCCCTCTATAAATCGTTTCTACACCATCGGTACTATCAATCAACAAAACAAAAAATAACAAGAGAAATGTGGTTCTAGAAACATCTGCATTCGAATTCCGGAGAGAAATCACTAATCACTTCCCCTACTTGCAACTCCCAGATCTTGGATGCGAGACCTTCCTACAGAGCTTGCATCTCTAACTTGGTGTGCTCTCCACTGTTGTTGTCATTTGTAGCAGGACCAGGGGCGGGAGGCTGCTGGGGATCTCGGTCCGAGTTCATCTCCTGAACAGGGGGTGGGTTAATTATAGTCATTGGCATGACCATGTTGTCCGAGAGACGGGCCTTCATCTCCCTGTGCTCTTGGCACAGGGCACACCAGTGCATGCAGCAATGGACCATACATGGATCACACGGTGAATTCTGCACCCATCCAAAATGAGAGACATGATAATTTCTCTGGGTTATAAGCTCAAAAAATGATCAGACAACCGGAAATTACTAATTGAAAAACTTGGAGACGATGGAGAAGAAAAGATGCAAGCTATAATGCTAAATCTTCTTGAATGTCCAGCTTAGGCCAGTGTTGCCAGCCAGTCCGATCATGACACAACAAATCACTACAGCATTTCTCGCACACAGGTTTCCCGGAGTGCCCATGGTTGCCAAGGTATTGCTCGTCCAGGGGGGTTGGGGGGTGGGGGTGGGGAATTAATGCCGTTGCAACAGAATACTAGAAAGAACAAAAAAAGGATGAACTAAAAAAATTTTAACAGTGACAATTGAATAGTCTGGGTTTATGCAATTCCTATATGAATCAGAGATGATGTGATGCATTATTATACATGAATAGAATTAATACCGTTCTCCCGACATGCCACTGACATACCTTTAGATGATAGTTTTTCTGAAGGGACTGTCGGACAAGACCGGTGTAAATCCCACACATCCACCAAGCAAATAGTAGACCTTCGCATATGAGGAATGAGGTGTGAGGGTCAATTCCATGGAAGAATGCTGTAGCTGCCGCTAGTGCTATACCGCCTTCCACACAAGCAGCATGACAAATGCACGGTGTCGTCCAAGGGGTATCTTCTCTCAAGCTCTCAATATTCCGACCGAATAGAACGCAAGGACAGAACAGTCCGGTCCAGCCTACAAGGAAACAAATGACATGAGACAACCACACAATGATTTAAGGCCCAATATCCATTTATATTTCAAAGATCAAGATAGATTATCCGAACATGGAGTTTCTGATAACATGCTTGGTTCATGTCAATCATATACATGACCCACAATAACAAATCAAGAGGGCAGTAGATAAATGAGCCAGCTTACAGCTCTCCCTGTCTTCAGCACAGCCAAAGATTCCAGTCGTCCAACTCTCATCAGCAGGTGGTTGAAAGCTCTCCGGCAGAGCCTGTCCACACTCATTGCATTTCCGAGCGTTCAACTGCATGACAGCCATGCCATCAGCGTATCCATATTTATTCACATAAACATAACTCAGGAGAGGCCTGCCTGAAGATTTGAAAATGCATATTCTTTGCAGGGAAAGCAACATACAGCGCTACCCATGAATACCATGCCAAAACCTTTCAATTTCACGATATCAATTTTCTATCCCTAAGTCGTCAAAAGAAAGCTCCGTCCCTGCGGCATCTTTGGCATTAGCATGAATAACAAGTTCACGATCTGATGAAGATCCACAGCAATTTAAGGGAAATCGAGCTCATCCTTAAATGAAACATCAATTTCTATGTGCTCATAGGAACAATAAGCGTGATCTCGGGTATCTAAATCAATTGACTCTACTCCTAGAGCAGATCTCCAACAACATCAAGCGAATACAATAAAAAAGAAACCCCTAAAGTATAAAGGACATAAATTTAAACAGTCAGCGGCAATTAAGAGGAGGGATGTAACGGGGGAGAGATGAGAAAAGAACCTGAGGAACCTCGATAGGCTGGTTGAGCTCACCGGGCTTTATGTCCTCCACAGGCGCCTGATCCTTGGTCAGCTTAACGTAACGAGATTGCCTTGATCCCTCCGCCATTAGAGAGCAAATCTGCCGCCTCTGCTTTTGACTGACGAAGAACCAGAAGATCCGGATTTTGGAGAGGATGAAGAAAATCAGAGAGCCTAAACAAAGAAATTCTCCGAAAGACCTCAACTTGTGGTAGGGAAAGCAGAAAATCACAGATCGGGGGACTGCTCAGTGATGTAGCAGAGATATTGAAGCGGAGTTCAAGGAGTGGGTGAGATATGGAGCGCGGAGCTTGGGAAACCTCGTCCTGCCTACGCGAGACAAGAACCTCAGCAGAAACCTAATGGGGAGGCCGGATTTACGCGAAATTTTCGAGGTCAATGGGGTCATCCAACTTCCCCAGTTGGATAAACTCAAGACTTCTGACTCCGGACCAAGGGAGACGAAGAAGAAAACGGGGGAGGACCTGTCTCTCGTGCACTTTATAAACACCCGGTGTATACGCCTGCCTTCACGGGAGTGATATCTTTATGAGCTGGGAAAGCGTACACCTGGGCACACTATGTAATTTCGAGTACAGGCATGGGGTCTCAGCAGAGACTACACAAGGGGCCTGGGCCGTTTTGGGCTTCAAACTTAAAACCCACGTGATGAAGTGCTTGGAATGCCAACGAAACCCAAAGCTTACTATTGTTTCCTGTGCAGAAGACGAATGGATAAGATGAACCTGTCTGTCTCGACCTTTACGTTTATGTATATTACTGGAAAACCCGTACCTTACAGTGGAATATAAATTATTAAGAACATAAATATTTATAATTTATTAAAATAAAATAATAGTAAAGAGAATATACGATAATATTGAGAGCAAAGATACATCTAGCATAGATCGTACAATATAAGAACATAAATTATTTATATATTTATGCAGAAAATAAAAGATCTTACTTGACTCCCTGGGCAAAGAATAAAAAGGAAAGGGAAAACAAAGAAAAGAGAATGTAGATTGAAAAAAAAAAAAGGAAGGCTACTTGGGGGATTTCTGTGGATAAAAAATTCAAAAAAATAAAATTTTATAAGAAACTATCACGTGGAGGGTTGAATAATCATGTTTTAATATATTAAGATATATATATATATATATATATATATATGCAAAATTGTTTTGTCCCGTGCGATTCAGCAAGTGAAAAAAATGAATGAAGAATTAATTAATTCTTCCATCAATGTCACTGGACGAGTCTACCTCGCTCCAGGCACATAAGGCCCTCAGTAAAGTTCGCAATTGACGGGCTCGGCTTAGGCCCAATAGGCCCATTTTTTGTTCATTTGGTCTGGGCCAATCCATGTCTCAACCTGGTATAGGCCAACTTAAAGCAATTGACAAAATCCAATCCCATCCCATCCCATCCCATCCATCTCCCCAAAGCAAGGTGCCTGCTGCACACTGCACCCCCGACGCTCTACCGTCTTCAAAGCCATTCCTAGAATCCTCCTCCGAACCCTAGGTTTGGACTTGGAGTTAAAAGATCAGTAATCTCTCCTGATCGATTCTCCCCTTACTCTTTAATTAACTAAAGCTCTGCGTGGTGGCAAGCAATATCTTATCTGTTAGTCGGCCATGGATGCTCAGCGAGCTTTGCTGGACGAGCTTATGGGCTCAGGTACACCCAGGCTAAAACATGGAGATCGTTGCTTGATAATTTCTTTATTCTTCTTCGCCTGTATTTGTTATTGCCTGCGTTTGGTTGGTTTTGATGTTTTATGCAGTTTCTGACAAGAGTTAGTGTCTTTGTTTGGCGGGTTCCAGCTCGTAACTTAACGGAGGAAGAGAAGAAAGGATACAAGGAAGTCAGATGGGATGATAAGGAGGTCTGTGCATTTTACATGGTCAGGTTTTGTCCCCACGATCTCTTCGTCAATACTCGGAGCGACCTCGGTGAGTTTGATACACTGCTCTCTCTTCTGCAACGAGTCATGTCCTTTCTTGATTTCCTCTCTCGGGAAAGATTAGAAAAACTTATACAATTGACAATCATTATTGATCTGCTCTCTCTTTTGCAACAATTCATGTCCTTCTGGATTTCTTTTCCTGAGAAAGATCGGGAAAAAGTTACACAATTGGAAATCCATTATTGGTGTATGTCAGTGGGTTCTATTTTATCGGAACTAGAATTCAGCACGTGCTATCGTGATGGTTATGAACGAAGGTGGAATTCCCTTTGAACTGAGCATGCTGAGCTCTTATGGGGACAGGGAGCTGACTAAATTGTGGGTCTTGATCTCAACGAGCAGCAATTGCTTGGAAATAAAAATTGAGATCCGTTCACAACTCTCTAAAAGAGAGATTGAACTTAGATGTGTCTTTGTGAATTGATGAAAGAGCAAAAGTTGTCTTGGGTTCAGTTATTTAACTTAGATGTCTCTTTGTGCATTGATGAAAGAACAAAAGTTGTCTTGGGTTCAGTTATTTACTTGATTTCACAAGTGGTGGGTTCCGAAATTTTTTCCTGTTGATTATGCAACCTGTTAAAGATCCTCCTTTGTCAAGTGGCATTCTTCAGAACCAACTATGGATAATTCACAATGGAGTTTGGTTAGTCATGCCTTAATCTGAGCTCCATATTTTTCAGGTCCGTGTCCAAGAATCCATGATTTGAAGTTGAAAGAAAGGTGTGGCATGTTTATAGATATTAATTTATTTATTTTTGAGGATATATATTCCCTGAGACCGGAAACTTTCATCCCATTCTTCTGAATGTGATCGCTATAGGTTTTCCTAATGTGGAATCTTTCATGTAAGTTGCTGCATGGTGTCTGCTATTAAATGTTCTGAAATATCTTGGTCCTTTTGTCCTTAGCTTTGAGAACTCTCCAAGGCATGATGCTTATGTGCCAAAATTCGAAGCTGAACTGGCTCACTTCTGTGAGAAACTGGTAAGTATTCTTGGAAATATTTGAAGAGTTATTACCTTTATGTAAGATGTGCGTAATGTTGGCGTATCTAAATTTTTCGTAGGTAACAGACTTGGATAGAAGAGTTAGACGTGGCCGTGAGCGACTTGCACAAGATGCAGAACCTGTGCCAACTGCTCCTCTTTCTGCTGAAAAATCTGAACAACTGTCAGTGCTGGAGGAGAAAATTAAAAACTTGCTAGAGCAGGTGGAGGCCCTCGGTGAATCTGGAAAAGTAGATGAAGCTGAAGCTCTAATGAGAAAGGTTTTGCCAGCTATACTAGATACTTGCAGAACACCTACTTATTACTTATGTATTTTTGTGGACAAATTTGGATGTGAATCTTTTGTTACCTCTCCTTCGGAAAGCCCTTGTGACCACTACGCAAAAGCAGCAAATAGAGTTCAGCTTTAGCCAGCATTGACCGTGCTGTGCAATTTGCACTTGCATTCTGATGGGATTTTAGAAGGCTGTGCATTTTGAATATCACTTTACTACTTATTTCTTCTGCACGATTTGAGACTTATGTATTGATCTTGATCCCAATTGTTCTCAGGTGGAGATGCTTAACTCCGAGAAAACTGCTTTGACGCAGCCTACCCAGAATGAGAAGGTTCTGATGCTTGCACAGGAGAAGAAGATGGCTCTTTGTGAGATATGTGGCTCTTTCCTAGTGGCTAACGATGCAGCAGAGCGAGTCCAGTCTCATATCACTGGAAAGCAGCATGTTGGTTATGGCATGGTTCGGGACTTCATATTGGAGTACAAGGTTATTTTTCATTTAAATAGCTATTTTCTAGATGGATATTTAACTTTAGTTCATTTGGTAAATATTATAGATTTTCCTCTTCAGGCTGCGAAGGAGAAGAAAAGGGATGAGGAAAGATTAGCCAGGGAGAAAGAAGCTGAAGAGAGGAGGAAGAAAAAAGAGAAGGAATATGATAGCCAGAGAAGTGAATCGAGGGACCGGGACAGATCCCATGATAAGGACAATGACAGGGAAAGGGAGCGAGACCGCTACCGGGAACGTGATCGGCATCGTGATAGAAGTGGTCGGGATAGAGGGAGAGGGACAGATTGGAGATCCAGGAATGGAAGAGATGTGGGCAGGGACAGGTACCGAGACAGGAGCAGGTCAAGATCCCCTGGAAGACATGGGTACAGGAGGTCATCTCGGAGTCCGGTTCACTAATGTTTTGGATCTTGTGGTTAGATGAAGTCAGGACTTTATTGAGGTAGATTTTCACTTCAAAAGGTATCGTGCGCATGATTTTGAAGATTACTGTTACATTTATCCCATGGGGTGAAACTCGTCTTTCCTATCTCACAGATTTGTTGAGTTGAAACAATATGATCTCGCTTTCGTCGTAGTTAAAGAAGAGAAAGCTTGAGGTAGGTATTGCGCTGCAGTTGTTGTTAAGTCTGTTTATTATCATACATTTGGGCTTTTGTTTTTGGATCAGATTCATTGTCTCCTAAAGGCCTATTCCAGAGCCTCGTCCTTTACCTGAGCCGTGAATCCCAGCTGATCTTTTATCCTGCGCATATTAAAGAACAGGCTACAAATAGACGCGAATGCAACTGCTACCAGTTATTTGCCTTGAATTTTGAGGTAAATAATTAGTCCTTCTCACATGGAAAGAACCAGGGTTGCTCACTGCATATGATGGTCTATTTTTTTTTTTTCTTCGATGATAGTAAGCTCTTTAAGTCCATTTAAGTTATAATTTTCTGGGAGAAACATGCATGAGCTTTCCAGGAGATGCTTCTGGGAGTAGATTTTATGATCATACTTAGGGCAGGTTTATCTTCATATGGAGTCGTCCCACAGCCCCTATGCACATTCAGTTTCTGGGATAAAGGTAACAAAAATTCCCAAGTAGCTCTAGCTTACAGCCCACGTAGTGTATATATCGTGTTTTTTCACATTTCAACACTTGGTGTTTAATTATGCTTTAGCTTTTTTGTAGAGGGATGTATAAATCGCTGGCTTCTTTCTGTTTGCTTAGAAACAGAAATTTTATTAGCTGATGTGCCATTCCATGATCAAGAAAGTGGTGGAATGCCACTCTCTGTTGAGGTAAACATGTGACTCCACCATTCATCATGTTCAGAGCACTCTCTCGAAAATTGCTTCTCGGTTCCAAAGCTGCTTGTAATGAATGAAACTGTAGAAGGAATTGAGATTCTAACCTTTGTTTGGATGGAGGGGAGGGAAATGGGAAGGTGAATGGAAGGGAATGATTGGAAAATATTTTACCTTATTTTAATATGTTAAGATTATAATAGGAGAAAAGGATGAAAGAATTAGTTTTGTGTGCATATAATTTGTTAGTTAATAGTACACTTCTATTTATCTTACACACTTGGTATAGAACTTTTTATTTAATAAATGAGTACGCTCTTCTCCTTGTATCGCATTCAATCAATGCTCTATTGAGTTTTATTTCTCGTATTCATTTCTTGAAGTTTGTGTTATAGACTCATGGATCTTACGTCTCGTGTAATTAAGAAGAAATACTCAGTCTAAATTCCATTTACATAAACTTCAAAGAGCTTAACCCACAGAAATGGTAAAATATTACTCTCAATCCATCAGTGCGTAAGTACCAAATGTAATTTGCATGATTACATCTTTTTTTATTTGCATTGGACAACTGAGTATTGCTTTCAACTCATTAGTGTGTCCAACAAAAAATATATATGAAGTCGAGAGTAGATAGGCGACAATCGTTTGCATTTTGTGTGTAAAAGAGAGAGAGAGATTAAGATTTTGTACTGGTTTCACAAAAGGAGTAATTTGATCGTTTTCTTTTAAATGGCTCTTTTTTTTAAACCCATATTAAGGTGAAAGGAAAATGAGATTGAAGATGGATTCTCGAAAAGTATTGTATAGCCCGGAATTTGGGAGGAAAGAGACTCAAAAGTGCGTTATGAACTTTTGAATTTGGGATGGCTGATCCAAACCTTGTCCCATCTGTCATGTGTAAGATGATCTTTGCTGGCAGTCGTTTTTGTTGATCGCAGCCGCAGGAGGCTCGCGTTTCATGGGCCGGGCGGTCATCAATACTGTTTCGCTGATGTTAGCAGCTGAAAGGTTTTAGTTCTACTTTCCTTCCGCACTCAATTTGTCTCCTGTTCTTTCTGGCTGGATATCTTTTAAATATTTTTCTGTGCCACATGTGGCATGTATATTTAATTCATTATTGAAATCATGGCCTGGCTAAAATTGATCAGAGTTATATATATCAAAATCACAGCACAGCACCATGATGTATGAATTTCATAAAATAGTGCACGTGTATTCCAAAAATGTTGTTATCTAATTGATTATTAGCTTCGGACTCCACATTCAATAAAGATTAGTGTAAATGATTTATCTAAATAAATCAAAGGCGAACGCGCGCGCGCGCGCACGTAGATATGCATATCACAAGGAAAACATGCGGGAAAAAGAAAACAGAACATGATGATGATGTTGTACCCCATGCCGTGCGCAAGCAGGTCCATCATTAATTAATTAATTAATTAATTAATCGATACTTGCACTGTATATGAGCTATATAAATAATACTTTTATTTATTTTTATCTCTATATTTACAATTTTAACTGTAAAAATTTTTCGTTAACCGTTCACTTTTTTTCATCTCACTTCATAACTAGAATTTTGGTAAAAAATATATAATATTTTTTGAATGAATAATTTAAAATTATAAAATTCACATAATATACTAATAACAATTGAGAATCGGTACTTAATACTACAAGTTAATAATTTTCAAATGAATTAAATTACAATAAATTATAGATAAAGGATCTAATTATATAAATTTATCTAAGTATTTCACTTTTATTTTCTTTTTGTGCATCACACGGGTCCAAGTCTAGTGTGTGTATATATATGTGTGTGTGTGATATATAACCTATAAAAATTCACGAATCTCTCATATTGTTAGATCTGTCATGAATTCCCTCTTCTGGAAAAAAATAATTAAAAAAAAACATTACCTCCTTTACCCTACCAAGCTATTTATCTACCAAGAAGCTGCACATACATGCTCCTCCGCCTCCTCCCTAATAACTTATTTGGATTGAGGTATTTGAAAGGATTTAGATAAGAGGGATTTGAAAATATGATATAATTCATTGTTTAGATAAATTATTAGAAGAATCCCTCCAAAATCTCAATTTTGTAATTCCTCTTATTTGAAAAAATTTAGGGCGATAATAAATTTTTAAATAAAAATAACTATTATAACTTTTTAAAAGAAACCATAGGCATGGCATAATTATGCATTATATAATTACACAACCAAGTCCGTCTTCCCCTGTTCGGTCACCATCCAACCACGATCACAACACGTCTTTCCTTGCTCGACCACCACCAAGTCCAGCCATTGAGCCTCCCAGAATCACCGCGAAATCACAACTTTTGTTCTAAGTTTCGAGACCACCATAAATCATTGTACCTCCCATGCACCTTTTCTCACTCGATTGGTCCTTCGAATTAAAAGGGCAAAATTGTCAAATTAAATTTTTTATCCCTCCAAATTCCTCCTAATAATCATATTTAAACGAGTAATTTTTATGTATAAATTATTCCTTCAAATTATTCCCCTCCCTTCCATATCCCTGCAAATTCATCAATCCAAACAAGAAGCCGTAAGAATGGGATGCTCACAGCAGCTACCACACCTCAGCACGATGGAAAGGAAAGGAAACGAGGACGACGAGGACGAAATTTTCTGCTGGGACTGCCTGACCTGATGCCCTTGTTAATGATATGTTTGTTGTTCAGAATCACCGGCATGGCAAATTGATGATCACCTGTCTGTTGGAGGATGTTATGTTTATTATCATCAACTACCTTAATAAATGAAGACGATATGCGACTGGATGGCAAGAACTAGCAAGCAGCCGTCTTACTCCCCCGGCAATTATAATTACCACATTTCGTCCTTGATGACCCGACCCTGAAAACGATCGATGCAATGCGATCGACTCTGTAAAGATCGAACTAGTTAGCTGTCGTCATCGTCGTACTCCCAGCAGCTCACCTACATCTCGTCCTTGATGGCCCTCCCTTACTTATATGGGAACCTGAAAATTGCGGGACATGGTCGGAACCCTTTCCATTGTCCACCCACCTACACTGCAACTATCCAATCATTTCACAATTAATTATTATCTACAAATACGTAAAGAAGGGGCGCTCTCAGCTACAGTTGATGCATTATATACATGTGTATGTATCAATATATATAGGCAATTCCTGGTTTGTATAAGCAATCATGAAGTAAATCAACATCAAATATTAATATTACATTTATAAGTAATATCAACATATATACTGATAAATTTAAAAAAACGTATAACACCATCTTATAGATATTTCAAAAACAATATGACAGAGATAACATTGGACAGAGCAGCGGTTGCCTTTAAAGGTCTTTCTTTGACTTTTTTGACTGTAAAAGAGAGAGAACATTGAGAAAAGAAAATAGCCGTGAAAATTCTGAAATCCGGTGTGATCGATCTTTGAAATTTCACATTTCGGTTGCATCCGATTCTCCAACTCTTTTTATTGCCATTCTTGCCGAGTCCCCAGCACCGCTTCAGTCCTGTCCGTCGATGGCTTCCGTCCGAGATCAGTGCATGCAAGATGACAAACCAATGGGGATTCGAGTGCTGGCGTACGTGAAGAAAGCTCCCCTTTCCTTCCTGACCCACCAAGTCATCGTCCTGATTGTAACTTTCTTCGCCTATGCGAGCTTCCGCGCCACTCGTAAAACAATGAGCATCGCCAAGAATGCACTCGATCCCCAATCTTCAGACACGAGCCTCGGCCTTTCCCCTTCCCCACCCCTGACCCAAAATCACCACGTTCAGGAGAATCAGGTGGTGATAGCTGGAAGTAGTGGTTGGGCTCCATTCAATGGTAGCGACGGGTCTGCGTTGCTCAGCGAACTCGATGCTGCTTTCCTTTTCGCTTACGCCCTTGGGATGTTCTTCTCGGGTCACATTGCAGACAGGATGAATCTGAGGACAATGTTAACGGCGGGAACGATCACAACTGGTCTATTCACCTCGCTCTTCGGTTTTGCTTACTGGGCAAACATCCACAACTTCGACTATTTCTTGGTCGTTCAGATACTTGCCGGTCTGGTCCAGTCGACAGGCTGGCCTGCCACTATTGCAGTTGTTGGGAACTGGTTCGGAAAAAGAAAGAGAGGGCTTATTATGGGAATTTGGAACTCTAACACTTCGGTCGGGGACATTGCAGGCTCTCTTATGGCTTCAGCTCTGTTGCCTTACGGGTGGGGCTGGTCGTTTGCTGTGCAGGGTCTTCTCACGACGTTCCTGGGTGTGGTGGTCTTCCTGATCCTGCCGGTCGATCCGGAATCTGTTGGGACCAGAGACAATCGAATTGACTGTGATGCTGAAGTCGAGGAACCTCTGTTGAGGCCGGCTGTAGTGGTGGCTGACAAGGAAGCTGTCGGGTTCATAGAAGCATGCAGGATCCCAGGAGTTGTGCCATTTGCACTTTGCCTCTTCTTCGCAAAGTTGGTCGCCTACACATTCCTGTACTGGCTGCCCTTCTACATTAGCCACACCGGTATGCTCGGTTTCATTGCATTCGATACGTTTTTTAGTTATGGGATACTAGGAAATGAGCTGACTAATATCTGCTCCATTACATATAACTCAAAAATCAACATGATAATCCTCCTCCTCCTCCTCTTGGAACACAACTTGAGAAAATAACAACTTGTTTTCTCATCTTTTTGCAGCCATAGCGGGAGAGTATCTATCGAGCAGTGCAGCAGGGTACCTATCGACGCTATTCGATCTTGGCGGGGTAGTAGGAGGGGTACTAGCCGGCCACATCTCTGACCAACTGAATGCTCCTGCTACAACAGCTGCAACTTTCATTTACTGCGCCATTCCTGCCCTCTTCCTCTATCGAAGCTACGGGTACTTGTCCTTGCCGGCTAACATCTTGCTGATGTTCGTTGCTGGCATGCTCGTGAACGGGCCCTATGCTCTAATAACAACAGCCGTCTCAGCCGACCTGGGGAACCATGAACAACTGACGGGGAATTCACGAGCCATTGCGACGGTTGCAGCGATTATAGATGGGACGGGCTCCGTGGGGGCTGCTGTGGGGCCGTTTCTGACTGGCTATATCTCTGAGGAGAGCTGGACCTCAGTGTTTATTATGCTGATGGTGTCAGCTTTAGTTTCCGGCCTGCTTCTCAGCAGGCTAGTCGTCACCGAGGTGGCTGCTAAGGTGGAAGACTTGAGATCTGCTGCTCCAGCAGAGACTTTTTGATACAGATTCAATCATTTGCTGCTTTTCAAATAATTGGGTCATGATCATGCTTGGCCGTCCTTTCAACTCGCAAAGGCGTCCAAAAGTGAAAGCAAGCACTACCATTTATTCCATTGCTTATATGAATTTCGAAACAGCCAAAGAATAAAACTGCCTCTTTTGTTAACTCCATATTTTTACCATGGTTGTACTACAGAACAGGTATTATAGATTGGATATGTGAGTGTGGTTTAATTAAACACAACTCAACTCTCTTTCTCAACCAGGAAACATCCATACATTTGAATGTAGCTCTAAATGGGCATCACAAGCACCTGAAACTAGCGTCACACACTCTCATCCCTCCACAAGAGTGATGACACCAGCTTGCCAGTCTTGCGACGAAACCACCGATCAATGATGTTGAGCTGATCTTAAGATCCATGCAACAACATAATTGTAATTCTGGAGCAATGCCCAATGATCATTTCTTCTCGACCTCCATGTCCAACAAAAAATGTTGCAAAAGAAAAGAGTAATCAGATTGGATGTCGTGCCATGCATATCCCACATTTGTTAACAAATGTACAGAGGGTCAGACAGAAACAGAAGTTACTCAGTATATGCAGGGCGGGGTTGCACCAAAATACTGTGATGGTATCCTTCTCAATGGCTGATTCCCCAAAGTTTCTCACCAGAAAGCTAGAATACATCTTTATTGCAAAGAATGACATGCAGCCCTCTTGCTCCTAGCTGTGCTGTTCATGTACGGGGGCAAACTTCAGCGACTCCCAAAGCTCGATGGATAGAAACTTCGAATGTATCATTCTGCAGGCTACCACCGGTCTCTCTTCCCCATCTCGAGCTCAATCAGTTTAGTAGTGAGAGATAAGCTTTGTATGAGATGATCTCTTCAAAATTCTGTAAGTCCAAGAATTAACTCCATTGCAAGATTTCAAAATCACATCTACACTGATTGACCAAAGCACCTCATCTGCAGCACATAACTTACATCTCAAACAGGATCTCAGTCCTCTGTTATTTCTGCTGAAATCATTTGTGAATAAAAATATCTGAAAAAAGGGCAGAAGAGCACCAAATTTCTGATAGGGTAGCTCACAGATATTAATTGCTGGCCAAAAGATGCTGACAGTGTGACATCAGAATTTATCCCCCCAACGACGGACGGACCAGACTCGCAGCTAAGTCTATACATCATCGATAAATTGAAAATGGTTGAAACCCGATCGATGCAAATAAATGAATTTTCATTTGCCATTAAGGATGTAAACAGTAAACGTTCACCGCTCCTGATTCCTTATGCAAAACATATGATTCATACAAGAAGGAAAAAAAAGAACCTTTTTTTACAGTGCGACTCCCCCGGGAAGTCATTCAGTCGTCTCTTTCGCCGGGCTTCTTGGGCTTCCGATACTTCTCTTCTACCTCTTTTGCCCTAAATAAGGCGGAGTAAGCGAGCTTCTTGATGTTGGGGACCTGGTAGTTCTGGGCGATGTAGATCCCGCACACTGTCCCCGCTATGAACGAGAAACTACTCCTTATTATCCCCATCGACAACGGTCTTTGGAAATCCCCTCAGGTTCGACTCATCCGCCCTTTGATCCCGGACTCCTCAGAGGTTTCCCGGCTCTTCAAGAGCAACCCGGCGCCGGCGCTGGAGATGCAATTGACGGTGGCGGATTGGGTACTCAATCCCTCATGTGGGCCGAAGCCCATGGACCAATACCCCCTTCACATTCGATCATCCAGTTTAAACATGTAGTAGACGCCAACTCATATTTTACACGAAATTATAACTATTTATTCAATCACAAAAAGGACACTCCTAGCAATATTTACTTTTAAATATTATTTTATATTAATTTCCAATTTCGTATGTATTTTTCTTAGTGCTTTTAATTCATATATTCTTCTTTTAAAATTAACAATTGTGAGAGGCACTTTTGGATGTTATAAATGAGACAAACTAACTCATTTTTTCTTTTTCAATATAGTAAGAATATATACATATAATAATAATAAGAAGAAGAAGAAGCAGCTTCGGGCACGGAACAATAGAAAATAAAGTTAGCTCCGGACGCATGAGTTCACATACAGAATTTAGAATTTGTTAGAGAATTAAATCTCACATCGACTATATTGAAGAATAAATTTAGATTTAGAATAAATTTGGATTTATAAGAGAATTGAATACAACCACCTATAGGCTTAAACTTTTAGGTGGAAATGGACTTGAGATTATGGTTTCAAAAATGGACTTTAAATTCTTGTAAGTTCAAGTGAAAATTTTAATATGGTATTAGAGCGAGACGATCCTAAACTCATATCACACCAGACTCAAGTGTGAAACTCGTGACCTGTTAAGCCTGAAATCGGAAGGAAAATGTCATTCTCATGTTTAGATGTCAATTGTTGAGGACGGATATTTAATGGCACGTGTCAAATATAAACATGTTGTCAAGTGAGGGTTGGTGTTGAGAATATTAAATCTCACATTGACCAAACTCGGATTTATAAGAGAATTAGGTATTACCACCTAATTTAATTGAAGTATTCCATGAATGATTGTCCAGTCCCCCTCCCTATTGCTATAACAATTCAGAGAGACGGCGCTTCGTTCTTTCTTGTGATTGATCGTATAATGTCAATGCCCATGGCTATGGCGTGCTGGGCAGGGCTTAGTCAGTCCCAGAGAAGTTACAGCCCACTCCTACCCAATCCTTCTCTCTTAACAAAGCCCAGTCTAAACGACAACCCACCGACGAAGCTTCCTGTCAACCAGTAGGGTTATCCCACTGTTATTTTGAATGGAGAAGGTGGAGGTGCGACATGGACCCACCCACATGTTAAAGTTAAACACTTGCCTGCTGGATACCTCAGATTCCATCTGTCCCCGTAAATTCCTGCCCAATCCATGCCCATTTTCATCAGCAAACACCCCGGGACTGCCGGGCTGACCTGATCGTCAGAGCAAATTACCGTAGTAACTGCAAGGTATTTCCCATACATTTCCGATTATACCCTGCCTGTCACCTTTCTTTGGTTCTTCGACCTCGTTCTCTGCAGAAGTTTCTCTTTTTCACTTTCTCGCCTACTACTTTCTGTTACCTTCTCGTCACCGCCCTGGCCCTGTAATTTTACCCCCCATATTCCGTCCAATTCATGACAATGACCAGTGACCACTGAATTGCCCTCTCCTCGTCGAGACCCCTTAGCTCGTACACAACCCAATCCTCTTCCCGACTCTGCCGACAACTCGCTCGACTGACTCAGGTAGCAATGAGTCTACTTCGGAGGATGGAGGTCATGGAGCCGTACTGCCTCTCGCCTCTCTTCTTAGAGTTAGCCCCCGAGACCCACCCGTACTATCATGAACATGTCATCTCCTCTCTAGATCTCTTCGGCCTCGAGCCGACGCCATTCGAGCTCTTTGACCCTCTCACAGATCTCATCCAGCTCGAGAAAACTCAGTCGATCAGCTCCTACCGGAGGATCCGCCACCGGTTTGGGCCGGATCCCTCCTACTTGCTGAGCCTGCGGGATCGGGTCTCCGCGCTGGAATCCAAGTTTGATCGGCTTGCTAGCGCCAGGAAGATCCCCGCTGGTGACCGGAAGTATACGTGGACGGCATCGATTAAGGGGAAGGAGGCCGACAGGAAGTACAAATTGACAGCAGAAATCAAGGGAGGAAAGGAAGAGAAGAAGAAGCTCCACCAACATCACCACCTTCTCAATCACCACAATCACAAGGAAGGGAAGAGCTACAAATGGACCGCAGAGATTGAGGACAACGAGACGGAGTGGCCGGTCACGCGGATTTACACCTGGAAGGCATCAAATAGGGATGCAGATGAGAGCAGCGAATCGGGATCAGATAAGGAGGAGAAGGAGAAGAAAGAGAAGAAGCAGAAGGAGAAGATGAAGAAGAGTAAGGAGAAATGCACCACCCGTTTGGTGGAAATCGAGGAGCCCAGTGACAATGGAGCTGTCGCTTTGAGGCAGGTTCGTTCAACAATGCCCTTTTCGAGCGCATTTTTAGCAAGGCCTTGTCACTTCTGTCGCTCTTGGCTTCAAGTTGAACTTGGCGGATCGTTGTGAATGACCTGACTTTTGATTGGTTCTTATCTTCTTGTCGAGATAATAGTTATGTCCCAGCTGAAGCTCGGATTCACGCTTAGCTAATAGATGGGTATGCACTTAGGCTAGAATTCATACTTCATTGTGTGTTAAATCTATTTGCCCAGCAAAAGAGGGTACTGTCTGGCTAAGTGATTGGTGGTAAAAGATGAAGATTCTGTCATCAAGCTCACACAATCGCACAGAACGAATCTAGTCTAACTGTTATTTCAACAACTCGGTGACATATTTTCTCTGATCTAATGGCTTCGGACTCGAAAAGGATAACATTTAAATTGCAACACTAGTGTGATTGAATTCTGACTGCATTGTGGACCATTAACACTGGAGGATACCCAGATATGTCGCTGATCCATAATTTCTTCCAAGGTTCTTGTTGTTTATATGAGAAAAAGCTGCTAAAACACGATTTCTTTTCTCTTGATGGTGAAATGGTTAGGCTTTTGCAGAGAGAGCTGGAGCTCTCCGAGCTACAAGAGGAAAGAAGAAGGAACTGTCTCCTCAGGATGCTGCACTGTTGATCCAGATGAGCTTCAAAGCTTATTTAGTACGCCGATCTCGTGCTCTCCGTGCCCTCAGAGAGCTTGCAGTGGCTAAAGCCAAGCTGAAGGAGATCAGGGCACTGTTCAATAATTTATCCTACCGCCGACGGGTTGCACGTGATGCAGAGGAACGACAGAGGTTCTCTGAAAGGATCATTGTCCTACTCCTTACAGTCGATGCTATTGAGGTAATGCATTTTTTTCCTTCTTTTATAATCATATCTGCCGACACTGTCCAAACTTCAGATGCATGCACCCATTTTACTGATATTTCTGCTAGAACTTTTTACACGCTGATCTGCCATGATTTCACTTCTTTGCACTGTTCTTTTAGTAATTTTCTGTGGCTCTCAGAGGTTGATGGTGTTCGGGTCTTCAAATTTTAGGGTGCTGATCTGATGGTGAGAGCATCGAAGAAGTCGATGGTGGATGAGCTCGAAGCAATGCTGGATGCGGTGGACCCTCAGCCTGCTGGGAAATGTCTCTCCATGAAGAGGAGGACGTTTGAGGTGCCTGATAGTGTGATTCAGAAGGAGATTGCTGAAGGTGTGACACAAATTGTAAAGATGCTCGAGGAAGAAGGGGAGGCATCATCTGAATTCTAGGACCCAAGGAAATCATGCGATATAAGGATGGGCTGAGGAGATCGTACCAGTTAATAATTATCATTTAGTCTCTTTATACGGTGTCTGCGGGATGTGTTGTTTTCTTCTACGTGTGCTCGTGTTTGGTCTCTCACTTGCAGAATCAGGATGAGCTCCTGTAGAACTGTTAGAGAAGCGAGGACGAGGAGAATTTTGTGAATGGAGGAGTCATTGTACTCCCTGACACATATGTGTTATTCATATTATCCGGTTTCTTTGGGGCTGCCCAATTGTTTGAAGTGCCCAGTTGAACAACTTCATTTCCCCTTAATTAGGTTCCTGATTCAATGAGACTGGTTTGAGACGATTAGTTCTGCATCGCATTGAGAGCGAGCCCTCACATCCTGTGACAGTAATGTTGCCTTTTGAGGAAGCTGAAAATGCTTCCTGAATGTAAGCAATATATTAATACATTTAATCATCGACAGTGTTAGGATTAGTATCGCTCTCATATCACTTGTTGGAAGGGCTTTGCCGGAGAAGGAAAAGGGATAGTTATTTTCAGCTGAGACCGGGACAGGGAATGGTGCTTCAACTGTTAGGGGAAAAAAAAAGATAGAAGATGTTCGTATTAGCAGCATTAATTGCAGCCTGCCGAGTCCACTTAAAGACATCAGAGCAGGCTAAGGTGGTCCTGTGTGAGTGCGGATGAGTTTTGTGGTGGTCTCTTTCTGCCCATGCGCTGAACCCAACCGAAAACGCATTCCGCCAAGTGGGCCACTGTCGGCCGGTCTTCAACGGCTCTGAGTTTTTGCTTCCCCCCTTCCGTGAATATTGAGCATTTGATCCACGAACTCTGCAAGGATTTTAGGCCGTCGCATTCCCGCGACACTTTCAGTAACGTCAATTCAGATAATTAGAGAAGCAAAGGAGGTTTCATGAAGCGACACTCTCTCGGCCCGTGAAGATCACATGGGTTTGATTCTGCCTCTGCGTGCCACCTTGTTGCCCTATTCCTCTTATCTACTTTCCGGTTTACCACACGATATGTATTAGAAAGCTTCGCTTGCAAAAATTTGCACTGACCTTATTTCTTTGTTTTTTCGTTTCATTTCCAATAATATATTATTAGGATGAAAAGTTACTGAACGAGGAAAGACTTGAATTACTAAATAAGTGGTTGCCGGTAGGTCATGTAACCATCAAACCCCATCCACGACCACGACTGTCATGATAAAGAAATGGCGGTCTTGTTTTTAATTTCTCCATGTGCCCACGTCAATTTTTGTCACAATTAATTTAAATTGACCTGATGTTGATGTAGCAGTTGTCGGGTCACTTCACGAAATTCCATCTCACGTACATGCATATATATATATATATAAATTTTCTTTTATGCTCAATTGATTGACTTATTTTTATATATGTAACTACGAATTGTATGCTTAACTTGTGTCAGCGGTGAACGCGTGCTAATTATTTATATAGTCAGTTGCCCTCACGACTCCTGATCATGAACTGCTACTGGGAGAGTCTCCTGATTGACACACCTGTTGACCAGAATGCACTACCAATGCGACAGTTTGCGTTGGGAATGTAATGTGAAACATTATGTAAGAGCCTCAGCCAGCGCTTCCTACGCATATCTTGAAATCTTTAATTGTAAATTGCATGGATGGATGTCCATAGGTGGAAGTAACAATTCGGTCAGTTGAACAATATATAGCCTTCAAATATTGAATCGGCATCAGGTACGGAAAGCGACCTGCACGGTGTTGAACAATGAGATCCCATCGTAAGAAGTTCCAGCCAGCACAGGAGTTTACCAAATGTAAGTAGGGCCACGGCCGCCCTTCTCCTACAATGCAAATACGTACATATGTAGTCTGTCTGTCTCTCTGAAAGGAAAAAATCAAATCTCACTTAGTTTCTGAAAATCATGCTTTTTTTTTCTATTAAATGTGTCAACCGGTATCTTTGACCGAGTCTTGGGCTGCCGCACGAGCTTCGAAAAATGGCTGTCGGTTTTCCTCCCGACAAATGTCCAGCTTGACGAATGAATTTTTCTTCCATGACCCCTTCAAGTGTAAAATAAGTAAGGGCACAGCATGCAACTGAATTCGTGTGTGTGGTTGCTTTGATTCATCTTTTGAACTGACAATGCAGACAATCGTGAAAAGCTCTTATTAGATAAATGAACTGCGCAAAAATGTGGAAAAGTTCACACTGCAAATGGAACCACCAATGCAAATCAAACGTAGACTTAATAGGATAAGACAAGCATCCATCAAACATATAGACTTAATAGAACCATTGCAAATCAAGAGTGGAGGTTAATGTTTGCATGGCTTAGAGAGACTTTTCATGTGAAAAAAAAAGTCATATATAGAGCACGCATAGAACAATAAAACACTGGGCCATGCCCTTATTATTTCTCAACCTAACTCGAAACTATTAAGGCCGAATACACTTAGATCAACTGAGACAATGAGAGCCTACCGTAGATTCCAAATCAGAGAAAGGTTGATAGAAGTTGAGTTACACAAGCCACACCTAACATGGAAAAAGAAAATGTGGCCATGGACTATAACTTGAAAAAGGGAAGAAAAAATTTACCCACTCATCATCAAAACCATTATTAGAAGGCATCGTTTAAGGTTTTGGAACTTGGATTTCGTCAAAGCTTCGTTGATTGGATCTATCAGAAGAGGAGTAGGCTGCCATCTCTGATATCATGGCAGTAGCAGTTAACATCGTCGGAAAAAAAAATCAACTGTGAATTGGTCTGGACCATCCTAACAACAGTCGGGTTTGATCCGGCGTTCAGAGGGACGCAGAGACCTCCGTCAAGGGATTGTTGTGGACCCAGGACTCGTCCTCGCCGTACAAGCTAATTTTCTGGGGAGGGGAGGGCGGAACTTCATTTGCAGATGCAGACCCACCGCCACCGACGGCCACCCAGCTGTTAACGAAAGCGACGACACGTCCGCGCACGTCCAGTGGTGGGCCCACCTTGTAACGTGGCCATGTCAGACTCTACATGACCACAGGTGTCTTCACGCGCTTTGGCCCCTTAAGAAATACAGCATTCCTCATCATCAACGTGTAACTATTCACCTCCCCTTCGAGGGCCCCACAGGCCCACACCCTTCCCTCCTCCCTCCCTCGGCCGTTCGCCCCCTTCCCCACTTCCCACTTCCCCAGTAATTAATGAAAATTGCCAAACTCGCACTAGTTGGGTCCCCCATCTACACGCTTGCCTTCCGTTATGTCCTCAACGATGCGGAATGTCATTGCGTCGTGTCTAACACGCGCGACTGTGTCACGTGGTTTTTTCTTCTCCCAAAACATTTCTCGGGCTCAGTGTTTCCTTGTTCGATGACCATTTTTGGTTTGCCGAGATCGTCTCTCGTTATTATATAACAAACCCTATTTTTCAGGCTTCTCTCTCTCACCAAGTCACTCCTCAGAGATTCTCTCTCTTTTCATCATTGAGAGCTCTGTTTAGGTGGACTGGATTCTGATTCTCGTTAGGGCTTGTCATCGATCGATAAACCGCCGCTTCATTTCATTGGCCTCAACGTACGTCCGACGTATTCTGAAACCCCGGTGGACTTCGCTTTCAGATACCGTTAACCGCCGAGATAAGCCCGAAAGCGACAGGTAGAAGCGCCCAGAATCGATCAAAATGAAGCTCCCACTGAGCTGTTCTTAAAAGCGACATATATTGACACCGTACGGGGGGTCATTTTCTGCTTCCATTCTGCAATTTCTACGCCGCATTCTGCATAATCCTGAGGTGTGTACTCTCTTTTGAAGGTTCCATTAACCGTTCTGTTACGTACGAGCCGCTGCCTTTCCAAGATCGATCGGTTTCTAAACATTCCGTTTCCGAGCTCAATTATAGCAGGTGTGCCCGCTCGATCAACTTTTATTTTATTGTACGATTCTTCTATAAAATAACTTGGCAGTGAATTTAAGGTTTATATGCAACTGATTCTGTTCACTTGCAATTGTACTGCAGTTGTCTGGCACTGCTAATGATCCATTTATTTTTTGGAGCGAGCTTTGAATTCCATTGCAAACTGAGTTAGATCTCTTTGATTGCGCACAGTTCTAATCCTTTCATATGATTTTTCTGTATTTTCCCTCAAGTAAAAATAATTACGGTTTCAGCATTTTACGTAATATATGTGTGCTATTCATTAAGGACTGTGGAGGCTTTTCGAATTTATTGGATGAAACCTCTGAGATGCTCTTGAGTGTCCAAAATTCACCATGGAAATCATTTTGGATTCGCAAGGTAGGGAAAAACTGTGTGGGCTTTCAATTCTTGAGCTTGTATCGGAACAATTACCAAGCCCATGTATAACCTTGATTGCTTGCTCCCATTTGGCTATGGGTAGAAAATCCTTTTCTCTTGATCTGGCTGTTCTATGCGTATGTCTGATACCGTTTTTTCAGTTTTTCCCAACAGCAACCGCTACTATTTCTGGTCGATTCTAATTTGTCAGCCCGTTACTGTGTTTCAATGAATATGATGTGATATTGTTTTAAATTTCCTTTTCAGTCACTGCACTGCATTATAGGTGGAAGGTCAAATGTCCATGTCAGCTAGCTGCTTGAAAATAATAAAGAATTCCATGTATCCTTTAATCATGCAGATTCTAAACGTAGAATAACGATAGGGAGGATATACGAGTCGCACCGGTCACACAACTTTAAACGGTTAACCAAATGAATAAAGATGCCCTCAAATATTCTTGAAGTATAAGAGGAAGCCTCGAATTCATCGATGCAAAATTTTTGAACTCATTCTCAGCAATGTTCATATTGGGTATCTACATATGTTTGGAAAATGACGTGAAAGCCAAGATATGGTCAGTTCGGGCTTTGAATTTATTTTTTAAAATTGAATTCTTTCCTTCACAACTATTTTTCCTCTTTAGATTTCATGCGACAGATCCATATGTATGACAGTTTTGATGCTTCTCAGTAGGCCCAGTAATTTGTGGTTGAATATGGTAGTGTTTCCTCTTTTCGGTTGTGGGGGCGGCTAGGCCTTTTACTGGATGCACGTATGGAGCTGTTCATTGACAAGTTATTTCAATTTGAGCATTAATTGAGTGGGCCACTTAGCGGTATACTCCCTTTTCATGTTTCAATTGGTTTAGTTCAAATCAAACTGTAATACTCCCATTTTATCTGTGTGCTTGCTCCCGACGAGTCGGTGTCTACACATCGATGCATATTCAATAAATTCTTCTAAATCTATCGTATGCTTAACTCTTCATCTGAATGTTTGTATATTTAATTGATCAAGATATGCATAGACATACAACATACTAAGAAAAAGGATAGCTCGTGTACCATATACGTATTATTTATGTCAACAATCACTCTGTGCAGCTTGTTTAATTGTTTTATCCACCAAGTTGATGTTTTTCGCTCCTAGTGAAATATATATTATATTGATGATCTCGTGCCAAGAACATCTTTGTCAATCCTGGACATAATGCGTGTGACTTTGTGAAGTACCATTTTTGCACTTCAGTTGTTAGAGCACCGAACTGGCTCACCTGACTAGTTGAGCTTTGGCAAGTTATAAATCTTGGTCCGTGCAGTTACTGGTACTAATTATAAGCATTCAAACTATCTATTACTGTATTTTAGAGCTTCTCATATTTTTCTAATTGAATGAATCTATTCTAAGGTGCTCTATTGTTAACCACGTCTTTCTTTTTTATTGCAGATGACATTCGGTTTCTCCTATAATAATTTCAGAACTTTGGGAATGTTATGGTACAGGAAAATACAATATGATTGTGTTTTTATTATTTTAAATCTTGGTTATGGGTGTGTATAATGCCTCCTTTTTCTCCTGATGTGACACGGTGATGTCCTACTCAGGGCTTGATTGCTTAATGGACTGCTTGCCCAGCAGCAGCGATAAGAAAACTTTGAAGAGGTGGTTTTTCATCGACAAGACAGTGGGTTGAAGTGATTATTGTAGCCAGGATCGAGCTGACTAAACTGTCCTACACTAGTGACAACTTCTCCGTAGACTGAGCTGAGAGCCCAAAAGAAATGGACCCTATCTCTAATCATTCTTCTCCGGTTTTAACTGAAGCTGCTCCAATCAACAAGTCAAGATCTTTATGCCTTCGTTCCAATGTGCTTCCGCGGTCTGCGCCAGCTGCTTATTCTCCTGGCTTGTACTTGACAATTCCAAGGAAAAAAACCGTCATACTTGATGATGTCCGTTCATCAGGTTGGCTGGATTCAATGAAATCATCCTCACCTCCACCAAAGATGAAGAATAAGGACAATAAAGATGACCTAATGGAAGATGAACTCGCTGATGCTTATCGAACTTGGATGGTAACTATCTCTCGCCAAAGTTGTAAATAATCTGCGGAGATAGTCTGTTTGTGTGGCTGATTCTAGTGCAAAATCTTCTCATTCTGCAGCTCAAATATCCATCAGCATTGATATCTTTCGAGCAGATTGTGACTTCTGCAAAAGGAAAGAGTATAGCACTGTTTCTAGATTATGATGGGACTCTCTCTCCAATCGTAGACAACCCAGATCTTGCCTTCATGTCTGACTCTGTAGGAATTTTTGAAGATAATGGATTGCTTATCTTTGAAAATATATCTTTTTGAGCTATTAATTAATGCCATCTACATACTTCAACTTTGACAGATGCGTGGAGTTGTGAGAAAGGTGGCCAAATGTTTCCCTACAGCGATAATTAGTGGTAGAAGCCGAGATAAGGTAATTCTGGAGAGTTTAAATCTTCTTCCACGGACCTACTCAAACCAAGTCTCCCACATTTCAAAAACTGTATTATGGGTGTGTATGAGTTTTTTTCTCCTTTCATTTTTTTGCAGAAGGATATATGTTTTTTATAAGTCTGCTATTATTCTGGGAGCCTGCCAGAACCAACTATCAATATGATGTTTTAAATGGCGCCTTTCCATGAGATTTTCTATAAATATTGTCTATATTGACTAGCCTCTAACTATTATTTAGTGCTACAACGATCACATTTATTCAGGTATTTGAATTCGTAAAACTGAATGAACTGTACTATGCCGGTAGCCATGGGATGGATATTATGGGCCCTCGCAGATGTCACTTTTCACGTGATCGCATGGGCTGTATGCAGTCAACTGACAAGCAGGTGATGAGAAGCATAAGTTGATATATAATTCTGCTTCTCGCGCTATTTCTTCTCTCTTGAGATGGATCCTGATTTTGTGGGTCTAAATACGGTTTCTGCATAGGGCAAAGGAGTTTATTTGTTCCAACCTGCCAGTGAATTCTTACCCATGATTGATAAAGTAGGTGCGCTGGTCCTCAAAATAGTGCACTGTCTTGTATTCGTAGAGCATGATCTGCAAGTTCAAGAGTTCACTCAAGTTTGCTCATGTCTTCTGAGCTACACAGGTTTATAAATCTCTTGTTGAACTCACTAAAGATATAAAGGGAGTGAAAGTGGAGCACAACAAGTTCTGTGCCTCGGTGCATTACCGCAACGTCGATGAGCAGGTAAGGAAGCTGTTCTGTCTTGTTAACTTGGGAGTAATCCAGATACTATGCCAGAAAATTGTGTCTATCTACATTTATGTATGTCTTTCCTGAATCTGATCAGGACTGGACCACGGTGGCACAGTGTGTACACGACGCTCTAAAATATTATCCATGTCTACATCTGACTCATGGGCGGAAGGTTACTTTTGCTCCAGTACATAGAGATTAGCAATCAGTACATTATTAACCAGGATGTAGATTTTTGACATCAGTTGTTCCATCCCAGTATTGATCCTCGATTACAATCACAGGTTTTAGAGATCCGGCCTAAGATTAATTGGGACAAGGGGAAAGCTGTCATGTTTCTGCTCGAATCATTAGGTAGCTTCTGGACTTCTCTACTATGTGTTGCTACTAATTCTGCCGGACGTGGTCGTGTTGGTACTCTTGTGTGACAAGTCATGGGAAATAACATTGCAGGATTAAGTAACAGTAAAGATGTGGTTGCAATATATGTTGGAGATGACCGCACGGATGAAGATGCATTTAAGGTAACAGTCTTAGTAGATGATTACGGTGCAGTAGGGGAATTTTCCCATCTGATCATTTAAGTGAGCCGTCTTATTAGCGAGGGCAGAATTTGATTATTGAATTGTGTCTACAGGTTCTCAAGGAGGGAAGCAGAGGTTATGGTATTCTGGTTTCTTCCACTCCCAAGGAAAGCAGTGCGTCTTACTCTCTTAGGGATACCTTGGAGGTCAGTAAGATATGTACGGGAAAAAATAGCTGCTGCAGTTCTTGTACCAAATACTAAGCGTCCATGAATATTGACATTTTCTTCATTTTTCTTTTGTGGGTGTATCAGGTCATGCAGTTTCTGAAATACCTCGTGCTATGGAGCAAGTCAGGTGCAACGTAGGATGACCTTTCCACTTCCATTAATACATGTAGTGGGACGAAGTTAAAGTATCGCTCTCTCCGTCCCTGGCAATAAAACCAGTAATGTTTAATTTCAGTGCAGTTTTAGAGGGGGGGAAGGCAAGGGACCCCAACCCCAGGTGTGATAAAGGGAGACGGAGACAGAGAGAAAACGTAATATGTTATTATATTTATTTATAGTTTTCTTTTTGAGTTAATAATATATAGGTACAGTCACGGCGCCGCGGCGAGTAAATCATGTTACGTTGCACCGCGGTGCCGCGACTGTACCCTATCCAAGGGATGGTATTGGTAAATTTTCCATAATATATAATATGATATAACCCAAAGAGACTGCAGTGAGAGCAGCAGAGGGTTGAATGGAGCAGGATCTGCATTGCGTGCTGGAGGGAATCTGCAGCACTGCTGGTCCTGCTGACTAATTTCTGCCCTAAAAGCTTTCTTTTCATTCGCTCTTTTATCCTCTTCTTCTAACTGTAAATTCTCTTCCCTTTGTCCGCTTGCTTTTAAATCTACAAAGAAGTTGGCATTTCTCCTCGTACATTTTCTGGTGGCTGGGGCAGACGGTACTTATTTTTGTTCCGTCTCGTCGTCCTCTTCCCTTATTTTTTGATAATCAGGCTCGCTTCCCGAGGATATGAAATTAATCAATTTATGCGGAAATCTCCTTTTGCTACTTCCTCACGTGGTTCTCGACTAGTTCAGATTCAAATCTAATCAGTCCATTGAGATCCATTTTGGTAATCTAATTTCTCTATTTACGAGATTTAAACCCGAAATTTAACTTTAAGAGAAGATTTTTTAAACCAATTTAACCAATTCATTGAAATCTTGTTAATAAGCAGTTTTTATAAGCTGTTAAAAGATGTGTTAAACTGGTGTAACCAATTCTGTAGCCTGTATAACACAGCAGAGCACGAAAATGCTCTTGTTAGAAAGGGGCCAGGCCGAGTTTCAACAGTTTATCTCATTTGAGCTTTCGTAGGCAAGCATATGGGCCATGGTGGAAAAAATGTTACATGCAATAGGTTGTTACTGATACATATTACAAATTAATAAGTGTTTAATATATCACATCAGCAGAACTAATTACAAAATATGTGAACATTTGGTCCATTTGAGTAGTTCATTCTCCTCAACTAGGTACCTCAACCTTTTCTTCTTTTGCCACCTTAACCGGTCCCGTACCTTCCAAGGCTTCATAATTCTTAACACGAGACATCTCTTCCAATGACAGTCATGAATTTAGTAGCTCTTTCTTGGTCATCGATCTGTTTTCTTTCCGTCGAGTTTAAACTAACTAGGATTGGGCCCAATAATATAATATATGTCCTGGTTTCCTGTAAACCCCCCAAATCCATTGAGCACGATGAAGTATGAATAATAAGTGTAAATAAATAATAAATTCATCGCAAAAATCGTGTAAACAAATTGAATTCTCTGAGGTTAACATGGGATCAGAGTCCTGCAGTAAATGGCACGCTAGTTGCTGGCAACCAAGACTTGCCAGCTATGAAGGTGCCAACGGTGAAGCGTGAAGCTTCACTGGCGCTTGTTATGACATGATAGCCTTTCCACTTGACTCTTTTCGCTGTCGATGCTCCGGGACCGTAATTCTTGTACTCGCCGTAGTACAATGTGCTAAGGGCATAATTAGAGCCATCCCACGTAGACCAGCCTAGCGGAGCCACCAGAGCACCGAGGTAGCTCTTCAGGTACACTGTTCTTGAGTATGGCATCCACGGCCTTCCTAGGTATGTCTCGACGCTGCTGATCGAAGGTAAGAGATCTGGAGCTGCTAGGATTCGACAACTATGCAATGAGATGCCGGTGTTCTGGTAAGGGTCATTTCGGCCTTGTGCAGTTATGACGTTTGCTTGACCGTGTACGGGTAACCTGGCATACACCATACAGCTCTGGAATACCACTGCTGCATTCCCGAAGATGAAGTCGATGGTGCCATAGATGTAGCACTGCTTGTAGAACTGTCGCTGTGAGAGGACGAAGAGTGTGTCTTGGTACCCTTGGAAAGAGCACTGGTAGAAGACGGATAGGTCGGAGGCTGACCGGAGTGCAACCGCCTGGCCCTCTTGTGCGCCGGCAGTGTTCCTGAATGTAATGCCCCGAGCCATGAACTTGAGGCCGTCTATTCCTAAAAATGGGGATTTAGGTCGAGAGAAGATTAAGTATATTGATCTCATGCATGTAGTAGTTCAGTGCATGGACATATATGGAATAGTTTGGAGTTTTTCAGGCAGAACCAGAAGAAGTGATATTGATATAGAAGAGTCTTAAAACATAGCCAAAGGCAGTAATAAGTTTCAAAGGTACATTGTCACTACCATTGCCTTCCTTGTATCGAGTCAAAAAATTTCAAAGATTTTCATCTATTACAAGAGAAGTTCATTGGTCTCAAAGAGATAAGAGGAAAAAATGATTAAATAGTTAAAAAAAATTTCACCTGTAAACCATGAATTTTACTTCAACTTATTAGGAAAAAAAAGAGATAATAATATGATGAAGTTTAATAAATAACCAAGAATCCTATAGCTCTAACGATGATATTTCCAAGTTTTGTCAATTTTTCCTAAGCAGTGAGCACCCAAAAAACAAGGATGAATTATTTTCGACAATATAATTACCGGCTGTAGCAGAACTATAGGTAGTATAGCCTCCGGCAACACTCCGGCTCCCCGTGATTATAGTGTATTGCATTCCATCTCCGACCATCATTATATTATCGTTGCCAATTCCCACCTCTATGTTCTCCTTATAAACCCCTCTCTTCACATATATCACAAATCTCGTGCTCTTCGATTTCCTCTTCGCCACCGCATTAATCGCTGCCTGAACGGTTTGGTAATTTCCCGAACCGTCCTTGGCCACCACGATATTGGCTTTCACCCCAGAAGTCTGCAACAACTTCCGGTCATGGACCGAGAACCAGCTTGGGAACTCGCTTTCCGCTGCATTTGCTCCCGTCTCCTCTGGCGATGTCAGCATCCCACCGTTGATGGCCAGACTATTGCTGATGAGCTGGGACAAGTTTTTGCTCGATGTGGTCGGTGATATGAAGTCGGATAGGTTAAGGTCTTGAAACCCTAGCCTGCACATCTCCATGTTGGTGAGTGCAGTGCTGAGCCAAGTCTGAGCGTCGAAGTTGGAGCAGTTCTTTCTTTGGACAGTAACGGTATTGTCCAAGCCTTCCAGTGTCCGGTTGAGCTGGAAGACGGTGTTCTCGTAGAGCTTCAAGCAGTCGGACCATACACCCTTTTTCCGACTGCTGTTGCACTGCGATTCCGATTGTTGTACCTGATGAAAGTATACTTCATAGATATAGTTATTCATAATTATAAGAAAATGAAAGAAAAATAAATGAAAGCTGAAGCACCACTGCCCTGACATTACCTGCGTATGCGAATCCAAAGCTTGGTTAAGGGTTGCCTGCACCATCATCTGGCGAAAATCGGAACGATCTCTAGGGTCAAAGCCATATGGACTTCGATGTGCCATGAAGTAATTACATGGCTCAGGATGAGGTGTTGTGTTGCACCACCAGCTTATGTCCCCTTCACCGCTGGGCTCACCACTTGACAGTACGATGAAGCAAGACAGCGGGAAGAAGAAGAAGAAGAACAATAGGGGGAATGCAGTGAATGAGCTCATGCTGATCATTGGTGGGTACGAACGTTCACGACGTTAACTTCCCTGGTAGCTATTATACTTTGTTGAGGTTGAGAGAAGAGCCCATAATCATACCGATTTGAAGTTCCTCCTCTTGATCTCGGCTTTCTTTATTTGAGACAGTGGAGGTTTGAGCATTGATGGGCTGGCCTTGTCTGCTGAAACGGCATAGCCTCATTGAAACGGGACTTACACACACACGCAAAAGTGTATACACACACACACATATATGACACCTGTAGCAATAATATATACAAATTAATAAAGGTCTCCAGGGATAAAACGGACCAATGAAAGATCAACCAATGAGAACAAACTTTTGAAAAATGGGTGTGAACTCTGTCAACTGTCGGGTGCTTTCCAAGTGAACTTTCTTTTCCTTGGAATAATGGCAAGATCATATTGCAGGGAGAGAAAAGGAGGATGGTTAGTAAACCACAAAGTATATCATAATTGGTAAATTCACTCCATCTTCATTGAAATTAGAGCTCTGAACGCACTGCCCTAGAAGCACCTGGTGGATAGCTAGGACCAAACTGACCAACTGGTTTTAGAGTCAATAAAATGAGAATATGTTGTGGTCGCTATGAAATTTAATAAAATAAAAAGGGAGTTTTTGTTATGAACTTGACAAATTGTTTGATAGCCACTGAAGCATGAACAGCCCGGAAAATTTGTGATCTTGTTCAGAACATTTGTTTAGAATACGATGAGTAGACCTTAGAGACAGCAAAATATATATATATATATATATTATATAGTAAGACGCGTTGAAATTTGAAGGGATGGAAATATTATATGAACGAAGTATTTTTACATATCAAATACAGGTTGAGTGCGGATGGACTGTTGAGTAAATAGGAAGGAACGACTTAGAGAGAGGGTTGATTCTGAAGGGTTAAGCCACTTTAATCCCACTAAAAAATTGGCAGGTGACCAAGCAGCCCCTGCAGAAACGGGGGGCAGCATGTGATCGTTAATCTCTCCATTACGCCAAATTATCTAACTTGACGAGGCAATCTTAATTATCGTGTTTTATTAATGATATTTCCATATTATTCTTACTGTTTCTACAAACAAAAAAGACTTTTTGACATTTCTGGCACTGACAGGTCCGACGGAGAAGGTGAACAACATCCCATCCCATGCCACATTATGTTATAGCTACTACTAGGGTTCTGTCTCAAATAAGGCTAAGAGTTGCATATTTGTACGCACAAGAGGGGACAACTTCTACTGTAAAGTAATTCTAATTATATAGAATGTCTATCAATTTATCTTTCTCTTGATACAGCGTGCTCTTATGCAGATTGAGTAGACAACGATTGCTTGCTATACCAAGTAACCGGCAGCACGACTGGACGGATCATCTACCAGAGAAAGTAGGATGACTGTGTGAGATACAAATGAGGTAAAATGAAAAGTTGAGTATTTACTCTAATCGCTTATCAAATTGTCAAATATGACTGAGCTTTTCCTTTTTCCATTTTTCAGGTTTTTATTTGTTGTACCTTCTCTCTCTGGCTGGGGAGAGAACTGAGATTCGCTTCACGGGCTAGTGGTTTTATATTGGCAGAGATGGCTAAATCCAATGGGCCTAATGTTTGGGCATCCTCTGTGGGCTTTCCTCTCCCCCCGTCTCCGTCTGAAAGCACTTAATTTCCCGGCGCCATTTTTGCCTATCCCGCCTTCGTCTCTGATCCGTTCTGGTTTCCTCCTCATCCTCCCCACCAGTCCACCCCTCTTTCCAACTATTGTACTACGAAACTGCATTTCTCTCAGAGCTAATCTTTAGGAGTGGATTGAAGCTTGGTCGTAATGATTGGCTTGTTTTAGTGTGCTTTTTTCTCTCCAGTCCATCTTTGATTGCTTCCGAGCTTGCATCGGCATTAATAGCTCTTCCGAACTAATGCTTGTGCAGACGTGTTTCCTAGGTATACTCTGCCAAACAGCTCAATTGCTCTATAGTAGCTCGTCCTCAGCCATTGCCAATACGGGTCTCACAGCATCTCAATTTTTGTAGTTTAGGTCTATATTCGGAATTATAGACTGAAAGCTTCTCCGTTCAGCTCTGGTCATATTCTCGAGAAAGTGAATATGGCCTCTCCCACTGTGTGCTTAGTTTCCTAAAACACCGAGTTTATGAGTGTGGTAACGGGAATGAACCGAGGGGAGTCGTTGGGAGAGGATTGGGACATTGATCAGGAACATCTAGCTGACAAATTTGAGGAGGAAGAAGTGCTTCTCCCTGCTGTTATTTTGCTAGTTTGCCCTCATCTGTTAATCTTATAAACTTACGGTACTTGGTTGCTCCTTTTACTTGCAACTGTTTGTTAAATTTATGGGATCGCTCTAGATTTGTTCCGTCTTTATAACAATTGAACTTGGTATTTTCGATGCTTTATCATCCTGGAATCATTATATCATATAACTATGTCAGCTGTGATCTCATTGTGCTCTCTAGATCTCTAGATATTTTAATTCTTTTCATTATGGTCTTACTTTCATTCTCCTATTTGTAGGTGAAACTTCATTAGTTTCCTGGTCAGTATCCTCAGTTGTCATCCTCCTTAATCAACTTCTTGTGCTGCTCTGCCAAGGATGAACTTATATTACAGGTCAGTATACTACCTTTTCATTGGAGGGAAAATTCATCAGCAGTTTTGATTTAGTTTTAGGTGTCCAAATGTTCTATCACCTGTTTCCAACCATCAGTGCACCTGATAACTTCACAGACTGCGAAAAACTCTGGCTGGACCAACCCTTGCGAAGAACATCACAGTTGCATTCTCAAGTCTTAACTGGAGATGAACTATAGCCTTATATTACCGTACAAGTATCCCCAACATAAAATACGTACAAGTATCTCAAAAATAAAATAACGAAAAGATACAACCTGGGAAAAAAAAAAGGAAAATCATTTAACTTGTATATGCATCTTATAGCACAATTGCACGGTTCATATTATAATTATCTATGTAGCAGCTATACTATCCGCTGCCAGAGGACAAAATTACTGGACCTGCACGTAACAGAATTCTTGCTACTTATATGGCACAACTTTCCCCATCTTTTCATTCAGGTAAAGAGTGCTCTGTCTAACCTTGAATGGAGGCTAACCTATTGACCAGAGCCAGAGCATTACTAGTAAGATGTGCAATGGTCAAAATCTGGTCTCTCACGGCACTCTTCACATTGCCATTCATGACCTTTCCCGCAAACCCATCAGAACAGGTGGTCTCATCTGTTAAGGCAGCACTTACCCATGTCTGTATGTCGTTCATCAGAAGGCCAAAGTTAGAAATTCCCCTGAGCTGACCTATTTCCTCGATGGATCTCCTAAGCTCGTCGACCGAATCAGCAAGCTCCTCCACACAGTCCTTCATGGCCCCAACCTCTCTGGGCGTCATCCCATGGGTTCGGGACAGCTTCAGCATCACTACTGATGTGGAGAGGGCAGCGTTGAGAGTAACATTGAGGGCGGCCCCTGCAAGGAGCTTTGGGCTCGTTTGGATAAGGGACGCATGCCTTGATAGGGAGTTGAAGCAGAGTCTAGGGTAAGTTGTCTTGCTGCACGATGTTCTTATGAACTCAGTGCTGAACCTTGTGTCTGCATGAACATATATGCTTGCGTATAGAAAGAATGCTAGGAGAAAGATGAGCGCTGAGGCCAAATTACACCTAGAATTGGGGCCTTCCATCTCTCTTAACAGCCTCCCTCTCCTTATCTCTCTTAGAGGAGTTAATTGGTTTGATGAAAGTTGGAGCGAAGGGTGCCCAATTTATAGGGAAGGCAAATAATCGTGATAATTGGAGGAGATTAATGCATATTGTCATAGATATTATTTTTCAGAACTGCAACTGTAGAATGTAGAATTCAAAACACGGGTGCTTAACTAGGATTCCATGGCACATCAAGTGGAGCAACGTCCATTTTATGTGGGGTTCTTGAACGACAAAGACTTGCCATTTCCACGTAATATAACGGATAAGAATCAAAGCTGCTACTACTTGCTGCTGCTACTTGCTAAGGCTAGATTCATGCATCACTGGCTTGAGGATCCGCCAAGTACAAGCAGTTCGTCCGCTTCAACCAAAACCAAGTCATTCAAGTGTTTAAAAATCCACCCATTCTAGAAATTGCATCAGCTGAGTTCCTGCAATTTCATAAACATTCTGGAAGGATTTTGATGTCTAGGACAGGATTCCTGATTCCCATTGGGATTGTTCTCTTCTATTAACAGCCTCCATTACGGTTGAGGTGTCTTGAGCAAAATCTCACATCGCAGCATTTATTATGATATGGAGGGCGCTTTGGGGATGTTGTAAGCTTTGCAAGATATTTTGGAGAAAATAGAAAGGAAGGGGAAAAGTTGGCTTGGGTTTTGCCCTCCATTTCAAAGGCATGTGGATCAGCCTTCCCAACCAACAGGCCCAGCTTCTCTCTCTCTCTCTCTCTCTCTCGGCTTGAGGTGGGTGGGACTTCTCAGTCCTCATCCCTTTCCCGTTCAATTATTGAACCTATAATATCTATGGCTCGTTCATTTTTCTTTTTGCTTTCGCTTCAAGATCGGCTGCGCAGAAAAAAAAAATTGAATTGAATCAAATTGAATAAAAATTAACTGAATCTATTGTTTAATGATCCTTTTTTTAAATTACTTGATAAAATTGGTTCGATTAATTGTAACTAACCATGTTTTTTTAATCGATGAAATATATGAGTTTACTAAATGGTTTATCAACTTTTAGATCGAACCGAATTGATTTAAATTATGTTTATTTTATCAACAGTGGATAATGTTAGAAATATAATATAGGAAATAAAATTCTTAGACTGCAGTGTACAGATAAATAAATTAGAATACACCGATACGGTATTAAGTCGAAGGATGGCAGTGTGAGTTTATTGGAAATGAATATAACGATATTAATAAAATATTGAATTTGACAGAGAAGAACGCAGAAATACAAACAGCAGAAGTTAAAGCCCGTGGTACAAACATTGTCCTTACTTAGATATAAATTCGTCGACTCGAGAAAACATGGATGTTTGTTTGTCTGTCGGAGCAAAATTTGGCACCGAAGTCCGAGCCCGCAGAAGAATTGACACAGAATACAAACCTTTCCCATGAAAAATTGATGCACGAAAGAAACACAGGGATCGGAGGATTTGAGGAAATCTGCTCGACATGTGCCAATGGCTTTATTTGTAAAGAAGAGGGAAGGAAGGCTATTAGTCAATCGGCACTAAACCGGGCAAGGTATATCTCTGAACCAGAATTAAGACTTCAAACCTACCATTAAAAGGAATGGATTGACGCATTTTTCTGAGCCAGTTTTCTTAATTCGTCCTTAACAAGGTTGGTTGTCTTAATTCACACTTTATAAGGTTTAATGTAACATTAATGACCTTAAATTAGCCTAACGAAATTCGATTCTCATCGTGAAAGTTTATGTGCCCCTCTATTTCTCTTTATTTCCTATCATTGTACAAGGTACATGGATCTTACCTTTTTTTTTTTATAACGAGGAGTTTATTCTCCTCGAACCTATGAACAACACTCTACAAGCCCATAGATTCAGGTCAGTCCGTGTGCAAAATACATATATGCATGGTCTCATCAAGGGTTACATGCTAAAATGCCCCATTACTTCTATTGATCACATGGACCTTACTTGTTACTGAAAAAAATATGAAGGATCACTACTACCGACTTCTCTTATGAAGGAAAGGCATATAGGGGAAGGTTCGAGCCAACTGCCTTGATGCAAGGCTTTGAACTGTGTGAAGTTTGTGTAATGAGGAGTCACATCGTCAGGTTACTTAGATCAGCAGGGGTATTATTATGGACTTCATTCATTTACACGACTCGACTCGAAAATATGTAATGAGGAAAAAGATGGTAAATCACTTTAAGCTAGGTTAGTAGTTTGGCAGTCATATGTACATTCAATTCAATTACGTAAATGAGGTGCGAAAGGCCCATTGAGTCCTTAGTGGACGTGGGACTCATCTTTCTACTGCTTGGAGCAAGGCCCGCCTTAGCTATGTCCCTGACTCTCTCTCTCTCTCTCTCTCACACACTCAGAAGTCCATTCAATTCACTGTGAGAATGGGTTGGTGCTACCTTAATTTTGCTTGAAATTTGAACTTCTCCAATGTTAAAAGCAATGTCAAGAGCGGCCCAAACCGTATTGATTTCAAATCGGGTTTATCAATAATAAACACTAGAGAATATGCCAAGAATTTATGCAAGCATTTGCAACCAATGATTGAAGCTAGAAGTGAAAAATCTCCTTCTTCATGTTCCAAACTTATATGTGAAATAGATCCATAAACTTCCAAAAGAAAAAAAGTTAGAAATACTGCAAATAGAGCTATTGCATCGCAACACCCATTATGGAAGCAATTCCCTGATTAGGAGCTACTTTAACGCAAATAGTTTTAATGGATAAAGTTCATCTTGATCCACATCTAAAGTGACTCTCAAATAGTTTGTGCGGTCATATCTTTTTGGGTTACAATAAAAAGATAAGAAAGAATATAGGAGCACCACCGAGTGCGATGCTCTAATAGTCTAAAACTTACTCTCATGCAGTTTGATGATATTAATGTCAAAGATTCAAGTATCGCTCTAAGCAGCATTGCAAGAAGAGACTATTGAGCTTGTATCTTGGCGGATGCCGACTTTTTAAACTATATTAGACCATTAGTGGTGCTACGTTGAGAGGGTTAGTGTTAGTACTACTTGTTCAGTTTGTCTGATATATTCGCAGTCGAACACAAAGGTTCGAACATTATGTAACGAGAGTGGTTGGGTCGTTACTATCATTACCCTCATTTTTACCGATCAAGAATATAGGAGTGAAAAATTAAGAGGGTATAACGAGTTTTACTTATAAGAATCCAATTCTAAACATTTTGATTTTGGATCAAGAACGATAGGCTCTTTCTAGGTATGACCATATCTTGACAGACACAACTTCTTGTCCAGTCAAAATCTTAATTGAAAATCAACACACTTATAAACTCTTTCTTCATTACATTCTCATGAAAACCAGAATTTATTTGAGAATCCATTGTGACTCCTTTAGTTACCGCTTAGTGCTGATCATATGATTGAATCTTTGATTCCGTTTAATAAAATTGGAGGACAAGTGGATTTCTACCACCCACTTTCCCCCTAAAATTTCAGCATTAGGGCAAATGTAGCTAATCAACTTGAGTGTTGCTCAGTTAGTACTCAATGGCTCTTTTTTGGGTTATTTTTATAGGTAAGCTAAATTGACACCGACGCCCACGATTTGACACATAAATTCAACTCCCGTAAAGGCCCGAACCAGACAAGAACGTATACCTTAGTTGATCTCTTGCCACGATTAACCCGTGTTCTATATCTTTTGATGTGAAATTCACCCGACATATAGAACACATCCCACATATCCGGGTAAGATCGGGTGTTATCCGGGCTTACATTAGTTGCTGAACCAGCGGAGTGATAACAAATTAAATATTGTTGGTGAACTCATTTAAGAGAATGAAATCGTGTTCACCTAAAAATCTAAGATAATAAATTTTTTTTGTTCACCTAAAATTTTCCCTATATTTTATTTACATGGGATTAACTTTTTGCAAATTTTTTTATTCATATTACATAAGGTTAGCAGTGTGGACAGTGTATTCCCTTTAGTAGCATATATCAGAGAAGAATAGAAGAAAGGCATAGAGAAGCTTATCATGAATCTCAAAAACTGCCTTTGGATGAATTTGATCAAGAGGCCATTAGGTGGAGAGGTGCATGCAGTAATAAAGACGTCGTGATGAGATCTTACCAAACGATGCCAGCAATGATAATGTAGGGGGCTCTCATAGAGTAACCAAATTCTCCAAAGGTAAAGTTGTCCTTTCATCCAATAGGAGTACATGCACCAATGTTGTTGTCACTTGAGGTACAGAGTCGTACTTCGATTCATCGAAATTAGGCCTGCCATTTCAAAATCTCAAATGGGGATAATTTCGCACCCTTCGGTCCGGAAATGGTGCGCTCGTCATTACTGCCTAAGACTAGGGCGAAGCTGTCCATTAGGGCATGTTCACGCAAGCTCTCCGCGTCAACCAACCATTTGTGGACTTCATCCATGCTCTATGAATAGCCATCATCTTACTATTTTTGCTATCAAGCTACTCATTTGAGTATCAAAATGTCAAATCGTATTATTTTCATCGATTTGACTTCTCTTTAGTGTTTCAGACCCACCTGACCCGACACATGCCAGCTAATATATCACACTTCCCATCCTAACCACCTTCGTCGCATACTAAAGTAGACGAGGTGTAATTTGTCTAATATTATGTCTCTCTGTGAGTCCATGCGTGCATAAAGATATATGGCTGACGGCAGCGATGATGAAAGGCTTGAGTAAGAGTAAAATGAGGGTTTGCTGATGCTAGGGGGTAAGGGACGGAGGGAGAGGAGGTATCTGTTTTTTTTTTGTCGCCAGCCACGGTATCCAAGCAGGCCCCACCAGCGGTGAGATGGCATCTTTCAGCCAACCATACTTGACTAATCCGTTGGTCGCCCCGGGTCGCACGCCTGGCAATGGCGGGTGAGGCTCCCAAGAGGGGTGTCTGCGTACGTGAGGTCTCGAACCCGAGACCTCCTTAAGCGGCACCGAGCTGCTTACCACTCGGCCCAACCCCTCTTGGTGAGGAGGTATCTGTTTGGGTGGTCAATTTTCTCCACTATCACAATCAACTGTCCCCACTCATGTACTGCCAAAAGCTCAAACGAGACAAACAACAACCTTAGCTCCTGTGTACCTTTCTCAAACCGATCGACGATGTGCTCCTTTCTCTATTTAAATTGTAGCGCAAAAACGAAATCTTGCGCGAATGATTCTGTGGTATATTTTCAAAACACATCACGTATTTTAATAATGGTAAAGAAAAACATGACTATCAACATGCTCCATTGTTATCATCATTAGCGTGAAGACTAAATGATACTGTCCAAGTTAATTAAACCGTACATCCATTTTTCTAATCCCGAGCCAACACACGAGGATCCATGCCGACTTACAAGGGATGAAATGATTCTTAGTTTGTGCATCGATTAGTCAATCATAATCTTCTTTAAGGTGCCAAACCATGCCGACATGTTTTCTTCATGTCAACACTTCGACCGTATCGTGCATGGACGGGCAATAAAAAGAAAGATGTGAAATTGAAGGGGAGATTACGATTTGCAAATAATGCAGTTATAAACCATTCAAAAGTGATATTTCTTTTTGGAATTTTATATATTTCCAAAATTAAAAAGGGGTAAAGGTAAGGAGACTATATAAAGTTGGGTAAGTGGAGGGGATTCCACTTGTGAGTCGGTCGAATATTGATTGCACTGCTGGTGCAGTGCGCCAAGGTGATCTAATTCTTCCAGTTGATTCTGGAAAAAGAGAGTATGCTGCCATGGGTCGACAGCCTTGCTGCGACAAGCTTGGGGTGAAGAAGGGGCCATGGACGGCGGAGGAGGACCGGAAGCTGGTCAACTTCATCCTAGCTCACGGCCAATGTTGCTGGAGGGCTGTCCCGAAGCTGGCTGGCCTCCAGCGATGCGGGAAGAGCTGCCGTCTTCGCTGGACAAACTATCTCCGTCCCGACCTTAAAAGAGGACTCCTTAGTGAGGCCGAAGAGAAGCTAGTCATTGATCTCCACGCTGCTCTTGGCAATAGGTACGTAGTAGAATACACATGCTTAATCTCTCCTTAATACATCCACGTTTGCAAATGAATAAGCAACTCCCCTTTTTCTTAACATTTTACTATCTTCCGAACCTGCTAATAGATAACACATAACCTGATCTCTCTCATTTATAGCTATGAAAAACTATACTCCAACCCTCTCACAGGTGGTCAAAAATTGCGGCAAAATTGCCTGGAAGAACCGATAATGAGATTAAGAATCACTGGAACACACACATAAAGAAGAAGCTTATAAAGATGGGGATTGACCCAGTCACGCACGGGCCAATCCAAAAGGAAGTCAGCCCCCAAGAGATGGCTAGCCAACCGAATGCTGAACAAGCTAAGCGCGACGTCAGTAATCAAGAATTACTACCGCTCTCGTCCGACAGCTCCAATTGCTCGCTGACCGAAAATTCATCGACTGATGTGTGCCAGCAACTGGACCACAACGGTGATCTTGACGATCCCTTGATGAGCTGCATCTGGGCTGAGGCATTCCTAGACGATTCAGCTTTGAATTTCACTGGTGCAAGCACAGACGATTTCAGCGTATTCGCATTATCTCCTCTGGAGGATGACTCTTCATGGATGTTAAACTGCAAGACCTTCGGGGAGGAGATTGTGCGTGTGGATTGCTTTGGTGATATGGACATGAACATGCTTGAAATCGGTGGCAAATGAACGTAATAATTCACAAGTAAAAGAGATTTACAAGCTGGCATAATAAGGGTGTCTGATGTCAGCATGTACAGTGCAGAATTAATACCAATTATGACATAATCCAATCTCTTTTCTTATGACCTTGTTTATGCTGATCACCAAGAACTCTTCTTTCTCTTCCAGTACTCACCCCAGACCTTGTTTATAGCCACAAAACTATAGGTTACTTATTCTATCCAGTGCAATGACAAATATTTAATCTCCTGACTTCGATTTTCACCAAAGAATCTCTCCATATCCTTTTATTTTAGTATTCCTCATATCCCTTCTAGTGAAAGCATATCTTTGTTCATCTTCCTTTATTTTGATGTAGGGTTTCACCCGTGAGTTCTGTACATTTTTATATATTTCTTAACCTTTTAGTTATTAAAAGTGCGGCTGAGTTAATAAAAAAGAAAAAAGAAGCATCTTTCTGGTTTATTTTATATTATATATATGGTAATGGAGGACTTGCACGCTTGCACTTCACAGCCAAGCAAGCTTATTCAGGGAAAAAAACTAAGCAAGTTTAGTTTAAATGACAACCTTTTCGAGGATTAGAAGAGGACAACCACACCGATGAACACAGCACTATATGAAGCTCCCTAGGTTGTTAAACCGACATATTCCAACACCTAATTCAAACCATGTCCTTTGTTTTTATTCACTTGTGAAAGTGAAAGTATTGCACGCACTTCAGAAGCACCATATATCATGCATAGTACTTTGGGAGTTGAAGTAGAGAAGAAGGTTCAGAAAATTGTTAGGAATTGCAGCTTTCTTAAAAGTTTTGATAACTTTTATTTATATGGAGAAAGCAGCCTTTCATTACCTAAAGAGTTTCCCTTATAATTGGAAAAGGAAATTTTTAATACTTTTGAGATTTTTTTTACTAAATAATATGAATAAATTAAATATGGCACGGTCATTTACTCTAATAATTGGTTCAAGGGTCGATTCTATGACAGCGCATTGTATTCGTCTATGATGAGTGCTTAAGGGCACTTATTAGGTATAAACATGTCACTACGTAATGTTAGATATTGAGAGTTGAATCCCACAACACGTGCCATTTTAGAATGTATAATCAAGTGTTCTTGCACGAAATTAATTACGATCGGGAAGGAGATCAGGAAAGTACGGTCGTGGAAGCACATTCTAAAATGGCAAAATGCGCTTGTCTCACAAGGCAGTGGAAAGAATGGGAGGACCAGTGTGTAGAAAGAATAGCTGCCACGGGGGATCGATCCTTTTTTAAGCAAGAGAAAACTAAAGTCCGGTTGGCTTGGCTCCATCCAATCACAAGTCTTTTTTGAATTTCTCATAATCCTATTTCATCGAGTAATATTAAAAAGTATATCAATCATATTGCAGTATGTGAATACATGGGTGTTAATAGCTTGAATAATTACATAATTGTTATCATCGAACGAAAGAATAATTACATAATTATTACCAATGGTAATAATTTTTAAGTATTTCTCATTTCATAACGGTGAGATAGAGAGCTATTTAAAATTATATCATCATATATTAATATAATATGCAATCATTCCTTTATGCAATAAGCATGACATGCTGCATAAAAGCAGCAATGTGACCCACCGTTCCACTTACACTTCCCTCATCCCCACTTCTCCACTTGACAGACAGACAGACAGACAGACAGACAGACAGACGGGGCATTCTCAATTACGAGAAAAAAAAAAGCAATAATAATGAAGGAAAAAAAAAAGGTTTTCCTTCATTTTTCCTGCCATTTTGTTACGATAATTATCTCGCGCCATCAAGCAGTACTGTTGCATTCATTTTACTGAGACGCTTGTGACGTGTGATGAAATTTGACACTGGGTTCCGTGTATTCCGTGGCCGGGCTGCTTGTACTGTTGGTCAGAAGGATCGGTAGATTATACGGATCTTATCTTACGAGAAGAGCCATGAGAGAACATTGAAACGTGAGTCTGTTACCTGAGGCCTGAGTAATTGGAAATAGAGCCCGAAGAAGATAGCTGTTCGCACGTTTCATCTCTCGGCCCGGCCCATTGAGGACACTGCCCAACGCCACACAGTGTACTACCAGCCACCAAGGCATTAGCCTGACCTAACCTGTCCCGACCCGACCCGACCCGACCCGACCCGTTTCAATCTCCTTTTAAGTCGGCCTCGGTTCCCACGTTCCTCTCCTCTCCTACATCTCCAGTTAAGACAGTTACTGCTTGTGCTCCGTCGTGCCGGCGTCTCCCTGCAAAGCGGAGATTAGCCATGTGGAACCTAATGAGAAGGACCGCCACCGCTCTCCGTCTCGAGGCCCGAGGTTATCACGCCGCTACTGGAAACGGAGCTCCCACAGGCCTTTACGGCTTTCATCAATTACAGACAGCTGGAGGCTTTCGCCGTTTCGTCGATGAGGCCATAGAGAGGTAAATCCGGTAACAAGAGAAAGTTAGAACAGTTGAATGTGATGTGTGGGATCAATTTTACATTTGCTTTTCTTGGAAATGTTGTGAGCGAGGGTTAGGATGGAATCTGTTTAATCTATCCTTTACTTTCTCAACCGAAGAAGTAGTTTAGACTATCTGACCTGAGATCAACGATTATAAACAACACCGTAGTTTGCGCGCGATTTGATCAGAGCGCATTGTGTTTCCGTTTTGTCAGTTTTCTGATTAGAAAATGGGGGCGGGATACAGACCGGATTTGGTTACATTTATCTGAGATCTCTTCCATTCCTTTCCGTTTGCTTTCTCGGAAATTGCATGAAATCCACGAAGCATTCTGAATTCATCCTTCTGCTGATTTGTTCTAGGTCTGGAGAATTGGTTACATTTATTTTTACAATGCCTTCAGCCGCTGATATTATACGAGCAATGGATGAGATCTCAGATACAGTAAGTTTGGAGTTATCGGTCGTATCTCTTTCTGTGGTCGGTATTGATCTATGTTGATTTCTTTGCAAGGTTTGCTCTGTTGTGGACTCGGCAGAACTTTGTCGGCATACTCATCCGGACAGGTTAGTTTCAGCTGAATTTAGCAATAAATCAAATCCTCAATAAGTTTCCAATTTCTTCCGGTTTCATCCTAAGTGTTCTATATGCATGTCCACTCTGTTAGGGAGTATGTTGAGGAGGCCAACAAGGCATCTTTGAGGATTAATGAATATCTACATGTGAGGTGACCATTACTTTTTGTTTTTAATTCATTTTAACCTCCATGCCCTCCATGCTTCTGCTTCATCTGATTTACATCCTTTACTTCACTATCTAGTATCTGAATACCAATCAGAACCTATATGATGCGGTGAAAAAAGCTCAGCATGAGGGGGACTTGCTCACAGAAGAAGCTCGAAGGGCTGCTCACAACTTGCGGATTGACTTTGAAAAGGGTGGAATACATTTACATGGAGGTATGTTGCATGTACTTTATTTATTTATTTATTTATTGATAATTCAGACATGTACTTTCATTTTTAGTAATGCTATTATTAGTGTGTTGCACTGTTTAAATATAATCATCACAATTTTTTGTCACAGAGAAATTGGATAGAGTTAATCAGCTCAATATTGAGATAGCACAGCTATGTAGGCAGTAAGTATGACATATAATTCCTTACTGTTTCCCCTTATAGTGCAGAAACAGAAATCAGAATGATCATCCAATTGATTCTATGCTTTCCCATTTTGATGTCCTTTTCAGATTCAGTGAGAATATAATCAATGATCCAGGTTGTGTCGAGGTCTTTCCAGCTACTCGCATTCCCAAACATCTGCAGCATCTGTGTAAGCCTATCCATCAATCATCATCCGGAGAGTCAACAGGATTATTGAAGTCAAGATATCCCACGAAAGAAAGGGGGTTTCGAATAACTACTGAACCGTCAACCCTTTCTTATATCCTGCAATGGACAGCAGATGAAGAGGTGGCTTTTTCCCATCTATTTTCTTGTATTTTCTATTATATGCTTTTGTGAGAAACTGAGGTGCTCGCAGTTGTTTCTCTAATCAGTTTGTATTGTTGAGACAATCCCTGTCAGTCTTCAATCATTGTAAAGAATTTGATTTTTCCGCATCTGATAATGATGGCAATCTCTGTGCATTTTGCTTGTAACCAGCAGAACCAATGATTTTGATATTTTGGTTCTCAGGTTAGGAAAATGGCATATATCAAAGGGAACTCTGTGCCGCATGCAAACCTTGGTGTATTAGATAGGCTTATAGCTACACGCCATGAGCTCGCACAGGTACCTTTAAACTGACGCAATACTTTGCTCTTATATTTTGTGCAACGACATCTGATTAGACAGATCCTCTATTTTTATGCTAGAGATGGAGTTATGTGAGATTCAGTAATCAACTCGGAAAAAAATTTCCAGCTCTGATAAGTTGCCTTTCGAACTTGTATGATAATTATTCTTGAACTCGGTTTTCGCTGTGAGTGGGTCAAGAGTGATTTTAATAGTTTCGCAATACACCAACCTATTAACCCTTGTTACCTGTAGAAAATCGGATATAAAAGCTATGCAGACTTTGTGGTGAAGCAAAACATGGCTTCATCTCCAGAGGTCGTGGTGTCCTTTTTGCTCGAGATGAGTGAGATTGTGAAGGACAAGGCGGATGAGGTATATATGTCATACTTTATTTTATGCGAGATCTTAGCATGTGTGGCTGTGATAACATTTTCATGAGGTATTGCTTTTACACAGGAGTTTAGAGCTATTTGGAGGATAAAAAGAGAGAAATGTGGTCAAAGTTGTGCACTGGAGCCTTGGGATGAGGCATACTACACTGCCTTGATGAAGTCTTCAGTGTTTAACTTGGATTCCTCAGTAAGTATTATACCATTTTGAGCTTCTGATACCACCCCAGCCACCCATCCACCCCCCTGGGCTCTCACCCACTCCCTCCCCCTCCCCATCCCTGCCTCTCTCCCCTTACACCCCCACCAGCAGTGTGTGTTTGTGGCTTCTGCAGTTACATTGAGCTGATCCAAATTTTGTGATGTTCTCTTACTTTTCTAATAAAGATAGCCTTTATGGCTACTAAAATGCAGGTTGTAGCATCCTATTTTCCTTTGCCACAGTGTATTGAAGGCTTGAAGATCCTGGTGAAGTCATTGTTTGGTGCAACATGTTGCTGCATTCCCATGGCACCAGGTGAATCTTGGCACCCAGATGTGCTTAAAATGTCACTTCATCATCCTGAAGAGGTATAAATGGATAGTTTGATTGAATTGCATTTGTAATGTATGGGTATCTTACTGAAGCTCATAATCATTGTTATCGCATACACTAAGTGGAGCTATATGGCTGTAATAAGTGCTGAATCTGCAGTCAGAAAATGACTGCCAAGATCATGGATGAAATTTTTATTTTTATCCTTGCAGACTCGATTTCTTCTAGGTTCTTGATGTTTCCTAGTTGTGATGCTCCATCTTGTATTTCAGATTGGAGCTTTCATAAGATGAGATTTTAAATTAATTTTGGAAAGCCAATATAACCTAGCAAGTGTAGGCTAAGGCCCAAAAGCCTACGCATGCTAGTGCATTTTGTTGGTATCCCAAGTTTATTTCTTCTAATGGTTCTTATTTGGATGTCATTTCCTCAATTCCACCGCAATCAGGATTTGGAATCTTTTTATGTTTCACCTGTCCTTTCATTTTCCTTAAAAGAAGTTATTGATGTATGTCAAAGGTCTTCTAATGCTTGTAGGCTCAAAGAAACTGAATCTTTAGCACCTTTCTTAATTCCAACTGAAGGATGTATGTTTTGTTTCAGGGTGACTTGGGCATTCTTTACCTTGATTTATATTCAAGAGAAGGCAAATATCCTGGCTGTGCTCACTTTGCGATTAAAGGAGGCCGTAGAATTTCAGATACTGAATACCAGCTTCCTGTAGGGTCTATATATTATTAGGCATTCTGCATTCTTTGCCTTATTACACAATTTGCATTTTCTTTTAGGAAATACAAATATTCTGCCAGCTGTCCTGGACAATTGATGCCCTGACTTTAAGTTTCGATTGGTGTTTTGGAGATTGTTCATCTTATTGGGAATATATGATATTTTCTTTGAAGTTAAACTAATAGATGGTAGCACTGCAGGTTGTGGCCCTGGTCTGCAATTTTGCTGGTTCACAAACTTCATCATCGACAAGGCTTAATCATTGGGAACTAGAAACTCTATTCCATGAATTTGGGCATGCTCTTCACTCTTTATTCTCAAGAACGGTATGGTGTAGTTTGGTAAACTGGAAGTGAACTGACATATTACTATGTAGCTGATCCTTCATACGGTTTTTGTTCACTTGTAGGATTATCAACATTTTTCTGGTACCAGGGTGGTCCTTGACTTGGCTGAAACACCCTCGAATCTATTCGAGTGAGTGATCTGACCATTTCTGGCCGTTGGCTTATTGACTGATCAATGAATGACTTGCTGTTTGTTGGATTTTTTTTTTTTTAAATGACATACCTTGTGAATTTTGGTGGTTTTTTTATTGACTGATGAATGAGAACACTGAAGGTTAGGATCAGGATCGAGTGGTTCTGTGCTAATAGAGATTTTATATAAAAGACTTAATCAGAAGGCACAGCATTAAGATTCTCTAGTAAACGATTGGGTTAGAGTAGGTAACTCTCTTTTAAAATTTACTGGCTAATAGGACTTATGTGGATTCTTGTACAGTCCTATTCTGAACTTTGACAACATCTTTTTATTCTTGAAATATATAAGCTGCTTTGATCTTGATAAGGTAATATTGGGTTAGGTCCACGTTTCTCACCAATAAGTCCTTCCTAAACATATGTTAATGAAATTCTCTTTATGAGATACCAGTCCAGATATAATGCTCTCCATGTACCCTTTTCCCTTTTTTTTTCAATGAATATCCATGTATCCTTTTACCTTTTTTTTTTCAATGAATATCCATGTACCCTTTTCATTTGACATACCTGCACTAGACACTAATACTGGTGATATTCCTAGGTATTATGCATGTGATTTCCGGGTCCTGAAAACATTTGCTAAACATTACTCAACTGGTGAAACTATTCCAGAGAAATTAGTTGAGTCAATGCAAGGTGCCAGAAAGATGTTTGCTGCCACTGAGCTGCAGCGGCAGGTATGCCCTGAGGGCCTTGATTGAAACCAACCAATTACATGGTAACTAACCTGGAGGAAGAAACAAATGTCAATCTATTCCAATTTTGCTCTAACCAGATATTCTATGCTTTGATCGACCAAACACTATTTGGAGAGGGAGCAGCCTCACCAAGAGATACAAGTTCTATTATTGCTGACCTGAAGAGACGATTTACCAGTTGGAAGCACGTTGAGGGCACTCATTGGCAGGCCCGGTTCAATCACCTTCTAAACTATGGTGCAGGTATGTAACCTCTCATCTTTCCATTCCTGTGTCATCAGGGGCTGTTTTATATTCCAACATAATATGAAACTATTTTGCCTCCGTATTGACTTCAAACCATTTCGCTTTTGATTAATGTAGCTTAAAAGTCTTCCTTTAAAATTGTATTTTTGCAGGTTACTATAGCTACTTATACGCAAAATGCTTTGCTGCAACCATATGGAAGAAGCTGTGCCAAGAAGATCCATTATCACCAGCCTGTGGGACCGCCCTGAGGACAAAGTTTCTTCAGCATGGTGGAGCCAAAGAGGCATCCGATTTGCTGAATGATTTGGTCGGAAATGGAATTTTGAAGGAGCGCAATGGAGGCATTGTACCTGACATCACCAGTCTTTCCGAGGAGATGAATCTGGTGGATGGTGTGAAGCTAAAAGAAGGTAAGAGTAAGATTTCTCTGACCTACTGACAGTGGTTCAAGAATGCCCATATTAAATTGCTTGAAATAGATTAGAGAATTTATTACGTGTGAATTGTATACTATTTACAAGGAGCTGATTTATTGTGCCAGTTTTTTTTGTTTTTAAATGGGATCAATAAGGAATGCAGAGGGACGTCCGTGCGAGGTGGCACCTGCTTCAATCTCTAGGTTCCGGTCTTGACTCTCTGAGAGCCTTGCTTAGAATTGGTTGGAGAGTCAATATATCAGAGGTAGTAGTCTCTCTGCTACGCTCTTTGGGCCAATGTTTTAGGCTGAAGACAGCCCTGGGGGCTCCCTGGATATTATGCCTGTTCGTAATATCGGCCCGTGGTTTTTAGGCTACGCCAGGCTTACAAGGGATACTATGGCCTCTTGGACCGTCTTGTTTCAACTCAAGCTCATTAGGCAAGGAAGGCCTAGTTCATGCCCGTTGATGGGCCGGATAGTTTCGATGAGACGCAGCATGAATCCTACGCGTTGGGCCCATTAGCCCTTGCTCTTGGGCAACCGTGACCAAAAAATGTGGCCGTGGTTACGTCTTTGGAAGAGGCTGGTGCCATTGGTCCAAAGTACTAGCCTGTCGGTCTACTGAGCCAGGCCAGTCAATGATAACTGGGCCTAAAATAGGCCAGGTCAGGTGAAACTGGGCCAAAATTGGGCCGGGCTGGAGATAGCGGGCCAAAGCAAGGCCTGTTCAGGTTACTGCTCCTAAGTTGGGCCCGAGTAGGGGTAGCTGGGTCAAGTTTGGGCCCGGCCCGTGATATTTGGGCCAAAAGGGCTGTCGGCCTTCTATAATTGGTCTGGACCTGTAATTTACGTTCACGTGATTCGGGTAGAAGGGCCTCGAATATCTATTGAACCCCTGCTGGACACGATAGTTTCGTGAATGCTGAGTCAATTTGGTCCAATCTTCTGGACGTGTTCTGATCATTGGGCCTACATCATAAGCCAGACCTTCCATACCTGGACAGCTCCTCGTCTGATTCTCATACATCCTTGCTTGTGCAGTATGCTGACGCAATCAACTGATTGAGATCAAGTTTGGTAAGGGGAATGAAATGTTCCTCTAATGGAGTGGAATCAAAAGTGAATAGTCATTACTGTCCTCTTATTTGATATCATCTTTAACATTAACGGAATGAAAATTTAAAAGTAATTTTATCAATTATACCTTACAATTATTTGCCGAGTTATCAACCCTTCCTGCTTTATAGTATTATATTATATATAAATTACTTATATAATATATATTTTGAAAAAATGTTTGAAAAAATATTTGTTTATTTTACAAGAATTTTTTCTGACTAATTTGGATTCTATTTATTTTTTGTTATAATTATGTAAATTTTACTATAGTAACTATTATTCTAAATATGTGAGTTTATGAATTTATTTTATACTTTAAATTATATTTAATAAATATTTACCAAATTTTTAAAAATCGAATAAAAGTCGGGCGGATCATTATTTTGATTGTTTTAAATTATACAATTATATAATATAATACTATAAAAAAGACAGGTCAAAGGAAAGATCCAATTATATATAATATTATATTATACATTTTATATATTATATTATATTATATATTTTATACAATATTTTTGGTGATTTTATAATGGGACTAAAAAATAAGGGTAAAATTAGCAAGTCATAATAGAATAGAGGCTGGGATGACAGTTCCGACTCCATTCTATTGCAATAGGCTTAAGATAACCTATTCCAGATTTCAGTTGAATCTACCGAAGGCCTGGAAGATGAACCCGCAGAACCAATGATGGAAAATTCACTGGACCTTAGATCAGGACATAAGGCTTGAGCCTTAAATCTCCTGATCTTTTGGACATGAACATAAACAACTAGCAGCAGCTTTCAGTGCTGAGGAGTCTGCTTTCAATCTGCATAATCCAATCACGGATCATAGAATTCACCTCTTGTGGACGCTCATCATGTGGACAGTGACCTGGAAAGAAACAGCAGAAGAACACGTGAAACATTTGCAAAAGCATGTTATCGCATAATAGGAGTAGTTCAAATGCCCGAAAAGAGGAGAAATCTTTGATCACCAGCATCCAGTTCTCGAATCACAATGCCGGGACAGTGTTCCCTGAGCATTGCCAGCTTTGACTTGGAGTCAGAAATTGGATCTTCATTCCCTTGAATTGAAAAGATTGCAACTAGGATTATTACACCAGCATGCAACATAGCAACACATTTGATGTCAAGTACCACCGAAAATTACCTGGATAACTAAGATCCTCTCATACGATCCTTTCAAGATATAATTCAGAGGGATGGATAGATTAAAACTGAAGATGCTCTCCAGAACAACTGTAACACCGGGATCGTGTGACTAGAACTTCATTAAGGCAACCTTACAAACATATCTTAAAAGCTCGACTGATGAAGTTAAAGAATCTGTACATATCAACCCACAGTCAGCATAAACTTGAATAATTTTAAAGGATACTACCCTGAGCATCTCATTGATAAGCCACTCATCAGCTCGTTCTGGTTTCTGACAGAAAAGATGCTATTAGACCAGATGCTCTGTGGTGACTAACTGTAAGTGAAAAAACACAGTGATTTGCAAAAGTAATGGAACACTTACAGCTGGATAGCAATTCCGCACTATATTCCTAAGACTTGATCTCAAGTAATACAAAAGGATTCGAGCACCCACCCATGTTGTGCTCGAAGTCCGTCTTTCCTGACATTTTCAATTACTGATATCAACTACAGACTACATATAAGGTGACTTGGTAGTAAAGAGATGTACAGAGATCAGATCAACAGTCATATTTGTAAATATCAGTGAGCAAAGAGAACATAGAAGAGGAGATGATGCAATCTCACTCTAGGGAGTGGAATAAAAGACTCTTCAGCAATCACTTCACCCGCACTATTCATTAGGACCACAGACTTTACCAGAGTGGGCCAAAGACCAGCAAGAATGGCAGCAACATAGCCTAATACACATAAATGACAAGGGGGGCACAAATAACTAACAGCAAATATCAGTTTAAATTTTAAAGCAATGGATAGGAAAGTGTATAGATACAATAAGAGCAGTGAAGGAAAATGTACCGCCAATTGAATTTCCAACGATGTGAACTGGTTCTCCAACAACTTCCACAATGAAATCTCTCAACAGTTCAGCCCACAGAAGTTCAGTGTAGACAACATTCGGCTTTTCTGATCTTCCAAATCCCAAAAGGGTAACAGCCCATACTCTATTTCCACCATCAGCTATGTTACATATGTTATCACGATAATGCTCCAAAAAGGCACCAAAGCCATGTACCAAAAGAACAGGAGGGCCTTCCTCGCCAATATTTGTATACTGAGAAGAATTAATTGTAATAAGGCCAAGATTAGGCAAAATGGCATACTCCATTGTAGTCACATAGATTTGCGGCACCATATATTTTCTATACCTAAAATGGCTGTGAGTATCGCCAATAAGAAGGCATAGGCATTCATATGTCATATCCAAAAATACTGCATTGATAATGCAAGATGAAGGAGACTAAATCTGAACAGGGCTTGACCCTCTCCAAGCCACTTTGAATAGCAACTACAAGATTCATGAGTTGGTTTGATCACGAACCTGGATCAGAAAACCATTCCATCTCCATATCCGGATGGAATATGTTCCCCCCATGTGCTTTTGACTCCTTAAAGCCATAAGCCAATACCACTACGCAGGAAACCACTTAGATGGGTCAAAAGAAAGCTCCATATAAGAATGATTGATTCCACTTAGAGGGGATCAATTTACCTCCATTGAGCACACTGCATTAACTGCTGCTGACACAGTCGCAGCTGAGTATCCAAAAGGAGATAAGAATCCTGCATTCCGTTCTTTCTCATATTTTACAGCTTCATGATACACTTTTCTCCTGGACATGATGCCCAGACAAAGGGCACAGCCAAAGAGTGTGTGAAAGGATGATCCCTCTCGAGTTTCAGTAATGCGAACTCTGTCGTGTAACCTGCTATCAATTGAAACCAAAGGAAATAGTTTCCGATAAATGGCAAGAGAATTCCTATACATAAGAACAACCACGACATCAGAAATAATAGAATGGTCGGAAAATGAGAATGATATAGCAGCACCAAAAGCAATATCGACAGATCAACAATCCTTAGAGGAGCTATTAACTGCTATTCTTTGAACTAAAAATGCATAATGCAGCTCTAACAAAAGAGGGGAAAAATCACATTGTGCTCCATTTAATAGAAAGAGTGCACATAATAGCTACACGTTACCTTGAGGGCATGCAATTATTTTCAAGAAACGTTTTACATCCATGGAGTCAAGATGCATTATACCTAGTCGGTATATACTATGTTCCTTTAGTGACAACCACCACAAAAGGTGCCTATTGATAGTTGATGTAAACTATTAAATAGGTTAGTCATGATCCAAATATAATTGCAATTTATATTGCACGCTGAGGATATCATCATGGCAAGCCATTACAAGAACTTAGGATAACTTCAAGTTTTTATAGCAAGTCGATTGACACAAACTTAATGCATTAGAGTACATACTCCTGCCAGTTGCCTCGAGCTGTTCCCTCTAAATATCTCAAGTATGCATCTAAAGCATCCAGAACTGCACCTGCCCCACCTCCTACAGTATTTTCATTCTTTGTCAGAAAGAATGAATTCTTCAATATCTTCCTCTCAGTATATTTGGAACGCAGACCATCTTTATTGTTTTCCTCTGACTTTGAAAGTCTGTCTCTCAATATGGTCTCAGCTGATGTCTCCTTCATGAATGTCCAACTTCCTTTCATCCACGGACTGGTGTTCATAAAATCCTCCAAAAAGTCGTGCTTTGGAACCTCACCTGATTTAGAATATTGCAACCAATTCAACAACAAGAAGAATTAATTCATTTTCTTTTCATCGGTTACAATAAAATGAAAATTCAGGTTTAGCCATAAACCTAGGAACGCATATCAGTAAGTGCTAAAAAAAGTTATCGTGCTAATATGATTTTAGCCAGAGGCGTTGAAGGCCAGAATTAACATACCCCAGTCTAAATCCAACTTCACAGAAGGAAACTCTGGGATTGGTAGAGGAAAAGCTGGGGAAGCCTGAAGTTTCTTGAAGTCATCATGAGACTCGGGCAAATCCTTAAATGTCAAAGACATTATAAACGTGAATAAATTTAAAAAAGAGAAAAAAAAAACTGAACAAAACATAATTGTTGGGAGCATTTGAGTAACAAAAAGAAGAACCTCACCTGGGTACGATAAAATGGAGTTCGCCATAATACAGTACCCACATTCCTCCCCAGCAAATAATCTGATGCCAATGACTCTCTGACCATATCTATTAGCTTCCGTACATGGTATTCCACCTCCTCCTCTAAAAATACAGAAGATGCTTTCACCTGTTCAAATATCCTCAGCAATTAAATTTAAATAAATTTATTAAATAATGCTTGCAGCCTTCGGAGTGAATGATACAGATAATAACCAGAGAATCTTACAGATAAGGACCTCTTTCACAAGCTCTGGTAAGATCTTCTCAACCCTACCAAACCTGATCATCAAATCAGATCCTCTTTCAGCGAATGAATCTTTTAAGTCTCTCAAAGCAAACAGCAGCAGTTCGAGCATCTCATCTGAATAACCTGTGAAGTGATCATCATAAGAGTATATTCCAGTTATGGTCAACTTCGCAGAAAGCACAAGCAGATGCACTCGGCAAGTGAGCCACATATATGCATCTCGTCAGACTATCATGGTCACTAAAACATTACAGAGAGGAAGAGATGCAAGAGCAAACAAATCAGGTAACGATAACACCAAATATTATCTGGTACGGAAGTGCTACTTGATCCATTACTCTCAGCAAACACTATCAGGATTCGCCTAGTCCCAGCAAAGCGATTGTCTTATACTTAAGCGAGGAGAACATGGAACCGAAATTCCTTTTTCAAATGCTGATAAATCACTACGGACAACTCTTGTCAGTCACATTTCCCGAAATTGCTTTGCAGGTACAATCTGTTACTCCAGGCAGTTTCCAGGCGTCGAATTAGAAGATTAAATGCAAAAGCAAAATCAAACTCACGAGAAAGCAACCGGTCATCGAAGACGTAGACAGGGACCAGACTCCGGTATTGAGCGGCGGCTACGAGGCCGGGATGATCTTCCAGGCGGAGATCGTGTTTGAACCAGAGAATCGCAACTCCATCCTTCTCTCGCTCGCTTCCAGCAAATGCGGAAACAGAGAGGCGGCCACGCTTTCTGCTAGCGATTGGAGTGAGAGAGCGGTTACGCAATGAAGAGACGGGGACAAAGCGCGGGAAAGCAAGGAAGACCATCGCTGGAGCAATGAAAGTGCCGATGGTAGACGGAGCGAAATGTCCATTGACTGAACAGTTATAATGAGTCCTCGAGTCAAGTCTCGTGAGGATCGGACATGGAGGAGGATTAGAGAGAGAGAGAGAGAGAGATTGTGGAGGAGAATGTGCGTGGGGGTCTGTGGCCGAGAGGAATCAGGCGGAGAAGATCTGGGACTCGAGTTTGTAACCGCCTCGTTGCTGCCCGGATCAAATACTGGTCGGGCTAATTGGGCTCGTTACTACAAGTGAGATTGGGCCCCCACGGCCCCACCGCTTAATAACTGGGCGGGAATTGCAGCGTCTCAACATGGTGCATACCAGTGCGACAAAAGGACCAGCGTTTCGTATGTTTGCCAGTTGGCTTGTTACGAATAAGACCACGGGTCCTCTGGGTTGGCATGCTTTAATTTCGATATCTAAAGCTTAAACCATTTTGTTGTTAGAAGATATAACAGCGTCCGCGGTACCTCGCGGTGATATAGTAAAAAAGAACTAAATTACTCTAGTTACTGATAAATAAGGTAATTACTCAGGTAATTTGCATTGATTTGCTCATTTCTCAAAATATTATTGACATTACATCGCATCACCTATTGAATTAGAATTGCTTAAGAATTTCTCTTCATCTTTGTATCGATGGGACAGATCGCTCATGGTGAGTCTTATAATCATTCGCTATTTGGAAAGTGGATATGGACCATCCCCAGCAACATTGTCTTACTCTTGAATCAAGCGGAAGGTCGCTAACGTGGATTTCAACCGTCAATAGGCTTATTCAGCAGGGAAAAAAGATGAACGTGTTAGTCAGTCAGGTCTTAAAATTGTCATAACCTCCTTGAATTATAGCGATCCAAGTAGCTTCGGATAGATTATGGCATGGAATTCGAATGGAAAATGACACTCTAATTCTCATGGAAGCTATACCTATATCTTTGAAAGTTTTGCTTTTTCAATTAATAAAATATCGTCATTATTTTAAAAAAATGAGTATTTCCTTTTCCTTCTACCATGTTTTAAATTTTGTGTTTATATACATGGAAAAAAAATATGAGCGGGAACGAAACAGCAATGAGAACCCAGAGACGGAGAGAGAGAGAGATGAGAGATCGCATGGCTGTGCGCCCGAGTAGATAAAAACAACCGGCATAGGCTTTCGGTTTACAGCATCTATGCTGGCCTAGGCCCCGTGCCATCTGTGAGTGTCTGCCTGACTTAGACTAGCAGCAGTACATTTGGAGGGACATGGCCAAAGGGAGGACAAAGGTCAGAGCTTCCTTCACAAGCCTAGCACATCTTCCTCCCCATTTTTTTTTTTTTTTTTTTTTTTTTTTTTGGTCGCCAGCCACGGTATCCAAGCAGGCCCTACCAGCGGTGAGATGGCATCTTTCAGCCAACCATACTTGACTAATCCGTTGGTCGCCCCGGGTCGCACGCCTGGCAATGGCGGGTGAGGCTCCCAAGAGGGGTGTCTGCGTACGTGAGGTCTCGAACCCGAGACCTCCTTAAGCGGCACCGAGCTGCTTACCACTCGGCCCAACCCCTCTTGGTTCCTCCCCATCTCTTTCAATAATCACTTACCACAGACACAGTTACCCCACGTGGCCTTTTCCTTTTCTTCTCTTTCTTAGTTCCCAAGCTTTGAATTTTTTACTCCATACGTATATGCATAATATGAGAATTGATTCTATTTGTTATTTTATCGCTTGCGATAAAAATTATCGGTACAATGAACTTCTAGTTTTGTGTTATATATTCATCCTAAGGAACATAAGGGAGAGATGTGTGTGTGTGTATATATATATATATATATCTGTGTGTGTGTAAAGTTTGGAGCATGCGACAAAATAAGCAGAGGGAGGGCAAATTGATTGCTCCCGAGCGCACGGTGGTACCCAAGTCAAGCATAGAGGATGCATGCCTCATTACCCCCGTGTCTTTTACGCTGCTTCACCTTCTGATTATTTCTATTTTTTCTCAGAGACAATTAAAAAGTAGGTAAACATTCACTTTAATCCTCAAATTTATGCTTAAATAACACTTTAGTCCATAATCTTTTGTTTACCAATAATTAGCTCAAACATCCATGTTTTTTACCAATAAATTGGTTCGACCGTTAGTTTGTCATTAAAAATACTAACGTAGAATTCGATGTGTCATTTACAGTATTAAATTTGTATTTTTTATTAGCAAAACACTAAAACGACATCACTTTACTAAATAAAAAAATATAATGATTGTTTTATTCTTAATTATTAATCATATTTCTAACAAATTACCATTGATTTAAAAATAAAACTCGTTGGAAATATGACCAATAGTTAATGATAAAACAATCATTACACTTTTCTATTAAGCAAAACGATGTTATTTTAATGTTTTACTAATTAAAAAGTGTAAATCTAATACCGAAAATGACATTGAACTTCATGTTAGTATTTTTAACATCAAACTAACGGTTGGACCAATTTATTAGCAAAAACATGAATGTTTGTGCCTGATTATTAACAAAAAAAAGTTATGGACTGAAGTGTTAGTGGAGTATAAATTTTGGGATTAAAGTAAATGTTTACTCTAAAAAATAATTAAGAGGAAAACTAAAAGATTTTGTTATGATCAATTAAATGTTTGGTATATAGGTAATTATTTTAAATTACAATTAAAAAATAAATGTGATTACTAAATAAAAAAATATAATATGACACTTAATAATAACACGTTAAATATTTATTGACGAAATTCACATATCATACGGTTAACTGAGTTTGTGCAATATCCACCCACTCTCTTTTAACTGTGCGCTCACGCACTCAACTGGAAGCAAACAATACTTACCCATTTAAAATTTAAGGATCCTCAGACAAAAGTGCAGAAGTAATTCACATGCAGATGCAAGTCGAGCCAAAGTTCAAAGAAAAGGAAGTTTGATTTTGGCAGCAGGCTAGTAATTTTGCATATGTAACTACGGGGTACGGTTAAGTGGACATATGTCCTGACATATGCGGTAATAGGTATAATCCCCAAAGGCAAAATGCAGAAGCGGTTTAGGGAATAACACATTCTGTCGTTTGTATACAAAGTGACAGCGCAGGATACTTTATTACACATAAACTACAATAACTAATCGGGCACGACCAATAATAAGAGATTAAAAAACCAAGCACATACATACCACAAGCGAGAGAAGAGCGGGGAGAACAACTCTCAGAAAATCAATTCTTTCTTCTTATTTTACATGAAATTGAGATAGATCATTACTGGTCAAGCGCGTTGGGGCCGCTGCAGTAACTGACCACGTGGTTCCACACCCACTGGACCAGAAACCGCCGTCTGATCCCGTTCATGTTATACGTGGCTCCGTCTCTGCCCTTGAGCATCTGCCCCGTGTAGGACCCACCGCCCCCGGTGCCGTAGATCCCCTCACAGAGGTCCGCAATCTCGACCGGGAAGCTGGGGTCTGGCCCCGCGTACCAGGCGTTCACCAACGGGTTCGTGGCCAGCTCGGCGATCTCGTGGCCGATGACACTGATCATCCCGTCAACTCCGATGTCGCCGTTCGGCGACTTGACGGGTTTGAAGCCCGGCATGTAACTGGGAACCGAGAATGGGTAGGCGCACACACCCGGGCACAGCTTTGCGCTGTTCCCCACCCACGCGTACGGGAGAGTGTACCCGACGATGGAGGGGAAGGTGAAATAGTGGAACCCACAGACATTGTCGCAGAAGTCTTGAACGTACACGTCATCGGAAGTCAGGAGCAGGAAGAGGCCGCCTTTGGGATTGATCGGTAACGGCTTAGTGCGCGCCGTTACGGCGCTCCTGATGACGCTCTGGATCGATAGTCGGGTGAGGGCCTTGCCGTGAGAGTAGAACCGATCGTTCTTCTCCTCACCGAGATGGACCGCGCGGGAGATGTTGGCCCCAGTCTGGTCGGTGTAGAGCTGGACGGTGCGCCACCAGCCGGCAACTGAAGGGTGCTTAGATCCGTGGGCTGAGATGGAGGTGATGAACTCGCGGATGATCTTCTTCTGGGCCCGAGCCCAAGAGCCGTACCATATGATGTGAACGGTAATGTTGTTGGTGAGGACGGGGCCCATGTGGTACTTGAGGTGGACGAGCTCGGAGGAGCCCTCGTACTTCTTCGATCCGTCGAAGAGGAGATCGGAGGCGTTAGGCCTCATGTGGGGCCAGGGACGCCATGCCGTTGAAGGGCCCACGAATAGAAGCAGGAAGAAGAAGAAGAAGGCTGCTGGTGCGAGGAGCACCGGTGAAAATGGCGCGTTCCACCGGCGGTGGAATCCCCGGAGCATTTCAGCGGAGTGGGGTTTTCTCTTTTCTGCCCTATCCGAGCCCCGAGGAGTGAACAGATGAGGACTGAACAACAGCCGTGACTGGATGAGGCTATTTATATCCGAGCGTTTAAAATTTAAATATCCTTTCCCTTTTGGAAAAGGAGGGTCTTTTTCCCTAATTCAGCACAGGTGGGAACAGAAAAAAATAAATCACACATAAAACTTTAAAGATGAAAATTAAAATTAAAATCATTTATTTTTAAATTAAGTATGACATCATTATAGTAAATTTATCTTGTATAGAAATTTAAATATCTACCCCACTTTAATTTTTCTTTTGATTTTATTTTCCTTCTTATTTGTAAATTTAAAATCTCTTAAAGATGGTAGATATAAGAAAGAAGAAAAAGTGAAATATTTAATTCGGGAGAAATTGAATCTGAAATTTAATAATCCGGAGTCGAGGATGAAGCAACTGTATTAAACATTCAGTTTCATCTCAAATTTCGTTTTAATCAATTATTAAAAAAAAATGTCGTTTTAATCAGATGGGATCACCTTCTTTTGTTTGCACTGGGCACGGGATCGCCATGAGGGGCCATTTCGGTATTTCGTTCTTTCAAGTACTTTCCTCTCCTCTGTCTAAATCGGATTTTAAGGGATCCCCACTTTGAAAACGGTGCGTGAATGTCCACTTGTCTCCCCATGTCCTGTAGCTTCTGTCTCTGTAATTGTCATTGATGGCCAGGGAGCAGCTCCTTCATTACTTCCCTTCGACAAATTCCCCCACAAAATTACTAATTTTTTTACAAGTTCAAATTACTAAATCTTTTATAGTTGTGGTATTTATAAAAAAAATAATTTTCTTCCAATAAATTAAGAAATATAAAATTTTTCAGTTCACAAAAGAGACACGTAGACCTATAAGTGATAGAAAGAAGATGGGGTAAAGAGGTACAGAAAAATTATATAGTTGATATCGAACCTAAGACCTCTAGGTCATAGGATGTGAGCAGGTATTGTACCAAATTTTCTTTCTTTAAGAAACGTAATTTGATTTAATACTTCCTTTCTTGACTTATTTATTACTATTTTAAGGGATAAATATCCTTTTAATTTCACTTTTTCCTTTTCCAAAATGTGTTTGGTTAAAATTTTGCTAACCTTAAAATTAGAATTAAATGGAGTTATGATTGTAAATTCTTCGGATATAACTATCCATTTTTCACAATTTCTCACTCTTTTATTAAAAAATTGATTATAGACAATTATTTTTTATAATCACACATGAATATATTTTTGAATAAATTTTATTTTAGATAATATATTGTATATAGTACGGATAATACTCTAGCGATTAATAAATACAGTGAAAGTGAACTCCGGCCGATGTTCTAGGCTGCCTCATCCCCTATTCACACTTCGGAAAATTTTATAAAACCTTCCCGGTACTGTACCAGGAAGGGTTCAACCCTTAGATTTACGATTTTTATTTTTTTTATTTTTTTCTCTCTCCACTCTCTCTTATGGGACAATCCTGACCCTTAGATTGCCAAGGTGCCATACCTTGGAGGTTTGGTAGAGGGCTTCACACTTCTTCTTCTTCAAGCCTGTGCCCTACCCGAATCTCTTCTCGTCACCTCCGTTCCTATTATTGGATTTTTTTTTAAAAAAAGGGGAAATTATTTTATTCATTTAAAAAAAAAGAAAAGGAAAATTATTTTCCCCGTGATTAGTGACTTTAGGGCATGTTGATTGAAGAGGACGGATTGGGAGGGAGTGAGAGAAAAAGGGTGCCCTCAACTCACCGCCGGCCCTAGAGTGTAAAGAGAAAAACCTAATCTTGTCTTACTTTTTTTTCATTTGCTGCCTTAACCTCCTTTTCCTTTTTTAAACTTTTGATCCTCGACTCACCAAATGTTCCCCTTTTATATACTATTAGTTATTCAGTTAAAAATATTATTACTATTAAATTATTTTCAAAGACTATGGAAATTAGAAAACGGAAAAAAAAATTTTGAAAGAAAAGGAAGAGAGCATAGAATGAATAGGGGAGGGAATGATGGGTCCCTTTCGCTCTTCCTATCATATTCTTCAATTTCTTTTTATTATTTTTAAAATTTAAGAAATGGGATCACCGAATCCATGGAGAATTGAGATCTCTATAGCTATATCGTTCGTAAAGAGAGCTTTATATTTAACAAGATCAATCTGACTCGAAGTCAAATGATACAAGAGAAATGAGCCTCCTCCTCCTTCCCCCACACCGGCAGTAACATGTAAAATTCAAGTGGGCACAAGAGCTCCAAGATGAGACCCCATCCCATTTTCCTAGTCGGAGACAGCTGCCCGGACACCGGGTAGCCAATTTCCAGCCTTGTGGGCCTGGACCACTTCGCGGGCTTTTTCTGCTAAATTTACGATAATAACCTTAACTCTGTTTCGCATTTCATGGAGAGTCAGGACAATCCTTAAAACAAGCGCAATGGACCTATCAATTTCGGGGAATAATTATTCAGCCAGTATTCTGATATCGAAATGGCTTCCTCGTTCTTATTGCCCAATTACAGACTTTGCATTGCCTTGATTTTATCATATCCTATATTGCGGACCCATCTCGTCCCATCTTCCTTTCTTTCATCCTTTTTATCCGTCCTTTTTCGGTGCCTTTAAACCAGGTAAATGTTCGTGTTAAATATCAATGACTTCGTGGGGTCGTGTCCTTTGGTTTGGGCAGTCTCCAATCAGGCTTCTGCTTTTCACCGTTTTTACGACAAAGCGAAGTACCTTAATCTCATTAATAAAAGTTTTTGTTTTATAGTGACTTTCGACATAGACCGTCGCAGCTAAATCAACAAGGAGTAGAAAATATATGGAATCAAAAGTACAAATATGTCGGGACTGCTTGCAATACTTGTACTGACTCAATAGTTTGAATCACCGTGTGAGATTCATCGAACCAATTTAAAAAAAAAATCGTATGTTAAATTATTGTTAATACATATTTTTTAGAAGAGGAAATAAGAAAATGATTATATTTTACGAATAGAAATCTAAGATTTTTGTTACAGCACTGCTGTGAAAATCTTCTCAATCACCGGCTTTCGAGGGACTAACTAGCAATCGATGAGTCGGGTGCGTTGGATTGAGTACCCGGTGACTGAATAATTTATCTTTTTGTATGGAAAGGACAGAAAGAAACCGATCATCCAAGCACTTTATGATTAAAACAGCATGTCCATGAATAGTACCAAAGGATTAGGCATCATTTGACATGATTTCGATTGTCTAAGAGGAGTAGTTAATCATTTTGACGGTTCACGTCTGTTGGTTCTGCTCGCTGATTACGTAGTTGTTGGCTTAAGGAAAGGAAAAGACCAAACACAATTTAACAAAGCGTACTTAACTGGTCAATCGGTTGTCTGCAGGAGATGTCCGGCTTAGTTGGTGCTTGTTATTAGTTGATTAGATTGACTTATCGTGATGGATTAGGAATTTGCAATATGAAAAGATCCATGAGAGGTATTATCCAAGAGGCGTTCTCGAGTGTGATAAAGACCTCGATATGCACAATTACCTTTCCATATGAAATTGTAAATCGGTAATCATTATATCCTCAAAATAAGGTCTAGGGTCAAGTTCAGCTCTCTTAGAGAATTTATCTGAATAGCACGACCATGTTCGGGAGAATTACATGCGTAGCTTTGAATGACAGCAGTATTAGAGGTTGAGAGTAAAACGCTACACTTGAGTTGTTGGACGGACTAGGCGGCCAGTAGTTTGTTCTTTATAGCAAAGATAACAGGGGTCGAAGAGTCCAAAAAAGGACACTGTATAGGATTTTTTCTACTCCTCAATTGATTTCCAACACCTTCACCATTGCTCAGCTGACCTTACGGAACCATGACCACCAGCTACTGCATCCCTCCCTGACTACAAAACCTGCAGCCGCCGTGTCCCTTGCCATGCTCTTTGCACCATCAATCTTCAACCAGCTGCAGGAAGAATCAGTACTTCAACCTGGAATTAGTTTCTCCAGGTAGACACCTCCGATTTCTAGTGCAATTCTAAAGCTGAAACAGTGCTTTCTACGAGGCAAAACATAGAACTTCATACCGAGAAATAAGCATAGGTTCAATCAAAAGCTAGTAAGCAGTAGGAGCAAAAGTACTCTCAACTATCCATTTAATCATATGAAGCATTCTCAACATCCATGTACTTCCTGGTTAATTACATCGAAGCTTCCCATTACGAATTTAGAAAAAATGAAGCATTCTCAATAATTTAAGCACCCGACGTTAAGTTCAACAAGGATACAAGTTCAGTACTTGCAACTCGCTAGAACTCTCCCAGGTTATCCAGAAAAGGAAACATAGCACTTTCTGGCTATCGGATCAAGAGACAAGCTCAAGGTAATTGGTTTGATATACAGAAGCATTTCTACTGATACAATAACACTAAATAAAAGGGGGGAAATAAAGATTATTCAAAAGAACAACACCGAATGTCACACTTAGTGGCGACCATTATTCTTCTCCTGCTCCATCTCGTCTGCATCTTCAAAGCGCTGGTCATCGATCTGAAGCTGCAGGGCAAGTACAAAAGAAATCAATACACACACTGGACACCACAGAATCAAAATAGCGGTAAAGAATATGCAATAAAGAAGTGAAAGGAACAAAATCGCCATCATTGTGGAAAGCAATTCTTGGAAAGGAAAGGTGATAGAAGTCTAATAAAATTTTCAGGATCCAATATACATCAAGCAAACCACCACCAGATCAACTTCAGTCTGTTAACCAGCCTTGGCACCAATTGTCTCACGACAATATACATACTGGTTAGAAATTCAGCAAAACAAATACCTTGAATGCCAAAAAAAATGTAGCGATAGAATGCTTAAGCCATTTTTAAATGGACAACATTACACCGAAGAGCTTTTCCCGATAAGTAAAGTTTATACATGAAAAATTAAGGCTAAGAGGTAATTTCAGCTTAAATCGCCAGTTGGAAATGCTTCTGTGAAATGAAACCAGACCTCTAACAAGTTTTTTCTGAGGATCAACATGGAACTCTTGGCTCCAAAGATCAAATTGGCAACTTTTCATGATTCAGGCAAGTCAATTCTCAAGTATATTGCTCTTATTTGAGGATACACTTGGCTAAAAAAAATTGAAGGTGATTCGCAGTCATGTATAAGGCATGTTTATACAACCCTTCAAAAGCGAATAAAGGAACGACAAATCAATCCTACCTCTAGCACATTTTGCGCAAGGTCATGACCGCCATTTGAGTAACCAATTCCACTGCCTGGATTGGCTGAGGCTTGCCAGTCAGAATCTTCTGCATCTTCCAAAGCAAACTCAATAAACTAGCATAGCAAGCTTCACTTTCATTATTTTTTGACAAGTGCAAGCTTCATCTTCATTAAGTACTTTAATAGGAAATAATTATAAACAGTGCAAGCTTCATCTTCATTAAGTACTTTAATAAAACTTCGAGTTGGATATCTTATAAACAGTGCATACCTTCAGCCTCATCTTCCATTTGATCCACACTGAAAACCCAATTATGGCCCTCTTCTTCGCTGCCTTCTACAAATAACAAATGTAGACACAAAAAGTTGTATAATCACAATTATTCCCAAAATACCCATCAAGAAAGAGTCCCACTCACCATCACAGGGCTCTGGATTTAGCTCCGCACACTCAGAGAATATATCAAATAGAGTACCCACTGCCACCGCAGAATAAAAGGTGGATGTTAGGCAAATACTCACAGTAGTTGATCGAAATTGAAATGAAAAATAGTGAAACAATGATCATAGTTGATGTAAATTGAAATGAAAAACTGTGAAATGACAATCAGCACATAGAAAAGGATAAACTGTTACATTGGTCAGGATCTGAAGGAACAAGCCTCATCTCTTTTATTTTTGATAAGTTCAAGGTTTCAGTGGACTCTGAATCTGAACTGTCCGAATCATCTTCATCATCCCCGGTCTCAATCTTCATTAAAAATAGAGTTGCTTATAAAATTATACACTGTCACATTGCAAGTAGGAAAACAAAAATAGATGGTACAAAACAGGGAACTGATTATTGCGGCCACTATTTCTAAGTTGCAGACTGGGAGAAGTAATTCCAAGAGGCCAGAGTCATCCCAAGATTAAGAAGTTTCATGTAAAAGACAAAAAGATAAAGCTGATAGGGAACCCTCCAGAAAAGCATCTAGAGCCAGTAAATTACAGCCCAAACACCGAAACACCCCAATTTCTTCTATCTCTTTTAGATATATCTTTTTAACCTCCAATCTGTCGACAGCAAGGAGCATCTGTCAATCGCGTTCAAATCCATTGCCAGTAAGAATTTCAGAAAATGCAGTCAAGGGAAAATTTCAGGTATTAGATAAGTCGCAGCGCCTTAAAGATACAAAATATTTCTGTACAAAGACAGCAATACCCCTAAAGGACAATTTCAATGCCCAGGAAAAAAAGAGAGAGAGAGAGAACTGGATTGACACTTCCGAAGATGTTTCGTTATCTGTATAAGAAATTTGTAATGGAGGGACTCCGAGTTAGATATCTTGAACTCAATCCCAAACCTTTATCAATTCTAAGCTCATTGACAATCAAATGCAGTCACAGCAAAACAATCTCGAACTATAATGTCTGCAATTAACAGTTAAGCAACTTTAAGCAATACCCTCCAAGGATATAAGGAAGACCGAATAAATGTCAAGCATTAGTGGAAAATTGACCACCAAAGTGGCAAAGGAACCGCTAGAAACTGTCATTAGTGAGAAAAAGAGAAGAGAGAAGGACGTAGAGACGACAAGATGTGCACCTGAGTATATATGCAGGGGGAAGGATAGGCTTCAGGGTCCCTGGAAACAGCATGAAGTGACAGCGACAGAAAATCGACCGCATACCCTTTGTTACGGTCAACATCGCTCAACCAAATCACTTGCCCGCAAAATCAAAAGCAGTACCGATTTTTAGTGTTTGAGTTATTATCAGTGTCTAGAGAGAGGGACGGAGAGGGAAGGAGAAAGAGACGTACTTCGTAGAGATGTAAAGAGTTCCGGGGAACTCTGGAGGACGATTGGCGAGGACGATGGACACGCCGGGCTGGACGTGCATGAGCTCCTCGCCGTTGTCAGCGTCGAGGACTGGTTGTCCAACGCCGTCGCCGGTCCGTTGCGGGAATGGTCGGAGCCCTAGAGCCATCTCTCCAGAAACGGGGGTGAGGGTAGTGAGCCGTGGGATTGTTGTTTTCTTCCCAGGGTTTAAAGGGTTTAGGCTTTTCCTTTTAATGGGTTCGGCCCTTTTGGGCGGTGAAGAAACGTGAAACCACGGTAGACGATCGGGAAAATAAAAATGAAACGAAAAAAATCTCAGAGAATTCTTTCTCTTAGTAATATAATAGGAAAAAAATTAATTAAATTATTTTATTTATAATAATTAATATTAATTTACTTATTTATTTTTTAATAGAGTCAACGATACTCTTATCATTATCAAAACTATGAAAAATATACAAAATGTACTGAATTTACAGATCGAGCCTAAGGATACTTACACATAAAAAAACAGGTGAACAAGAACAAAGATAATAGTTATTGAGATGCTCCCCAATTTCCCAGTAATCATCTATGCTCATTTGTTCATATTCTCGTGAACAGATTTTTAATACCCAATAAACGACATTTAATTGCAAAGTTAATTCTTACTAAGACCCTCTCCTCAGAAAATGGAGTATCTGAAAAAATTATTTCATTTCTAACTTTCCAAATATGTACATTTAAGTATTCCAAGACATGCGAGACAAAATAGATGGTCAAGTTTTTCCTCTGTGTGTCCTCAAAGCCCAATTGAGTTCAAATGACCATCCTCCGCAAATCATGTGCACATCATGAAGCTGCAAGATGTGATCTCAGACTCTTCCAGTGAAAGGGCATCCAAAAAATAAATGATTCGTGTATTCTTGTAGTTTTACAAAACATGCATAAAGAATTGACATTTCGATTCCAACACAAAATCTTGTCAAAAGTAAAAGTATGTTGTTAATAGCTAACAAAAAAATGAAATTGTGCCTGAGAATTAAGGGGTGGGACCACAAAAGCTTAAACAATGGAATCTGTTACCCTTTGATCTAAGGAATTCTAGGCATGGGCAGTAGTGTAAGTGCCTCTAGAGTTATCTGAACAAATGACACTGTCAACCTTATCCAAAGAATGAGTGATAGAAATGCAACTTGCCTAATGGTTTGCATAATACTCAATCTAGAAGGCTTCCATCTCCGACCAACGTCATCAATAACAGTGGAAACTAAATCACGGAGAAGGAGACCTGAGTCATTAACATTCTTATTAGGAAAAAGAGAAATGAGGGGCTCAAAGGGTGCCAATTATCAAACCATAACCATGTACTCTTTCAATTACCGATGAGATGCTTAATCATAGGATAAGCAATCTCCCTGAGTTTGAGTATCCTTCTCCAAGAGTAAGAACGGGAACTAGGGACCGAGAGAGACCAAAAGTTCCTTCCTTTGAGGAGATAGATTTTGGTCCAAGCAATCCACAGGGATCCAACACTACCTATGAGAAGTCAGATGAATCTTAAACCACAAGCTTGGTTGCACGTGGAAAGTTGCTTGAGGCCTAGACCGCCCTCCTTCATTGGAAGACAAACAAAATCCCAAGCAACCTTGGCTCCTCTAGCCTAGTTATCTCGTACTTTCCAAAGAAAGGCTTTGCATTTTCCTTCAACAGCTTCGATAACTTTCTTAGGAAGAACAAAAGCCCAACACTATAATTTAGTCATAGAAGAAAGCACATATTTTATAAGTTGTAGTCTTTCAGCATATGACAACTTTTTAATAGCCCAACCAGTAATTCGCTGCGTTATTTTTTCGATTAGAGGCTTACAATCTCTACCTGTGAGTCTACCAAATATTATAGGAACTCCAAGATATTTTATAGATAAAGGACCATGTTCGAAACCACTGATAATGGAGAGCTGTTGAATCAAATCATGACCAATCCCTACAGTATAAAACTCAATTTTATATGGATTAAATTTCAGACCTGACATAAAATAAAATTCTTGAAAGATATCCAAAATATACTTTACGGAATCAACCTATCCTTTAACAAATATTAGCATGTCATCAACAAACCCCAAGTGAGTTAAACTCACTTTAGAGCAAAAAGGATGGTACTTGAGTTTGCCCTCTGATGCTGCTTTGTTAAGTAGCTGAGAAAAACCTCAATAACAATAACAAAGAGATAAGGAGAGAGAGGATCTCCTTGTCTTATCCCTTTTACCTGGAAAGTAGCCTTCTAGGCTACCATTAACTAGAATGGAAAATTTGGCACCTATGATGCAACATTTAATCCAAGAAAGGAAAACTTGTGGAACTTCAATAGCCTATAGAATGTTAAGTAAGAAATCCTAATTTACATAATCAAAAGTTTTCATGATATAAGCTTTAATAACACACTTAGGACTAACTCCCTGCCTTTTGCAGTCCTTAACAAGTTCATGAGCCAATTGAATGCTATCTCTCATGGCTCGTCCTTCAACAAAAGCATATTGTGCAAGAGAGATAAATTTAGGAAGAATAGTTATGAGTCGATCAGCAATGATCCTAGAAATACCTTTATAAATGACATTGCAACAAGAAATGTATCTAAAGTCACTCATAATAGACGGATTAGAAACTTCGAGGATTAGACCAACACTTGTGTTGTTAATACCTCCCATGAGTTTGGAGGTTTTGAATAAATTCAAGATAGCTAGAGTAAAATCAGTACCCACTATGTGCCAAGCATATTTGTAAAAGTGGACATTGAAACCATCAAGGCCCGGGGCACTATTGGTGGCCATAGACCATAAAGTGGACTTAACTTCTTCAGTTGTAACAGGTCTGGATAAGAGTGATTTGTGCTCGGTTAAGATTCTGTAAGAAAGTACTAACCTAATTCTATCCAAGTTGCCACCCGAAACATTAGGATCCAGGATACCTAAAAGCTATGTGTAGAAGGCAACTACCTCAGAAGCTATATCTTTATGCCTAGTAAGTTTGTTACCTTCGGAAGACCAAAGGAGCTTAATGGTGTTTCGAGAGTGCTTGATTTTGACTGTTCTATGCAAGTAGCCAGTGTTCTGGTTGCCTAAAGATAGCCATTGACACAAGATTTTTGCTTGAAGAAACTTTCTCCGCTATTCTAAGTTGAACATAATCGGTGCATAGAAACTTTTCCTTATTAACAAGGTCAATGGTAGAAAGACCCAAGGTGATTTGCTGTTGGACTGCTTTTAATTCCTCTTTGGTTTTCTGAACCCTCATACTGATGTTGCTATTATGATTTCTATTAAACTCTTTAGGTGGTCTCTGACGAGACTTCAACTTACTCGATATTTAAACATATAAATCCCAAATACATAGTTAGACTAGATAGATTCAATTGTGCTCAAGAAAAGAGGATGTTCTACCTAGAAATTAAAATATCTAAAGGGGGCCTTCAATTGAGAGATAGTAGGTGCAATACGAGTAAGACTTGGAGAGTGATAAGATAAAAGAGGGCTTAAAAATTCCACCGAAGAGTTAGAAAGGGTTAAGGACCAGTTGCTATTAACTAGCACTCTATCTAATTTTCTAGCTATATAATCATCAGATTGTTTGTTTGACCATGTGAAAGAATGTCATGTCCGAAGATGATCATGCAAACCAGTTGAAAATAACATGTTTTGAAAATTGGTCATACCAGTTAGTGTACAGTACTGGTATCACCATCACTTGCCTCATCATAAGATTTTACCACATTGAAATCTCCAAAAACAATCCACGGATGACTACCAACAAGACTACTAAAATGTATAAATGAGTCCTAAAACTTGCATTTGTCATTAGCAAGATTAGCTGCAGAAACAAAGGAAGCCATCAAAGGCAGCAAAGGAGCAGGAGGCTTAATTTCACAATGAAAATTTACTCATTTATTAATATATTTGAATTTATATTCTCATACTATTAGACATAATAGGAATAACTTAAAATTTAGAATTTCTTAGATGAAACGGAAAATAGAAAGGGTAAATAGGGTAAGTCAGTGATAGAAGAAATGGAACCGTTGGCTTCTAGCGACGGTCTCTTTACTCTCCTCCTCTTCTGCCACCCCGCACCTACGATCGTACCTCCTCCTCCTCCTTCTTCTTCCCTAAAACTTTTACACAACGAGAATTAAACCTTAGCAAGGAAAACAGAGAGATGGGGAATACGTGTTTTGGTGTCTGCGCTTGCATAGACCAAGCGAGCATCGGTGTCGTTGAGCGGTGGGGTCGCTTCGATAAGCTAGCGCAGCCGGGGCTCCACTTCCTCAATCCTTTCGCCGGAGAATGCCTCGCGGGCATTCTTTCCACCAGGATCCGGTCCCTTGATGTCCGCATCGAGACGAAGACCAAGGTACTACCATCGCATAATTCTCTTTAGGTGTAAAGTTACTGCAAAATCTTTACGGCATATAAGACTTTGTGGCTTATGTTCAATCATGGTTTTACATGAATACGGGTTTTACACTTGGCACGTACTTTGAACATCCGCCCCTCGAACATCTTACTCATGTGTTGATCTCCCAGTATTTCTCTTGGCTCTGTTCAGAGGGTTGTGATCGCGGATTTTATTTTGCAGGATAATGTCTTTGTGCAACTTATTTGCTCAATACAATATAGGGTCATCAAGATGAATGCTGCCGATGCGTTCTATGAATTGCAGAACCCCAAAGAGCAGATCCAGGCTCATGTATTTGATGGTACGCTTGAAGTATTTTATTAGGATTAGTGGATATCTCATTCCTAATAGCTTATTTATACTATTTTGCACAGTTGTTCGTGCTTTGGTTCCTAGGATGAACTTGGATGAGCTCTTTGAACAGAAGGGTGAAGTTGCGAGAGCTGTCCTGGAGGAGCTGGAGAAGGTAACATTAGTTATTGGGCAATCCTGTTTATTTCCTTGACCATTACTACCATGCAGTTATCGATAGTTAATTCCCACTTGCCCATGCTAGCTTTTATCTGCAGTATAGTTTTTCTCCTTTTTGACTGCAAGTCTACATTTTGAGGAAAGAGTGTTCTAATTCTTTATGTATTGTTTAGTCTTCTGTTGACATCATTCGATTTAGATGGTTTCCACAGCACATCTGCATTTGATTATATATGAAGCAACGAAGCTCCTCCTTGTATTTCTCAGCATAATGTGCTGATTTACAGGTGATGGGTGAATATGGTTACACCATAGAGCACATACTTATGGTCGATGTCATTCCAGATGCTTCAGTGAGGAGTGCGATGAATGAGATCAATGCAGGTGAAGTCCTTGTGTCTTCTGTTTTGCTTTTATCCAATGTTCTGCTGGCTGATTCCGGTGGGGAGTCATGCATCCTATCAAGATTTCATCACGGACGGTGAAAAGCTTTCACATGTCTGGAATTGCAGCTCAGCGACTTCAGCTGGCCAGTGTGTACAAGGGAGAAGCCGAGAAGGTACTCCTAGTCAAGAAAGCCGAGGCTGAGGCTGAAGCCAAGTACCTAGGCGGGGTAGGAGTTGCCAAGCAGAGGCAAGCAATCACAGACGGGTTGAGGGAGAACATCCTTAACTTCTCCAACAAGGTTGAAGGAACCTCGGCCCAGGAGGTCATGGACCTCATAATGGTGACCCAATACTTTGACACGATTAAGGATCTCGGAAGCTCCTCAAAAAACACCACGATCTTCATCCCTCACGGCCCAGGCCATGTTAGAGATATCGCAGAGCAGGTAAGGAATGGTACGATGGAGGCAGCTAGCTCTCAGGTTGATGCCAACATTCTCACTGCAAATTAGTTTTTCAGTGGTCATATCATATGTCTAATAATGGTTGCCCTTTGTCTTTCCTCCCTCGTCCTTTCCAGTTTCATGGATACTTATGAGTTGAATTTATCATAGATGGATTATTGTTTGAGATCCTGTCCTGTGATCATAGTGGAATCTTGGAAGGGGGGTCTTTTCCTCCGAATACCTCTACGGGTACACCTGCCGAATGCTCGGCGAATAAAAAATGTATTTGGCTGACGCATTCATTATTGGACAATTAAACTCTGATGCTATCGTCAATTTCAAAGAACTGATTACATTATCTTACTATTAAAATTTCTTCTTAATTTTTTGCTAATAATGTTAATTTTAGTTGTGAATAAATAAAAATAAATCATATGGTTAAAAGAAAGAAAGAAGGAAGAATAGCGAGTGATATAAACTTTTAAGAGATAATTAAGAGTTTTACGGCGTGTTTATTACTCAATCTTCACTGCTATTTTCTCAGTTAAATTAATAGTGCACGATAGGGGTGGCTGGGCCGGCCCCTGCACGAGAAGAACCCAATGATAGGTGCCACAAATTGGTCGCTCTAACCAGGAGGTCGGTCCTTTGGTTCCATAATTATTTGACCAATAATTCCTAGTTAGTAAGGTGCGCAGAAAGATAAGGCATATTAAATTGCCCAAAATTAGAATTTGGCAGAAGCCAAATCAGTGTTCTCAAAATAAATGACCAGCTAATAATAAGCAGTTTAGGTTACAAGCAATGAAGTTCCGTACAAACAGAGAAACAGACAACAGTAAGTATCACAGAGTTATAGTCACGAGTAACACCAGCTTCTATTGCCTAATAAAGAGTCCTCTCTAGTCAGGCTGGCTTGACCCATCTTTTACACCTCAACTTGTTCCTCAAAGCTATCCCTTTTCCGGATGAATATCGAACCAGACAAACTAGACGAGGTTTATCGAACCTAATTGGAGGGGATAAAAATGCAGATCCACAATGTAAATGTGACTAGGGAAGAGATTTGGAAGTGGCATCAACTAAGGCCATTAGATTCTTTTGCAGAGAAGGATATATTATTTTCTCCCATTGACTTTGCTAAACTCTGAACGGAAACAATGTTTTCTCCATTAAAGGGAGATATGGTGGTAATCGGCTTGATCACACCATATGATGCAGCTGTTTCTTCCCCCGCAGCAGTATTAGATACAGTAGACGTCAAGATCGATGGGGCCTCAACCCTCTGTTTCTTCGGTTTATGTTCTTGCTGATGACCCGGTATAAAACAGCCCACAACCACCTAAATGACACAGTAAGAACAATCCAATGCTGTGAGCAAGAGCAAGATCATCATGGCTGGAAAAGTTTAAGTTTTTATATTTGGTACGCCTACTACATTCTATTTCCTGAATATTTATTCATAACCCTAAATAGAAGAGCATATGACGCCAAACTTTGAAGCAACTAAGCTTCAATTGTTGGAACCAAGAAGACTAGTTCAAGCGCATTTGAAAGCAGTCTGACACTGTTCTCAGAAAGTTAGCTCACCTGAACAGGGCCAGCTGCTATTAAGAGGCCTGAAAGTCCGCCTCCAAGGACCCGGCCATCAGGACCTGCCAGAGAGACACTTATCCCACCAGATCTGCTCATTGTTCTGCCACTCTCAACTGGCATATATGAGCCAGAGAGGGAAAGTATCTCAAATCTACCCTGTAAAAACAGAAGAACTTGCTGTTATCTAATCATAAGCCATATTGAAGAAATACAGTAATATTGCCAAAACTTATAACCAAACCAGCTCAGATGATTCAAAGAAGATAAGATGAAAAATTATCAAGATCAACGCTGAATGGTTCCCCCCTGCGAGACTATAATAGCTGATCTCATCTGCTCTACTAGATTCGAATGCCATGGTTCACAGTAACAACTGACAAAAACCAACAAAGTGCATACATTACTTTACTTGACAATTATTCGTGTGATTGAGGGCATGCAAGTTGGCTGATGAATCTTTATTCATGTCTTCCTAGCGTGGAATGGTGATGAATACTATCGCACCTCATATGTCAAAGTTCCCCCTGAAGATGTAGGTTGACGAAGAGAGACATTTGAAATGGTGCCATTTGCTGAGAGAATGCATATAGCTCGAGTTCCTTGTTGAGAGAATGACATGACCTTCATCATGACGTCCTAAAAGAATTGGTAGGAAGACAGGAAGATCTCAATCAATGATTAGCGTACGAGCTTGTATGTGATTCATAATATAGAAATTCTATGGATTGTGAATTCAACAGTGACTGCTTTGACAGTACTGGGGCATGCACAAATTATTTCTTTCCTGAAGAAAATATCGGAACCAAAAAAGAAAAACAACAGAGATATTTCAACTAAGTTTCCAACGAATCAGGACTTTTGATGAAAAATTACACCGACATATAATGTAACATCATGGTTTTGAAACCTTGCTCTGTCACATCGGATTCCTTTACCAGAAAAGGATTTGTCAAGGACCCCCCCGGCCCATTCGACTACAGCATCTTCCCATCCTCACAAACTAGTATATTCTCCATTCCATGAAATGATGCAGCATTTGAATAATTTTTGTGCTGCACGGATTTGCATATGTAGCTTGCTCTGTACGTGCAGATCACAAAATCATAAATGAAAAAAAGCTTTTTTTCGATGTTTTTGTAACATACCTCTCCAGGATTAACAGTGATCACATGAGGGGTAAAATTAGCACCCACGAAGTATGCAAGCTTGTCTCCCAGTCCTACAAGATATGATAGGTGGAGCAAAAGGATTAAGTAGAATACCATCATATTTCATAAATACTCTAAATTCTTTATTTCTTTTGGATAATTTAACACTATAAATTCAGCAAACTTAATAGATGAGAAATTTTTTTCACAAAAACAATAATACGCAATTCACAGTTCTATTTTGCCCTGAATTAGATCCAAAAGAATGAAATTGCTACATGGTTGTTAATATCATAACCGATCCCTAATCTATTCATGCTAGATGCGGCTGATCATTCGCTAACCTTCCAAAAGGACCAACTTTTTTTTCTCACTTAAAAGCCAATATGGGAACCATAAACAAGGACCCGACTGGCATTCTGTGGATCCCTCGTCCAATCTATTTAAATATCCCGATGCCTCAGGAGCAAGTGACAACATAACAGGCAGCTAGAAGATTGCAGAGCTGGGACAAAACATTAGAAAGTTCAAAAATCCAGACTTATAGAATCCAATACGCTCTTATCCCTTTACCTGGGCTCTCATACTCGAATTTATGCTTCTTCTTGACCGGTTCAACTGGCACCACTCTGCCTCCTTGCCACGGCGAGAACTCTCCAGCCAGTGGAAATGAAGCTGAAATCGGCATGGGCGACAGGGCCACCCCGTCAGTTCCGTACTTCCGGGGTCTCCCTCTCTTCTTCTTCTTTCCCTCTGTGCTTCCGGCGGACGCTTCGAGCACTGGCGCCACTGCAAAAGCAGCGGGAGCAGCCGGATCTACAGCTGCCGGGGGCCGGTCAAGTGAGCTCTGGTTGGGATCAGTGCTTTCACTCACCGGTGACGCCTTATAGCTCGCCGGAGCTTCGTCGCTCCTCACAGCAACTCCAACTGAAGCCATTTCCTCTTTTCCCTCCATAACTTTTACCGCTCCCGACAGAAAACCCTCGAAAAACCCAGAAGACTTGTAGAAACTTAACGCTCAAGTCATCAAGCTTCGGACTCCATTAAAATCATGACTGGGAACAGAATACTCGTCGGGTCGATTTTTTCCCCGAGATTAAATTAAACAGGGGATTAAATACAATTATATTAAAATTAAGCTGATTACGCGGAAAGATAAGACCTCAAAATAAGATTAAGAAAATAAGAATCACGCGACAAAAAATCGAAAATGAAATACTCTGAACATTCGGAAGACGAGGATCCTGATAAAACAGTTTGAACTGTAGGGTATGGTCACTGTAAAGGACACTGTTCATGGACTAAAACCTCCATGTAAGAAAAAATGCAGGGAGCTTTAAGGCTGGAACAAAACTGATCTGAAAATTATCTGAAAGCTGCCAGGGGATTACAGGGAATACGCAACTACAAATATTTGTGAGGATGATCCGAAATTAGGGTTTCTGGGACGAAGGTGAACGGAAATAAATAAAGCGGAAAATTTTGTAAAAATTAATGAAAAGTCGTAATATAAAATTGGAATTCAATTTTGTAATTAATATTTTAATTAAGAAATTGGAAGTATAAATTGTGATTAAGGAAAACCTTCACGTCCGCATTGGAAATTCAATAAAGGCTGATTTAATTAATGGCAGAGAAAGAAAATGGGCATATTTAAAGAATTTGAAATTCTGGCGGAAAAAAATGAAAATAAAATATAAATGCTTTTCCTTTAAAAAATTAACTCATGTGATAAATTAAAGAGTAATTGTGAAGAAGAGTTGACCGGTCGTCCCACTCGAGGGGATTTACTTGGCAATCCAATGGATTAGCCAGGTAGTCATGATGAGCAATAGTATTTCATCATTCAAGGTTCAAAATTTTTTTATTAAAAAAATATTTTTCTTCGGATCAAATTCTACATTTGAATTTACCCTACTCTATGCATTCACAAGGAGAATTGAGTCAAAATACGGTATTTTTTAAAAATAATTCGTGAAAAATGGTTCATTTAAAAATAATTACGAAACTAGTTATTTAAAACGACATCTTGAAGATGCGATTTTAAAACTCAATGAACCGCATCTTCAAGATGCGGTTCTATTTATGTTTTGCTGGGAACCGCATCTTGAAGATGCGGCTCCCACTTTTTTTTTTCGAAACAGTGGAACAGCGGAGAGAAGATTGCGGAGAGAATATTATTTAAATACTTAATATGTGATATATAACGAATTCGTTTTAAAAATTTATATCAGATTTTTATATATATAAAATTTTAAGTGTAAATTTTATAAGTATGAATACTTAAATGATAATTTATATAACGAATTCTTATATATCATAATACCTACTAAAGATTTCAATAAGCGGAAGACTTTGATGTAACTTTTCAACGTATAACACATAAAAATTCGTTATATAAATTACTATTTACATATTTATACTTATAAAATTTACTATTAAAATTTTACAAAAATTTTACACATGTAAATATTTGGCAAAGATTTACAAAACAAGCTCGTAGTAAAATTAATGTGTAATATATAACGAGCTCATTTTATAAATTTTTATCAGATTTTTACATGTGTAAATTTTTTTAAAATTTTAATATTAAATTTTATAAGTATTATATATAAATAGTAATTTATACAACGAATTTGTATGTGTTATACATTGAAAAGTTACGCGAAAGATTTCAACTTATTGAAATTTTTAGTAGATATTATGATATATAAAAATTCGTTGTATAAATTATCATTTAAGTATTCATACTTATAAAATTTACTCTTAAAATTTTATATATATAAAAATCTGATATAAATTTTTAAAACGAATTTATTATATATTACACATTAAATATTTAAATAATATTCTCTCCCCAATCTTCTCCCCGCTGTTCAGCTGTTTCAGAAAAAGAAAAAGAAAAAAAAAAAGTGGGAGCCCCATCTTCAAGATGCGGTTCCCAGCAAAACATAAATAGAACAGTATCTTGAAGATGCGATTCATTGAGTTTTAAAATATTAATTTCGTAATTATTTTCAAATGAACTATTTTTCAGGAATTATTTTTAAAAAATACCCTATTTTGACTCAATTCTCCATTCACAAGCGTGCGTACAAGATTGTAAAATTTAGTCAGGTGACTTTTAGCACTTGCGATATAAGAGGAAGAGGATTTACTATGCTTATCGCCGAGAGGTCGGGAAACTTATTTGAGTTCCTTTACTTTCATCTTTTGCATGTACTAATGTTATGATCTTTCTTGACGAATCACTGATATTACAAACTCGGAACCAAGAGGGGTTGGGCCGAGTGGTAAGCAACTCGGTGCCGCTTAAGGAGGTCTCAGGTTCGAGACCTCACGTACGCAGACACCCCTCTTGGGAGCCTCACCCGCCATTGCCAGGCGTGCGACCCGGGGCGACCAACGGATTAGTCAAGTATGGTTGGCTGAAAGATGCCATCTCACCGCTGGTGGGGCCTGCTTGGATACCGTGGCTGGCGACCAAAAAAAAAAAAAAAAAAAAGATATTACAAACTCGGAGGATACCGTACACAATCAATAATGCGAGGAGATATGTCTTTGCACAATATCATCGTATGGCAGATATAATAAAATTAATTAATAAGATTTAGTTATTTTTAAGATTTTTAATAAAATTTTAAAAAACTAAAAATAAATAAATGCTGTTAATTTGGTGTCGGCATATGATATCATACTTATAACATGGTCACACAGTTTCACAAAATGACTTCTCGCAATAGCAAGATTTCATATTTTATTATAAGAACAAATCAACTCTTTGTCAACGAAAGAGTTGGTAAGAGTTTTTTTTTAGAGGTAGTAGTCCAACTCAAAATTTGATTAATTAATGTATAATGAGCAAATTAATATTGTCACCCAAACAATTATAATAATTACTACTTAAGAGTAAAAATGAATTAAATTACTTGTTAACTAGTAATTATGAGGAAATTTTTTTGCGATTTTGGAAATCTGCTCTACAACATCCTGTTCATAGTCAGGACCATTTGCTTATCACAATTTCGGGATGTTCCATCAAACATGAAATAAAAAAAAAAAAAAAATCTTAAATGCACATGTCTCATAATGATGCGGTAAAAAAGAACTGATAAATTTGTTTTAATTAATAATAATTAAGGTAATTGCTTGAATAATTAAAACTAATTCAATTGGTATTTCCTCACGATAAAATCATCTAACAATTTCTCAAAGAAATAAGAGTGCAACTTATAAAAACATAATAAAAATGAAAACACAACTTCCACTCTCAAAATGAACACGGAAGAAAGTGTCATATATATAAATAAGGTAAGAACACTGGCTCGCATTACTTATTCTGCTGGTGATCTCATGGACCCCTGCCATGCAGAGCATGATCCATTCAATAATTTTAGATCGTGATTCTCAACTGTTACAACAATCTCCAGTTTTTCTCCTATCTCCTGGAAAATCGGCAAAAGAAGCAGATGTTCCAAATTCACCTAACTGCTATCCTAACTAATCATAACTCTGGCGTAGTGGTATAGATTACAGGTTCAACTCGAGTGGCATAATAATCCTGGGCAAGTGGAAATAGAGAGGGCAAAAGATTTCAAAGAGAGAATATTTACTTGCCCTCAAACTCCCTTCGTATGATCTCAAGCACGAGCTCGTTCCAAGTATCGACCGGGCCAGGCATGCACCAGTGAAGGCAATCCTGTGGGGGCGGCTTCCCATCAGGCCCTCGTTTCGTGATCTTGTTTGGGTCCGGGCTTCTGTATGGACCTGGATGCCCATCGTGGCGGTATCCAAAGGCCTCCGTGATGTCCATCAATCTCAGCTTTGACTTGTTCGTGACCTTCTCAATTGCATGGTTAAAACCCGTCACCTGTTTCTGGTGCATAATATTCGTGAAACCATTCTCTACCAATTCTCCTGCTGGTAGGGGACGAACCTTTCCAGTGCATGATCCACCAGTATTCCATGCTCCACCCTCATAATGATCGGGTGAGTAGGACCGCACGATAGTGAGCCCAGTGTAATTCGGGTGCGAGACAACAGCTGAGAGAATCGTCTCAACAGAAATACCAAAAGCGTCAATGTTATTGACCTTCATGGGCCGAGACTTATCCAGCCACCAGAGCTGCCCGCCAACAATCTCATTGTTCAAGACATAAACAGACTGCTTAGCAAACCAATGACCCGAGGAGAGGATGACAACATCGAACCCTGGGAGAAATTCCATTATCTCCTTGTCTGGAACATCGAGATGGAGCTTCGTCACGCCCTTAGGTGCAAAGTCAATTGGCTCAGTGGTTGGCTGGACAAGCCAAGAGGACCACATACGGACAATCATCGTAGATGTTGACCGAAAGAACCATCTCTGCATCCTCCGGTTGCCTCGGTTCTTGGGCACTTCAGCCTGAAAAACAAGTGGAAGCTTCCAGCTGAGAAAGTGCCAGAGAACTATGAAGAGTAATATCCCTGTGCCTCAGTTGAACACCAGAGTTGCCTGTTGACAACCTAGATTTAATATGGGCCAACCCTGGGGTGCTTCTTTTAAGGAATAAAAATTAATATGGAGAACAGCTATAGATCAGCCTGGATCTAGGATCCTCTCTGCTGCTGGGATCAAAAGGACAGGAACTTTATCCCAGTTATGTCAAAAATCCTCAAACAGCATCTCATCTTGTATTGAAGCCTTTTAACCCCACCGCCGAGCTCTTTCTAATCATCCAGAGAATAATGGATTTAGTCAAAACTTTACATAAATTTCCCAATCTTCCTTAGGAGGACATTGAGAAGAGTGGCTTAACATGAATCAAGCCATGACAGTAATGCAGGTAATTCATATGTTTCTCCAATATTAAATTACCGTTTCCAGCAACAGACATTCCAAAAGTCACTCAACTGACTGCTGGCTAAACTTAAATTAAGCAAAAGGGAACGCGGAACACAAGTGATGCAGCCTAATCTACCACCTTAGTCCAAAAATAGAACTCCGAAGGGATTTAGCCATAGTACGAAGAATTACCTGCCAGAGGATGCACAGCAACGACTCCATTTGGTTACGAGCAACAGAGTCTCCAATGAAAGCTAAAGTCTTTCCTCTCATCAACTCTAAAAATTTCTTCGGATCAAATCTTGGGAGATCGCACTGAGATGGTTTCCATCGCCAGTTCTCATAGTCACTATCGGGCCTTCCATTGCCCTGGCAGTTCTGTGTCTGTGTAAGAACTGGACAAGTGTTGTTTGTGTATAGTGGCCCCACTGAATCGTAAAACCAACTTCCTTGAAATAGATCACACCCTAAATTGCAAAAGCAGAATTAGTTGGCAGCGATATCAAAACTTGTACATTCATCTCCTAGCATATCAACTAAGGGGAACATGGTTTATATATGTGAATTTTGTATACATCTTCACATGGACCCCTTTTGAGCAATGAAAGCAATACTTATAAAAAAAACTAAGGGGGACATAGTAACATGCTCAATCAGCATGCCAGAGAGTATCACACATGATTTTGACTGTAAATTTGAATGTCTTAAGTTCAACAAGTTTCCTTCATATCTGAAGGACTATAGTGTGATATGAGCATTAAGATAATTAGTGAAACATGCTGCAAAACCAAATGTCCACGTAGCTGACAAGGGAAAACAGCAGTGAAAGGTAAGTGCGGTACAGATATGAATCCAAATATTCACTCCTCCAGAGAATGCAAAACTCACCTGAGTCGTTTGAAAATGTCTTATGAGCCTTGCTAGGAAAGGACGGCAATGCTATTGTAGCTAATGACTTGAGATCCTCAGTTTTGTTCCCAGGAGCCAAAGAAACAGCGTTATCTACTTTGGCATCAATTGCATCCTTTCTGACAGGAGAATCATCCTCAGCTTCATCATTGGATGGTAATCCTGAAGACACATAGGGAACTTGATTTGGTTTACTTTCAGCTCCTTTATATCCTGAAACTCTGGGAGGGTCATCTGTAGTCAGGGGAACATCTGAAGAAGACTTGTTTGCTGGTTCTTTGTCGAATAATTCTATGTCAGCTGTTGTCTGATTAGCAATAGGAATTGCAATGTCCACCTTTGCTGAACTGTCAACGCTGTAAAAATAACCTTGAACCCTTGAACCAATAGGACGAGAGAGTAGAATCGTCGAAGCGATAATTAAGAAAATAGCCAGCCCTCCTGCAGAGGCTGCAATTGGCAAGAGAGCCTTTGGGAATGCAGCCATCTGAGACAAATTCTTTGGTGAAGCCAGCCCTACGACTTTGAAAACCAAATCCTTCACAAAATAAGTAAAGGCGAAACAGTATCTACTGATGAATTCAATGCCTTTCCTTGTTGGAGGATTGCACTAAGAGCGAATAAATGGCGAAAAAGTCCCTTCAGCTGGAAGTTGCAATTTCAGACAGATAACCATCACAACAAAGAAGAGACAGTCCTCTCCAAATATTGGGATAACTCAAGCTCTCAACTTTCTTCAGAATGCAGTCCAGAGGAGCAATGGCTCTTATCTCAGCTCTGTTTAGCGCAATTTAAATCCCCCGTTCCCCTGTAAAGAATTATCCGAAAAGGAAAGAAGAACTTGAAATTACCGAATTGCAAACAAAGTTGCAATATATATGAAAACCTCTAGTTTAACTCGTACGAAAATTCAATCTCGCCCAAAAATACAATACTTACCATAAATTCTTCTAGCTAAGAGAAAAGCGTACCTTATGACGGACAAATTACTTTTAATGCTAATCTACGGACATAAGAAGTTCGCCGATGATGATTCCGACCAAATAACCTGTATTGCGCGTAAATCGGACATCAAAAACCTGACGCAGAAGAGAGAAGAGCAGGATCGATTTTCTGGATCACCAACCTGAATTGGACAGCAATGCCGATGAAACTGGGAGAATTAGCTGCGGGCTCTCGAAAAACCAAAACTTTCTTGGGAAAGGGAAGTGATGATAAATGGGTTCAGCTTGTATTTCACAAATCTGAAAGTTGTGGATTCCGCACGACGAGAGAACAAGTCGGCTATATCCGGCAACTCTCGCCAGATCTAAGTCTTTGTTTGGGGATCAAGAAAAGCTGATCCTGTTTGCGGCGAGTGCAGAGATGTCCATATGTCGGCTAAGAACTTCGTATCAGGTGGGGAGAAGCATTCCACGATTTGAAGTTGGAGCTCCAGATTTTGATAGCTGGGGACGACGATGAAGAAAGAGGAGAAAAGCACGGAATCCGGGGCTATGGGCTATTCGGAACTTTTGAAGCTGCTCTCTCTCTCTCTCTCTCTCTCTCTCTCTCTCCTCTCTCTCTCTATATATATATATATATATATCTGTGTTGTCGTCGTTGTGCACCTGAAAAGGAGCTGATGGGAAAAGTAAAATTACTAAATCGCTCTCTCGTTGCTGGCCGTCCATTTGCATGGAGGAAGCCCGACTCAGTCCATTTACAATCTCTATGCACAATTTAGTCCTCGAGACTTTTATTTATATCCCATATCACTCCTTGTAAGGTTTTGTTTACACCCCATTGCTCATATTATCCACATGACCCAACACGTTTTCACTATTCCGATACAGCAAGGATAGGATCGATTGATCACATAACAATACTGGAGTGGAATTGAATTTAGCAGATTTGCTGTGAAATCCACTGGGTTTCAGACTCTCACCCTCGAACTGTCGGTGCAGCCTAACTCTGCTAATATAACTCATCCAAATTCATTGCGTAAGTCTACAATAAAAAAATAAGTGATTTTATATTTTCTTTTATTGAAAACAATATTCACAGTAAGAAGATTGTATAATACTGCTCCATTTATTGGGGAGATCAAGTGGCTTGACTAAGTAAAATCCTTGAAAAGGAAGAGCGTCAGCGAAAGTTTTGGTGCATACATCATTATCCAATAAGAGATATGAGATAATGCGTTCGCGTCCATATGTTGACATCGCCTCTAGGAACCTCAATTTTGCCTTTTGTTCGAATTCATTTATTAGCATATAATAATAGATAGCCACCTGCCCCCTTCCCAGCCATCATCCATATCGATAATCTTTCAGCTTACTGCAGATTTTTATCCTTTTTTCTAGTAATGATATTCTTGCTCATAAAAATTAGTTTTTACCCAAATAATTTTTTTAAAAAAAATATTTATCATTCTAATTGCTAAGTGTTAATGTAACAAAGATTTTTATTTAATTTTCTACATGTTCTCTGACATGCTGCTTGTGGATATTCTAACTTATTTATTGGACTTGTTATTATCTCAGCGTAAAATCCAACAAGTCGCGCACAATATATGTATCTTCTCATAATGAAATTTAAATACTTTAGATTTATTCCAAAATTTTTTATACTTTTAAAATTAGATCAGGTTTACGAATGTACGAATTAGATTTGTGGAAATCTGATTATAGCAATTCCTATTATATTCATACACAAAAATTACGAATCATATTCGATTAGCATATCAGAAGTTTGTTGGGATGTGATTTGATTAATGTATCCATACATAAAAGTTACATACTAGGATTCGGTTTGTAAGTTAGAACTTAGAAGACAAGTAATAAGCGAGCGTGAAGGTATATGGAAAATTTCGTGGAATTCCCGCCGTATAAACACTTTTTTTATTACGTCAGCAATTAAAAGAATGGAACGACAAATTCTTTGAACGAGTATTAGTTTGAAAAATATCTGAATCATATTATATCGAGAAATTAATAGATCTAATTAATTTAGACTCAAATTAAACCTGTATATTAATGATCGAAACTCTCAGAATCATTCATTCTATCTATTCACAGTAATTAAGGCGAAATCTTGCTTAACAGATCGATGATGCATCTCCTTCCTGGTTATTTATTGCTCATTTAATCGCCTGCGGATCCATCCGCATAAAAGAAGGCCGCATGTTTGAAACAATTTGTCGTTGAATAAGGTACATTGGCAAGAGTTGCTCTTGTTATCACTCGTCGCTGTAAAATCCCCAGCCTGCTTTTGCATTGTTCAACTTAACATCTGTAAAACGTGCTGTTATTGTTTTGAGACAGACTTCTTTGATCCGATATTAGATTATTTCCTTTCTTCTGCATTCCTTGTTCCACGAAATAGTTATCGATTCTAGCAATAAAGCTGGACAGATCATTACAGGAATACTAGGAGCAGTTACTCGTGTCACGTGTTGATGTCGTCTTTAGTGAAGTCAAGCTCGTGAAGTGTTGTGGTGGCTCTATGGATACGACACAGCGACAATTGCAATCTCTAAATAAATGCACAGTTATTGGAATCAGTTTTACGTAGAAGGTAATGATCACTTCCCTTTGTAAACTGAAAAAATCTGAAGTGTTCGTACCTCACATTGACGTGATGGAGATTAACCAATTAATTTAGTATGATCAGCGACAATTATGTCAATTGTTCGGGTGATTAACACGAACCTGCACATTTGCTCAGGTCTCATGTCTGATTTAATGTCACGAATTTTCACAATGAGATGTACTAGACATTTATAAACCGTCTTCGTAGCCTTTAGAGGTGCAGCGATAAAAATCGGTTGTCCTTACAGACACTCTCAGTGGGGCCGACTGTGCAAAGACTGAGGCGAGTGACCGCGTACAGTGAATTAGAAACTACAAATGAGATGAATATAGACCTTGGGTTTATATTGTAAGCATGCGGTTTAAGTTTTTGACCACCATCGGTTTATGCGATATATAATATATCGATAATTTTATATCTATATACACTTGATTTTTTTCCTCATGTTTGCATGTTGCAATGTGAATTATTGCACCTCTATATTGAATTATTGATCGTATCCAATAACAATAATCTAATTTCGATATGTGAAGAGTGTAATGGTTAATCATTTCACACATTTGACCGTTGCAACCCGTCTCTTAAATTATGTTTGTTATAAATAATTAAGATGACGGTTAAATGAGATAAATACGCAGCGCTCAAACACACGTGCTTCAACTTTTGGTTAATACATAAAAGCATGAATTACCTATAAATGTAAATTTTGGTTATTTGCATAGCATTTTTTGCCGCTTGGAATTTTAAAGAAAGAAAGAAAAAGAAGAGATTAATCAGAAGTGGTTTTTCTTCCTCCTTCCATCACGGATTTCTCGTCAGCCATTTATCTCATAGAAGTCCCTGATCATTCAATGATCGATCTTCTCTCTCCAGTTGATAGTGACGAATAAAACAGTCATCCAAATTGAATTCAGAGTTTGATGCAAGCAATTATGGTAATGATCATCAAAATCCTTCTTCAAACACGTTAGTGATGTTCTCTGCGAAGGAAAAACGTTAGCCCATTGGGTCTAATCCTCCCAAATTTCAAATTGGGCACGGCTAGGCCACGGCCCATGGCCAGATCTTTTGTCGGGTCGGCTTCTTCGTAGCGACTAGAGAGGCACTCTGACTCGCGCCCGAAGGGTTTAACCAGCCAGCCTACTCCTCCACCCGTCGCTCCCCTCGGTTCCCATCTACGGGGCAAAAACATCAGTCTTCGACTCCCTCTCTCTGATTTGCAGAACCTTAGGCGCTAAAATGAGCTTCGCGGCGTACAAGATGATGCACCGGCCTACGGGCATCGAGAATTGCGCCTCCGGCTTCGTCTCTCACTCCGCCGCCGACTTCAAGCCCCAAGTCCCTCTTCTGCCCTCCGAAGACCTTGAATCCGAGTACCCTGCTCGTAGTGGCATTGGCCCTGTGCCGAACCTTATTGTCACAGCGGGGAACGTTCTTGAAGTCTATGTAGTTCGGGTTCAAGAGGAGGGTTCTGCTAAGGATACCACCGGCAGTGCCGAGGCCCGTCGCGGTGGTATCGTCGATGGGGTGTCTGGCGTTTCCCTTGAGCTTGTTTGCCATTACAGGTTCCTCAATGTCCTTCCTTTCTTTCAGTTTTGTAGCTAGGCATACAAAATAATTAATCCTAGCAGGGAAAAGATTTTGGTCGGTGTTGCTTCACATTATTTTTCAACTGTTTATGGTCTAAAAAGTGGACCTTGCTTGATAGCAAGCATGCTTGATGAGTTGCGGGGGCCAGTGCTAGAGAAATCTGCAATTCTTCCAGTCAGCAAGTGATATGGTCTCTTAGGTGTAGTTTGTTTTTGGCCCATTTTGATTTGTTAGATTTTGCCATTTTATAGCTTACAAACTGCATGATTTGGCGAAGTATGGTGCACCTTTGAGAGGAGAGGAGGCTGTGAGGTTGTTTCCACTGGCATACACATGCTCGAGCTGTAAAATGTGTTGATACTCAATTGATTTGCTAGCACATGCATTCTCCCTATAACTTCTTCTGCGGCAACACCTGATTTTCTAAATTTAAATTACACTACAGGTTGCATGGTAACGTGGAAAGTATGGCTGTGTTGTCCTCAGGAGGTGGAAATGGCTCTAGGAGTAGAGATTCTATCATCTTAGCTTTTCAAGATGCTAAAATTTCTGTTTTGGAGTTTGATGATTCTATACATGGACTGCGCACAATGTAAGATATCACTACCTCTTCAATTGTTTATTTCTTCATGTACTTTTTTCTCTACCCAAGCCATCCTGTTACTTCGGGAATCTTGTTGTCTAGATGTCTAGAGCCTAATCGATCATATTTTAGAGGGTTAACCTTGTTAAATAATAATGATAAACCAAGCCCCCTTCCAATGAGCTCAAGCCTTTAAGCGAACCTCAAAAATTCACACACTGTATCAGGTGTTGATGCAGTCCCTTGCACGTGCTCCAATTTTAATCAGTGTCAATTGACGGACATGATGCCTGCCCATGTGCGAGGGAAGTGCTAGAGTTAGGATCCTTCAGCTTAAGGTTTTAAATCAATTGGTATCAGTTTCTATAATATTTGCAAGTTTCCTTTTGGTACTCAGAAATTAATTGAGTTATAAGAATGCTGAAAATCATTTGATGTGAACATCACCTTATCAATGCAGCAGCTGGTAGTTGGCTCACATGTGTTGATTCTTACTTTCAGCTCTATGCACTGCTTTGAGGGTCCCAAATGGTTTCATTTGAAACGTGGTCGAGAGTCTTTTGCCAGAGGTCCAGTAGTGAAGGTTGATCCTCAAGGCAGGTGTGGTGGCGTCCTTGTTTATGGTTTGCAAATGATAATACTTAAGGCTGCACAGGTCTCTCTTGCCTCCTGGTCTACTGTAATCTCATTGGTTTTTTCTGCATCATAAATTAGCGAGTCATTTCTTGAAGTCATATTAACTCAAAATAATGATTAGAACTGTTCAAGTCTGGAGGGTGCTGCCACAACTGGACTTTGTTCTAACTTCTTCGTCTTCCCGTTTTCCAGCCTTGCCCATGTGCAACTTGAAGAAATGAAAGAGATAGTAGGGCATTAAATGTGTTCCAGTCAGGAAAAACCTTTCATTTGTGGTCTTATTATGTATCTCATTGCAAAGAGACTGCCTTATGGCAGTAGTATCTTAGACTTACTTGATTTTTCTTGATGGACAAGCTTAGAATTTATGAGTTTCCCAATGCAAATAATTAGAAACTGTTAGGTTGGCATATCTGGATTTATCACTTGTTGGAGACAGATGATAGGAAGAAACAACAGCTAGATGCGGTACCCTCCAGTAGTTTCCTGACTGGTCAAGCACCATTCATTTCATTAGGCAGTCAGTTTTCTATTACATGCATCTTCTGAACAAATTCTGCACAATGTTCTATTCTTTTTATCCTATTGAATTGATTTTTGACTAGGTTGGTTCTGGCCTTGTTGGAGATGAAGATGCTTCTGTCTCTGGAGGTGCAGTTTCAGCTCATGTGGAATCATCCTACATAATCAACCTACGAGATTTGGACATGAAGCATGTAAAAGATTTTATATTTTTACATGGTGAGATCAATTTAATTTGATTTGTTCATGTATAGTAATTTCTTGAGAGCAGCTCTTCTTGATAAATATACATTGAGAGAACGAAATGAGCTTGACATCAATATTTTTTGCTTTATTTTTGCTGCTAAGTAATGATGTTAATTTTTTTTTTTGTTGCTAAGTGCTGATCAGTGGTTCTTATCTACAAAGCTGTCACTTTTGATAATGCATGCACCATCCATCTTTCAGAAATTCTAATTATTTTTTAGGCTTGCTTACATTCTTGACTGATGCCATAATTTTGATTGGAAGAATTTTTTGGGATTGACAACTTCCAAGATAGGTCTTTGGTACGAATTATAGTGGCAATTGGAATTTAGACTAGTGGCTGCTGAAAATGGTTGAAACTAAGCAGAAGATTGCCTCTATCTGCTGAAAGACACAGCTACTAGTATGCACCTTCTCTAACATCATGCTGGATCCAACAATTTCCTGACCCAATTGTTAAATGACATAGTCTATGGGTGATGCATCAGCTCTTAAGACAATATTGTAGATGGGTTAAGGGATTCTTTATTCCATTTGTTCTCTAACCTTGAATGTCAAGTTAAGATTTAAATATGTGACACCGTTTGGCCAATGTGATTCTTGGATGGGATCACCTATATGGCACATTTCTCTTTTCAGGAAAGCTCTCCTGTCATCTGGTTCTGTGATGTGTAGCTATTTAAGTTGCGAGGAGACTCACCTCTTAGTACATATTTCCTTTGCTTTCTTCTAACTCAAAACCTCTTTCATGCTTTCTAAACTTAGGCTACATTGAGCCCGTCATGGTAATTCTTCATGAACGGGAGCTTACTTGGGCTGGACGTGTGTCATGGAAGCACCACACCTGTATGATATCTGCTCTTAGTATCAGCACAACCTTGAAGCAGCATCCTCTCATATGGTCAGCCACTGTAAGTTCTTGACTTGGTTATACTGATAGTTTCCTGATTTTTGTAGACATTTATTTATTATGCTATGAGTTGGTTCCTTATAGAATCTGGTTTATAAGAAAGTACCCCAGCAATCTTCCTATCTAAGTTGGTGTGTTGACAACATCTTTCTAACTTGTATACACTTTTTACTGCCGCTGCATACTTGTCCTCAATTTCTTTTTCTCTCACTTTTTCCCTCATGTGTAAGTGTATTTGTTGCCAATTTCCAGATAGACCTATTGCCTCAAACTATTGTAACATGTCCTGCACAAGCTAGTCTTATGATGAAACTTGTTTTTATTTTTGTCAGAATTTACCGCATGATGCTTACAAGCTTCTTGCTGTTCCATCACCAATTGGTGGTGTTCTTGTGATATGTGCAAACACTATTCATTACCATAGTCAGGTAAATTTATTTTTTCCTATGTTCCTCTGCCTCCTGATTCGTTCATTATGTTGCACCAGCTCTAATGTGGTGCCCCAATTTCATTTGGGAAAGAAAAATTCCTAAAATATTGTTAAGGAGAGAGTTCCAACCACTGATAACTTGCCTCTCTTTACTGCAGTCGGCTGCCTGTGTTCTTGAATTGAATAATTATGCTGTTTCTAGTGATAGCAGGTTGTGCCCGAAAACCTCATCTCTCTCTCCCCCGAACAATGCTAGCATGGATTTGAATTTTATAGACCAAGACCAACTTTTTACTTCCCTTTAGATTTTTTTTCTTAATGATGTCATTTGATCGCATGTTACTTTGATCCTTTTGTGAAATGAATACCTTTGGTTTTCTGCTTGGAGCATGTGATTTCACTTCAGATTTCTTAGCACTCAATCGACTTGTCAATCAAGCTGATGTTAAGTAACTCTTCAGCCAGGAGATACCAAAATCAAGCTTCAATGTGGAGCTTGATGCTGCTAATGCTACTTTCTTGTCAAAAGATGTAGCCATGCTGTCGACAAAAACTGGGGAACTACTGCTGCTGACCCTTGTTTATGATGGCCGGTAGGTTAAAAGGGTTAATGATTTCCTTTTTTCTTTTGTCTTGCCTGTCTTGTCTTTTCTTTTCTTTTCTTTTCTAAATATATATGTACTTGCCTTAAATTCTATTATGGTTGTCATCTAGCTGAAATTCTTGCATCTTTAGAGTCTCAATACTGCTTTCCTAAGAAATGGGAGAAGAGTTTGGCAAAAACTACTAATTTGAAGTCTCTATGTAGCGTAGCCCAATTAGACTATGTGAATTTGCCTGGAAAGATCTCGATGAAATGTAATTCTGATTTCTGCTGAAGAATTCCCTCAGCAATAAAATACTATTTGTAAGAACCTTTTCATTGGAAAGGAAAGAATTACCTTCACATCCGATTGTGATGTTACTTTATGCTTGCATCCGCTAAAGGCAATGCTTATGCATCATGGATCTCTGAGGTAATCCTTTAATAGGAAAATGGAGATGAAATTCTAGTTTGTGCGGCATGCTCATTTATGTACATGTGGACCAGGCCTAGCAAATTATTGCCTAGGAACTAAAGGTTCTGAAAAGTTGCTTGTGTTCTCCTATTTCATCTTACAGCCAGCATTTTCCTCTTGTGCCCTTTTCTCATAGTGAAAAACGATGCCTATATATAATACCTCTTTATGAGGTAGATAAATTTTTTCTTCCCTGGTTTGATGGCACCATCTATTGTGGCGCCAATAAAAGGCCCTTATAATCCCATAAACAATCAGTACATTGCTCTGTGAAATTCCTTTTGTCTTCCTATTGGGAATATAGTTATGCCTGATGTGGATTGTTAGTATGCCGTAAGTGGTTATTTAATGGAAGCTTTAATTGTGGTATTTTGATCTCTTGCATGTACAGTGTAGTGCAGAGGCTGGAACTTTCCAAGTCAAAGGCTTCAGTGCTTACTTCGGTCAGTTGCTTTCCTGAAATTCTGAAGTAAATGTAACTGTTAAATATTTCTTTTACTGCCTGTCTCTAATGGTCTCTAATGCATTACTATATAATGAAAGTGAATTCGCGGCTGTTTGTTTTGAAGGGGATTACAAATCTCGGAAGTTCATTATTTTTCCTAGGCAGCCGACTGGGGGATAGCTTGCTTGTGCAGTATTCTTGTGGATTTGGGGGCTCTAGATCATTATCTGGTTTGAAGGAAGAGGTATAGTGGAGCAAAGTGTCATCATCATTTTCTAATTGGTTGCTTAGTCTCAGCCCGTCATTATTGTCATGATGATCCCTTCTCGATTTACATCTTCGACAACTTTTCAGGCTGATTCTCTGTTTTAATTTCGTAACTTGTGATGATACTTGACATGGATAGTTTGTTGATTTGGATGAAGTGTCTCTCTTCAATTCAATGATTTGCTTTTTGTTTATCCTCTTAATTTTTCTATTCATTAGCTGAAATTGCTGATACATTCTATCTTAATCTATGAGCTCCTCAGGCTGGAGATATTGAAGGTGATGGTCCTCTGGCGAAGAGGTTACGCCGGTCCTCTACTGATGCTTCACAAGATATGGTTAGCGGAGAGGAGCTCTCCATACATGGGTTGACTCCCAGCAACACAGAATCTGTGCAGGTTCTTTTCCCCTTTTAAGTGTGAGCTTGTCTATCTATAATACAGGGGAAAGAGGCTGTTTGTAATTCGCTAGACCTTGTTTCCTTTCAGAAATTGAAAGCACTTATATTTTGAACTACCCATAAATGGAAGCATTTTGGTGGAGTCTACTTTTCTATTGTTATACTTGTACAGCGTAGATTTCCCCAACTAATCTCCTTCCCCCATATATGTAGAAGACCTTTTCATTTGCAGTAAGAGATTCATTCATTAATGTGGGCCCTATAAAAGACTTCGCATATGGCCTGCGGATCAATGCTGATGCTAATGCTACAGGAGTTGCCAAACAGAGCAACTATGAACTGGTTAGTACATCTGTGTTTGCGGGGGGTGCATATTTTTCATAGTGTCCTTGCTGGTGTTAAAGCTAGAAATATTTCATTTTACGCATTTAAGATGCTGTTATTATATATTCTATTACTATTTTAATATGATTCCTTATATGCTTGAGCAGTGACTTCAGTGTTTTGGTTGCAAGATCATCTGGTACTGGTTCTGAAAATGTAAATGGTAATTTTATTGCTTGTCTGTATTGGCAATACGACAGGTGTGTTGCTCAGGTCATGGAAAGAATGGTGCTGTATGTATTCTCCGGCAGTCAATTCGCCCAGAAATGATTACTGAGGTTTGTTTGATGCTTGAGTTTGACCTCTGCATAAATTTTTGGCTCTTATAATGTTCCAGTCATTTTTCATTTTCTTGTTGACCATATTATTTTTTTCAACACTTAGCCAGATGTTCTTGTGTATGTCACGCCAATCGTGGTGTTAATTTCTTTCTTTTCCTTTTTTTTTTTGGATAAAACATGATGTTAAAATAAGCACATATATATGTGAGTAGATAGACCAAAAGAAGCAGGATTGAAGCTATTGTTGGAAATGGCTGCTAGGGGCCAGTCAACGTACTCCCAAATAGTCAGCATAGTGGCATTTCAGATGTTCTTACCGATATTGAAAATTTCCCTCACTGTCATCTTCACAATTTAACATCATTTAGAAAAACAAGGTGATATTTTCCTAAGCAATAACATGGTAATTATTACCTCTGGTGCTTCCCATTTATTCTGCATCACAATAATCATTATGCGCCTCTCTTTTGCAGGTTGAGCTACCTGGTTGCAAGGGTATTTGGACTGTCTATCACAAAAACACTCGTGGTGTTGATTCTTCTAAACTCGGCGCTGATGATGATGAATACCACGCATATCTGATTATTAGTCTGGAAAATCGAACAATGGTGATCTCTTTTTAGTTAATTGACATATGCATGATTTAGTTTTGAGCAGTAATAGCTATTTACAGTCAGTACAAGAACACTTATTTGTGCTCAAGTCATGGTATTGAAGAAGCATCGTCTCATGTCACAGCAATCTAATGCTAAGCCTGCGTGTGAACATATGCGCTTCATTCCAACTATCGTACACTTATGTCTGGACAAGTGGACTTATTTCTTGTAACTTTAACGCATATAGCTGGAACCTGTGATGCGAATTGGCTTGGATGGCTACTGTTTCTTTATTGTCTTTAACTTGTTTTAATTCTATGTTGCAATCACATTATGCATCAGGTCCTTGAAACTGCTGATCTTCTGACAGAAGTCACTGAGAGTGTGGACTACTATGTGCAAGGAAAAACTATTGCTGCAGGAAATTTGTTCGGAAGGTGGGTGTTGAGTGCTGATTGCTTAGTGTTTCACTGGCTTTTGCCTTCAGTAATCTGTTAACATGTATTCTTAGATATGCTTGAGGTTTTGTTTGCAATTGGTTTCCATGAGTTTTCATAGCTAGTCATGGATGTGTATAGGCTTGGTTTTGGCCTAACCTATTTCACGGTTTTGTTACTGTGTAAGATGGAAGAGTATCAAACTAAGGATCTAACTCATCACGGTTTGCAAGCATGAATTTTCTCACACAATCCCTTTTTAATATGACCGTAATCTTTTGTGCATGATCTCACACACCTTCTTGATGTTTTGTGAATAATATTCTTTTTTTACCATTCCAGGAAAAAAGAAATATGGGAGTATCAGGATTTTTTATTTTGCTGGTATTATGAAAAATCCTACTTTATTATCCATCAGAGAAAGGAATTTTAAATATCCTAATGGTGGATTGTAAATGTCATCTAATGACTCCTTAATCCTTATCCTTTCTTTCTCCTGTTTATAGACGCCGAGTTGTTCAGGTTTTTGAAAGTGGGGTCCGTGTCCTTGATGGTTCCTTTATGACTCAAGATCTAAGCTTAGTGGCACCAAATGTCGAACCTGCTTCAACTTCTGATAGTCCTCTGGTGCTCTCTGCTTCTATTGCTGATCCCTATGCGATACTGAGAATGACAGATGGGAGTGTTAGGCTGCTTGTGGGAGGTAATTTTTCATATTTCATATTAATCTCCATAGTCATCTAGGCATTAGAAATTTAATGACTTGAAAGCCAACAGCCTTGTTAGTTGAAGAAAGGACATTATATCTTCTTACCTGTTTTGAATGAAATTCTCCTGTGAGAAGAAGACAAATTTGTAATAAGTCTTTGAGGTGGTTTTATTTTTCTTATGAAATTAAGTGTTGCCTAAATGTTTAGGTGAAAAAGCTCCAAATCGTCTCCCAAATACCCCTACATTGCCTTCTAGACTTGCAACAATATGGGTGTTAGACAGAGGACTCATCATTGGCAAATGCTGTTGTGCACAGCCTTCTACCTATTACAAAAAGAAAACTATTGTTAAAAATAAATCTATGCTGTCTCTGTTAACCAAAGGTGGTGGGGATATAATTTTGCTTTTGGACATGGTTAATTCACTCTTATCTTTCGTGAGGCTCTTGAGATGTACATTTTGTTTGATCCTTTTGTATATAATGAGTGGGCATCTTCTTGGTGTTCTATCAGGGAAAACTTTATATTTACCCAAGAAAAGGGATCTAAATTTTGTAATTACCATTTCCTGCAGCTGAATAATGTATAGAAGTAACATCAAGAAGAATGAATTTGCAAATGGTTGTTATTAAGAGTCATTGCAGATCTTTTCAAAGCTCACTAGATGCAAACTCGGTATATATTTAATCAAGGAATCGCTGAAGAAATGGCGACAGGAGAAAATGAGGGGTTGATGAACTCGATTCCAGGGCTAGGTTGGAAATTCTGATACGATATTAAAAATTAAGCTGTGTAAGAGAGTCTCAATGCTATCGTTTTTTGCAACTTTAGCCGGTAATTGGGATAAGGAATGAAATTTAATGATTGATCTATTTGTACTCACGATTTTCCCCTTTTAATGTCCCACAACAAACCTCTAATTTAATGTTTCGGGATCGTTTGCACCAGGCATAACAAAGATTTCTTATATGCAGATACATCTGCATGTACGGTTTCCGTGATCAGTGCGGCTGCATTTGATGGGAAACCTGTAGCTGCCTGTACGTTGTATCATGACAAGGGACCTGAGCCATGGCTGCGGAAGACGAGCACTGATGCGTGGCTTTCTACTGGAGTTGGCGAGTCCATTGATGGTGTCGATGGTGTTCCACCTGCTCAGGGTGATATATACTGTGTTGTTTGCTATGCAACTGGTGGCCTCGAAATATTTGATGTGCCTAATTTCAGTTGCCTGTTCTCCGTGGACAAGTTTATGTCTGGAAAGCCGCACCTTATGGATACTTTGATTCTGGAACATTCTGATGGAGCTCACACAGGGATGCCTAAAAGTTCTGGAGAAGTTGCAGGTCCTGACAGGAAAGAAAGTGCAAATGATGTGGAGGTTGTTGAGTTGGCCATGCACAGGTGGTCAGGACAGCATAGTCGGCCTTTTCTTTTTGGGATATTGAATGATGGGACCATTCTTTGTTATCATGCCTACCTCTTTGAAGGTTCAGAGGGTAGTAATAAAAATGAGGGTGTAGTTTCTCCTGAAAATTCTGTTGACAAAGGTATTTCTAGCGGTTCCAGGCTTAGAAATTTGCGGTTTCTTCGGGTTCCTTTGGACACATACGCAAGGGATGAGATGACTAATAGAAACTCATGCAATAGAATTACCATTTTTAAGAATATTGGAGGTCATGAAGGACTGTTCGTATCCGGTTCAAGACCATTGTGGTTCATGGTTTTCAGAGAGAGGCTTCGAATTCATCCACAGGTCAAACTTCTCTCATCTTTGTTTTTTAATAAAGTTGAATAGATTTGTGCATAACCCTGAGGATAAACCTAGATCCAGGGAATAAAGACCAAAGATTTGTTATAAAAACTTATCCTAAAAAATGATGATTACTTGTTTGTTTGGACATTCAAAGGGATTCCAGCAATATAATTGTGTTCAAATCAATAGAAATTTATTTTCAAGAATTTGCTATAGAATGAACACAGTTCAACATTCATTTCCATTTTGATGCTACTGTGCACTTTAAAGTAAGTTGAAGCCTTCCTTTATCAGTACAGTTGGTTTCTTGGTAAGAAGCCTTTTTCTGGGTCCAGTTTGGTGAAATTCAGCAATGCAAAATATGTGAAGAATTACTTTGTTCAGATGTCAATTTTCTTTCTAGAGAAGCAGCACAAATTTGATATGTTGCTGCTGTAAGCTTTGTAGTTGGATTGAACTTGCCTAGTGTTATATTCTGTTTGTAATGTTTATCACTGATGCAATTTTTTGCAGCTATGCGATGGATCAATTGTAGCCTTTACTGTTCTTCACAATGTAAATTGCAATCACGGACTCATATATGTTACCTCACAGGTTAGAGTTCAACCTATTTCCTCATCTAGAGGGTGATTTGCAGTAATCTTGTTCTTATTTTCTCTCTCTCGCGTCTATGCTTTCTAGGGCATTTTGAAAATTTGCCAGTTGCCTTCTGCATCAAGTTATGATAACTATTGGCCAGTACAGAAGGTATCTTACTTTGTGTTCGATGCTTAATTACAAATAAGAAATGAAGTTTCTCACTCATCTGCTGTCTTTCTTTAACCAGATACCACTGAAGGGAACTCCACATCAAGTTAGTTACTTTGCTGAGAAGAATCTGTATCCAATCATTGTTTCAGTACCAGTAAGTGGGTCAACATTTGCTCCTCTCTCCTGATTCTTAAGTATTTTGCTAAGTAATAGCAACATGATTCTGTAGTTCTGCACCATTATCAGTTGTGCAATGACTGCATTGGTCTGCTGAATCTTTTCCCCCTAACATTTTTTGGGTTCCTTGAATTGATGCAGGTTCATAGACCGATGAATCAGGTACTTTCATCTCTTGTTGACCAAGAAGTTGGTCATCAGGTCGACAATCCCAATATAAGCCCTGACGACATGCATCAGACGTACACTGTGGATGAATTTGAGGTCCGAATTTTAGAGCCAGAAAGATCTGGGGGGCCCTGGCTTACCAAGGCTACCATCCCGATGCAAAATTCTGAGAATGCATTGACTGTTCGAGTTGTGATACTCTTAGTAAGTCAGAATTAGCATCATGTAGAATTTATCCTCTCCTCTCTTTGCTTAACCAGTTGATTTTCTTTTATTTGTTATGTCTCTTTTTGGCGTTTCTATCTCTTCTGGTTCTGTCGTTAGTTTTTTCTTTTTTGGGATAAAGCATGGAGAAGAAATAAGAGAGACTGGTTTTATTGCAATTTTATTGCTTCTATACTGAGGTATGACTAAGCAAAGTTATTAATTATCTAACGCAACAGAATACGACAACAAAAGAAAACGAGACACTTCTTGCAGTTGGGACAGCTTATGTGCAAGGTGAGGATGTTGCTGCTAGGGGACGCATACTTTTGTTCTCATTTGGGAAGAATGTCGACAACTCTCAAGTTTCAGTATGTTTGCTATCTATTTTAAGTTAATTTGTTTTGTGTCTCAACTTGTTTGCTTCTTGACCGGCTACACCATGTTACAGGTTTCAGAGGTTTACTCGAAAGAATTGAAGGGTGCTATATCTGCTGTGGCCTCTCTTCAAGGTCATCTGTTGATAGCCTCTGGTCCCAAAATTATTTTACACAGGTGGACTGGAACGGAGTTGATTGGCATCGCATTTTTTGACGTGCCCCCTCTTTATGTTGTCAGCTTGAATGTTGTATGTCTCTCTTCCTTTTTCCTGTTATTTACATCCAGTTACTATCTGCCCGTCATTTGGGTGAAAACTTGATTCTGCAGTGTGTTTGAGCCCTTTTTCATTAATCTGTGATGTATCTCAGGTGAAGAATTTTATTCTACTTGGCGACGTTCATAAGAGCATTTACTTCCTTAGTTGGAAAGAACAAGGTGCTCAACTTAATTTATTGGCCAAGGATTTCAGCACACTTGATTGTTTTGCTACGGAGTTTCTGATAGATGGAAGTACGTTGAGTCTCATTGTCTCAGATGAGCAAAAGAATATTCAGGTCAGCAAATTGTTAATGTTTCTTGATGCACATTTAATTCGTAAACATGAATCCAATTCTAAGTACCTTGATGTTCTTGATTTGCTGCTTTATGGAAAATTCAATTGGTTTGCAGTAAACCTACCATTGGTACTTAATATGTCTGGTCGTTATGCATTGACTCATTTTGCTAAAAACTTTTATCAGAACAATCTTTGTAGGACCTGATGAATAAGCACTTTGTTTTATGGTCTTCAGTGCTGTGGAACACATCTACTTTTGTTGTCTTAATTGAGTGAAAATGAAATGATGCTCTTTTGTTTTATTGTCCCATTGTTGACAAAACAGGTGTTCTATTATGCGCCCAAGATGTCCGAAAGTTGGAAAGGACAGAAGCTTCTCTCTAGGGCAGAATTTCACGCTGGTGCCCACGTGACCAAATTCCTGAGATTACAAATGCTTCCGACCTCTTCAGGTCAGGGTGGTGCCCCTCCTGTCTCTGACAAAACCAATCGCTTTGCCTTACTTTTCGGAACATTAGATGGCAGCGTTGGGTGTGTTGCACCTTTGGATGAACTTACCTTCCGTAGACTTCAATCACTACAGCGTAAGCTTGTAGATGCTGTTCCTCATGTTGCGGGCCTGAACCCCAGATCCTTCCGTCAGTTTAAATCTAATGGGAGAGGACACCGCCCAGGACCCGATAGCATAGTTGATTGCGAGCTGCTGTCCCAGTAAGTTCAATTCTTGCACTACATGATCTCTTTTGTTTCCTGAGTAATCTGAGGCTCTGTTCTGTTCTGTATAACTGCGGAAAAAAATCTAGTCTTCTACCTCTTTTTCTTGAAAAACAAAGGGATTATGGAAGAGCATGTTAGACTGCACCAGTAAAAAAATTCAAGGCTGAAAACCACTGAACCAAACTCAATTTCTGCTTGGGAGAAGTTTCATTTATAAAACTAATCTAGCTTTTGGGATTGAGCTGACTTAGCTGATGATAATCTAATGTTGAAAACAATAAATTGAAGAACATCTGTCTTATCCGACAGGGATCCTTGCCTGCCCTTTTTATTAACTTGGCTGATGGTACTATATCGTCGAATATTTTGCTCCACGCATACCATTACCAGCTATTAACCATCTCACGCCTTATGAAATAATATGCATTCTTGCAGTTACGAGATGCTGTCGTTGGACGAACAGTTGGAGATTGCTCACCAGATCGGAACAACCCGAGCACAGATACTCTCGAACTTGAATGACCTCGCACTGGGGACAAGCTTCCTATGAAACGAGTAATTCCCACCCGGAAAAACAAAGTGTAGTTGCCAAAATTGCTAGTGTGTGGCCGTTTTCCTGTGAATTCAGATGTATTATTAGCTTGTAGAAATTGGGAATTGCGCGTGTGGCAGTATGATATTGTTACATGCCGTATGTTGTTTTAAAATATGTTTAGGAATGGGTTGATCTGTTAAAGGGGAAAGAAGTTTAAGGATGAGAAGTGGGATTAATCCTTTTACTCATCAAATCAAAGTGACTCATTTTTAGCTTCTTTCTTTCTTTCTTTCTTTCTTTTTTGCATCCTAAGAGGCAATACTAACCAAAATCATCCTTGATGTCATTAAGGTACGCCATTAAATGCTAGACTAGACTAGATGAATTGTTCACTAACCGCAGATTGTGGACTTTCTCATATTTTTGAGATTGGTCAGACGGGCGATCTACCGCGGTCAATGTGGTTGACCATCTTACATGATCTGACCCACTAATGAGTTTGTACCGACTCAAGTCAAAACTGCGATCTGAACTTCTGGACTTTTTTTTTTCATCTTTTCAAATTCAAGAACAGATGATAAATGATAAATATTTCATGAGGTGGTTTTGTAATCTTGGGAAGTGGATAAGTAACAGCTAATCAGTGTGTTTTCACATAGATTCCCACCTAAAACATGCACTTTCCAGTATTTAATTCTGTTAGGCAGACCTGAAAACGAAGGTCCACAGTCAGAATATGCTAATTTAATACGAGAGACCTTTGAAAGCAGAAACGAAGATGGCGTAGTTGGAAGATGACCAGAAAAGAAAATGGTGTTGTTACCAGTTTAGTTGGTGGGGGGAATTCAACTTCCCCCTAATCCACTCAATGCCCACAACATAATTATAAGAATTAATAGCCAAATTCAGTCCGTTACAGTTGAATTCAATCTTCTCAGCCAGTTCTCAACACAGGGACAAACATGGCTGAAGATGGCAGCCGAAGGCGAGTCAGGCAACCCCCCTCAGTACCTTTCCTCTGGGAAGTGAGGCCCGGGACGCCCAAGAAGGACTGGAAGCCCGAGCCTACTCCTCCGATCGATCCACCCTTCTTGTTGTTGCCGCCTCCTCTGCTCGATGATCACGGGGATGGCACTTTCGATGAAGGGCAGGCAGCGACTTTCGGGTCTGATGATGAGCCATTTGGGCTCAATGCAAATGAGCCATGTTCGATCGCCCGAAACCCGTCCCGTCCCGTTAAGCTTGTCGCGTCAGTTCCCTTCGTTTGGGAGGAGAAGCCGGGCAAGCCGCTGCCGTACTTTTCACCCCAGCGTAAGGACATTACCGACTTTCTGTTGCCCTTGCCCCCGCCTCCCTCATGGGACGGCTATGAAGAAGTAAGCAGCAGCGGAAGCAATGACTTTGCTGATGGCGATGCAGATGACAAGCTGGAAGTGGTATATAAATCCGATCTCCAATCATTTACTTTTGAAGCTTCCGAACCTCCTCCTGTCCCCCGAGTCCCATCGCGTCCGGTTAAGCTTGTCGCATCGGTCCCATTCATGTGGGAGGAGAAGCCCGGGAAACCCCTGCCCTCATTTCCACAGGCAAATTACCCAAAACTCGATCCTTATAACAATGATGTTGGAGACCTTGATGATGAGAGCCAAGAAGGGATTTTCGAATGGGAAATCGAATCATTCAGGTTCGATACGGATGACGAAGGGTCATTCAGCTCGGTACAGTCTCTCCTGGCAAACTGCCTCGTGCCATCTTCGGCTATCTCGACCGCTGTACCTGTGGCGGAGTCGGCATATTCGATGAACGAGAACAGTCCCAAGCTGGCATCATCATCGCCATCATCTAGTTCATTGACAGCTCTGGAAACAGAGAGCAGTGCGAGCAGTCATGCTACTTTGGCTTCGGGCCCGGTGGGGCCAGCATTCTTGGAATGGCTCTTCCCTCTTTTCCCGCCCAAGTCAGGATTCCTTGAGAGGAGTGGGTCTCCCAAAAGAGTGGAAGCTTCGAATGCTTCTCGAGGAGTGGAAGGCCGAGATTTCGGCCGTGAAAGCAATGGAAGCCTCGTTTGGAGAAGGCCCACGACTCTCGGGGAGCTGATAATGTTGAGCCGAAGGAGGAGCTACAGGAGGAAAGCTCTGCAGATGAGAAAACAGAATTCGTCGATTGTAAGTAAACTCCAAAAGAAAAGAAAAAGCCATTTCTTCTTCTTGTGTCCTTAATATCGCATTAGCTTCTCTTCTTATGAATGAAAAATTAACGATCACTTCCATTGTTGATGAATGCAACAGCATGAATTCATGAAGAGATCCGCCTTTGGATGTGGCATCTTTGGCCAGAGATTGATGCAAGGATTCAACCTCAAGCGCCATCTGAGACTGAAGCTCGTGTAACAACGAAAGGGTGTCGAGCGAGTTGCCCCAGATGCTCAAGAAGGCGAGCCAGTCTACCGAGTCCTTGACGAAGTATTACTTCAGTGATTGATTTCTGTGATGATTTGTCTCTAGCTAGAAGGAAGGAATGAAAACACGACAACACAAACAACTGTATGCTTGTTCTTTATATGGGAGATTTTACATGTTTCTTTAGCTGTGATTACAGATGGGGGGCTGCAGTCTCCGACCCCTTTGAAACTTTCTCCATTGTTCTTTTGCGATTCTGATCATTTCATTCTTATTTTGGTGGGTAAATTGCACCAATGGTGCAAAATGTTTTCCCACCGTTCCTTCTTGGTACAAAAAGAATTTTTTGTTTCTCATTGATGCAAAAACTTTTAAAACTGTTCCTTGTTGATACAATCTGTTAATTTATCATAACTGTGTTAAATTTAAAACTGATATAACATTCAATTGAATTTAAATACTGATGTGAAAGCTGCCTTTTATTTTACTTGATTCGACCCGACAAGTATTTCTGTCATTTCCCTTCGTTAAAACCCTAAACGAAAGAAAAATAAAAAGCAAAAAAATAAAGAAATTGAGTCGGGTAAAAGTTTTTTTCGAAAAAAATTCTGGTAAGATAGGATAAAAATAAAAGGTAAATTCTATATCAGTTTTTAAATTCAATTGGATATTATGTCAGTTTTAAATTTAACACTGTTAGGATAAATTAACAGATTGTATCAAGAGAGAACAATTTTAAAAAATTTTGTATCAATGGAAAACAAAAAATTCTTTTTGTACCAAGAAGAAACAGTGGTAAAACATTTTGCACCATTGGTGCAATTTTCCCTATTTTGGTAAGTGCATGGTACTTGATAATTTTAATCAAGGACATTTTTCCATTGGAGATTGAAGCCCAACTTCAAAGCATTTTCATGGGCCACTTCCTCTGAAAAAGCCCAAGAAAAAATTATAGCCAGCCCTATATCAGAAGTAATTTTAACATGGTGATGGTACGCTTAATAAATATTCAGCGTGTAATATATGATGAACTCATTGTGTATATTATCATTTAAATCTTGACACGTGTAAATTGATCCTAAAGAATTGTAAAATCTTAAACGTATCAAGATTTGGGAGAAATTGGCTCAAAGAAGTCGTCGGGAATATTTACTCGTGGTAGAGAGAGAGAGAGATTCCTAATAGATGCTGGGCACATAGTGGACGAAAAGAAATAAACAAATAGAACTCGCATCAGAAGAAGTACGGAGCACGCGCCTTTGGGGAAGATGAGCATGAGGAGCCCTCTGCCCTGCCTTCTGAGACTCTACTGAGCGAGTTCCGTCTTTGAAAGTTGAAACAGAACAGAAGCCTAGTTTTGTCCGTGGAGTGGCTCGAAGTCATCTACAATCCAGTTATATTGAAAATCGAATTAGTAAATTACTTTTAATTTTTATTTAATTTACTTGAATTATGGAAATTATCACTTGAATTTTCCAGCCTGAGAGTCTTCATTATATTATATATGATACACACACAGTTACATATATATATATATCTGTATATAGAGAGAGAGCGGGGGAGGGAGAGGGGGCCAGGGGCCAACGGCCAAGGGCTCACGGGTCATACGATGGGTATAATCAATCCTGTCCGTCTCAGACATATTCATACACCCCACATATATATCGCATCCTTATATAAATCTCCCAGCGCCAGCAGAACCAACTCACTGTGCTCACCATTTTTTTTTGTTTTTACACCACGTAATATTTTCGAATTAACTGAAATGTATATCGAGACTAATTTACGATCTGGTCGAGATTCCTAAAAAAATTTTTATCGACCCTCCCAATCTAAAATTCGATTATGAGATCATCCATTTAAAGTTTAGTGAGAGAATCGTTATGCTAACTCAAGTCGGTACCGTCCCCACTTTTATCTTCCCGTTAGACTCAGTTTATAACCTAACGTTCATATTCTCGCTCTCTCTCTCTCTCTCAATTTCAAATCATTTGTGTCGTACAAGTTAGTTCATTCGATCCCCGACGACGGTTAGAACCTCAGCGGGAGAGCCCGGGGCGTTTATGATATGATCTCCCGGCCAGCGAAAAAGTTTATGATCGCTCTTCATCGCCCGGCAGCTTTGTGAAGCTCTCGTGGCACGTAGCAGATCTAAGGCTCCTCGAGGATTTCACACCCCAAAGTTAAGTGCCATTAGGTGCCGGTCATTTTCATGTTGTTATTATTGCTCTCATCCATAGGCCGGCCGGTCTAAACGAGCATACTAAATGTGACTGCGTGGACCCCACTAACTATTATTCACATAGAGTAATAATCCATTTACTAATAAAGCCTCGTATCTAAAACTCGTAAACAGGAAAACCCACGGTTAATAAGTTTTTATCTTCAGTGATCTGAGATTCTTCATGCTTGAGTTTGATTATCTGAGGCGTGGCCACGAACTTCAAATGTCAATTGATGTGAAGAAAAGGTTTGTGCATTTGATAATTGAATAATAATAATAATAATAATGGATCTATGCTAGCAAAGTAGTAACAATAATGAGTAAGATGAAAGGAGAAAAGTCGATAAATAATAAAGAGTAAACAACCAGTTTGGTTCTCAAAATTATAGTGAGCCATCAGTTTAGTCTTCAAAATTTCGAAACCATCAGATTGGTCTTCACTGTTTAATTCCGTCAGTTAATTTAGTTCAGACTTATAACGACGTTCACGGATGCTGATGCGGACGATGATTGCCACTTCAGCGGGCCCGCGCCACATGCCACGTGACAATCAATAAGTTGGTAAAATTATATTTCAATTTTTAATCTCAACCATTCATAATTCGTTACGTGGCATGTGAAATTCGCTGACGTGGCAGCCATTATCCATTTCAGCATCCATAAAGGTCGTTATAAGCCTGGACCAAATTGACAGACGGAATTAAACAATGAAGATCAATTTGATGGTTTTTAAATTTTGAGGACCAAACTAATGGTCCGTTGAAATTTTGAGAATCAAACTGATGGTTTACCCAATAATAAATGTCGGTTGAAGATTGTGTCCCCTAAGAATGGGAGAAGCTCTTTTTTTTTTTTTGGTCGCCAGCCACGGTATCCAAGCAGACCCCACCAGCGGTGAGATGGCATCTTTCAGCCAACCATACTTGACTAATCCGTTGGTCGCCCCGGGTCGCACACCTGGCAATGGCGGGTGAGGCTCCCAAGGGGGGTGGCTGCGTACGTGAGGTCTCGAACTTGAAACCTCCTTAAGCGGCACCGAGCTGCTTACCACTCGGCCTAACCCCTCTTGGTATGAGAGAAGCTCTTGAACTATTAGTATTTAAAAGTCTAACGAACCTAACTAATACAATTCGAGTCGGAAGGACCCACTATAGTTAAAACTCTCATAGTGTAAATTTTCTCCATTCATAATATTTGAACCTGAAAAATTACTTAAGAAAAAATAGATACCATGTTATGTGAATCAACCGTGATCAGAATGGGAGATGTTGGATGGTTGAGGAAGGTAACATGAGATTGAGAGGCAAGTCCCGGTGTGGAGTGAATACTTGGATTCTCCCCAGATCCCATCCCACTCCAAAAGCAATTATTTTTTTTCACCCGAAAAACAAGTAATTGTTTTTTGAAAAGCGCTAGGTGAATAGACGTACGTACACGAATGAACAGAAAGAGTCAAGGCTTGCTTCTTGTTACTCTTGTTGTTGGAGAATAGAAATGCTAATGCTCGAAGTCCAAGCTTCCGATTCAGGCAGGAAGAAGACATCCAATTAGAAAAAAAATCTCACTCGGCTCTGCACCCTTTCTCCCCATTAAATTATATATCATTGACATTAACAAATAAATAAAAGAAAATTATATTTAGAGAAAAAAAGAAAGAAAGGAAGTGTCAAAATACCTTAATATTATCAATTTGTCGGGAGAGAATTAGTGATAAATTGCAATGGACCACGAGGGAAAAGGCCGACATCAAATCAAGAAAACCGGAGACAAACAATGCACTGTCGCGGTCGGACCCACCACAACACGCACACAAAGTCCGATAATCTGATTCGAGTCGAGGCTCAGCGGCACAAAAAGCACCCCCAGGCCCTGCCCATTTCTTCCCTTCCATTTCATTACGTCTGCATACCTTCGGTACAGCTGACGACGGCGTGCTTCCGGCGGGTAATTCGCCGGCTCTGTCCTTTCCCTCTCTCCATCTTTTATAATATAGGCTGTGAGCTACGAGACTTAGCCACGTGTTCCGATGGCTATTTATAGGAAACCAGTCCTATCAGCCCACTCCGGCCGGTTCTGCAGTACCTTTACCCAGCCAGCATATATATAATAAGGAATAAAATGTAAAATCCTTCCTTCCCGACAAGAGAGAGGGGGGGCCGTTTCAAGTGAGACTGTTGACCGTTCCGTGGCAAAAGATCGAAACAAAACATAACATTTGTCGGGTCGGGAGACCTCAAAATTCCAAATCAACCTCTGGCCCTGGCCTCACTTACACAACCAGGATTTGCATTCACTGGGTCAGTTTTTCTTTATATTCATTCATAAAAAAAAAAATACATTAGGGATTTTTATCCTGAAGAAAAAGTTAGGTTCTCTGGTTTTCTTCCATCAAAAAATAAAAGGCTGTCTGATTCCAAGGGACTCAGTTTCGAGTTTTTCGAGTTTTATTCACGTTCATTCATTCAATTAAATATGAGAGAGGAGAATTGGGTAGAAAGAAGAAGAAGAAAGGAAAACAAGACATGCTCGCAAGCTTTTCAGTCACAAAACATCTGAGCCGCCAGGATGTCCCACGCCGAGGCGACAAAAACAGATCGGACGGTTGGGGATTGATCTTGAAAAAACAACCAACCAAGAATATGCATTGACTGGGTCGACAATCCCAACACCAATTTTTTTTGTATTATTATTTTCATTTTTTTCTTTAAAAAAGAAAGGAAATTGTGGCGAGGTGTCGAATTTGAAAACAAAAAAAGGGAAACTTCTTTTTTTTTTTTTTTTGTTGGGAGACGGGATGAAGAGACGGCATAGTAACAGGAACAGCTTTATACGAAGCTGCCATGTTTATTTGCATTTATGTTGTTTATTATTAGGATCATCCTTGATATCTCTGATTTCTGCAGCTGCCTCTCAGCCCTGCCCCTCTGACCAGCCTGCATTTTTCTGTCCTTTTTCTTTTTCTCCTTTTTTTTTTTCTTGTTCTGAGTTGGGGTTTTAACACACTGCTAATGGTGGTTTGACTATTTTGTTTTATTTTTTTATGCAAACGCCTGCTAATATTTGTACAAACAAACGGGAAAAAAAATATATTTTTTATAATAAAGGAGCGTATGAACCTCAAAGAACTGAAAGAAATATGAAATGAAATAAGTATAAGAGGTTCTGTGCGACGCCGTTCAGCAGGAGAGCAGTATAGCTAAAAAGTAAGAATTTATTTGGAAAAAAAAGGGTATTTTCGGAGCCACACCAATTTTTATCGGCCAAATTTATTGCAGCAAGCACGGACTCTAATCCCACGCGCTCCTCCACCCTCTCTCATCCACTCTCCGGCCAGCGGCAGTCTGGAGGACTTCCACGGTTCCGCCCCTTTTGCGCGAGCTTCGGAGAAGGGGATCACAACTTCATGAATATAAGGAGGAGATTAAAGAGAATGGAATAATTGTGTTTATTGTGAATCTGGTCCATGAATATTTTGCATACATTATGAAGGAATATTATTCCATTGGCTAAATTCACAAACGATGTCACAGCCTCGGTTTACCTCATTGGATGCCGGACTTACCCACAAGGTTATTGTGGATTTAGCTCGGTTTGGATTTCTGATTCTGACATGGGATGGGCTGGGTGTTTTTACTTCGGGGAAAAGAGTCTCAGGGTTGAGGCTGCTGCCTGCTGCCAATTGTGAAGTGAACTGCAAGGAATTTATTTTACTGTCTGGGCCATTAATTCGTAAGTGAAAATAAAGAGTTAACATTCACTTTGGTTATTCAATTTGTATCCGTCCAGCACTTTAGTTCCTAAACTTTTTTTACCAACAATTAAGCTCAAACATCCATGTTTTTGCCAACAAATCAGTCTGGCCGTTAGTTTGCCGTTCGATGTGTCACTTACGGGGTTATATTTATACTTTTTTATTAACAAAATATTAAAATGACGTCGTTTTGCTGAATAAAAAAATGCAATGACAGTTTTATCCTTAACTATTGATCATATTTCTGGCGAATTACCATTGGTTTAAAAACAAACTCATTGGAAATATGATCAATAGTTAAGGATAAAACAGTCATTATATTTTTCTACTCAGCAAAACGACGTCGTTTTAATGTTTTGCTAATAAAAAAGTATAAATCTAACCCCGTAAGTGACACATCGAACGGAAAACTAACGGTTGGACTGATTTGTTAGCAACAACATGGATGTTTGAGTCTAATTGTTGGCAAAAAAAGTTTGGGGACTAAAGTACTGGTCGGGTACAAATTGAGGGATCAAAATGACTATTTTCTCGAAAATAAATCACTCATGTACATATATATTACTTGTTCAGCTGTAATAGTAAAAAAGGCACCACAGCGGAGTGGGCTATAACCGATTCACTCTGCCGCTCACCACCGACATTCTCTCCACGCACCGATACTTCACGCCACAGCGCGTGCCCTGGAGAGCATATACTCTTCCTCCCCTCACCTAATAATTTCGCAAATTAATGCTCCGCTTGGTCCACAATCAATGCCCCAAAATTTTTCTAGTGATTGCATAAGTTGAATCTCTCTCTCTTTTTGTCCTGGTAATGCTACAACTATTATAGTAAGTTAAAAAAAGAGTTTAATTTATAAAAAAATTATGTGCTACTATTTTATAATTTAAAATTTAACATGCTTCCAAAGATTAATTGAAGTTTGACTGTACATACAATTTTATAATCAGGAAAACGTCTTCAATTGAGCTATTATATGGTGTGGTATATTCATCTAATTAAAATTAGTTATTTATATTTGTCAAATTAAAATTTACTATTCATTAGATTTTTTAATGTTTTGTTGTCGTTTACATATTTTTAACTATGATTCACTATTTATTTATAATTTTCTTATATTTTTTAGAATTTAATAACTGTATATTTATTTATTATATATCAAGTTATGATTAGACAGATATAACAATATTGTAGTGAAGACTTTCTCCGCAGCTGGACATTGGGGTGCCGAAAAGATTGTAAATAGCCTGAAACTTGGTCAATAACTTATTTTGCTAAATGAAGTGAAGTCAACAGTTGGTGTGGCAATAAACAGGGATGGATTTTGAGAGGCGTGGGTCTGCGATCGCTCCCTCTGAATTCGATAAAACTTATATAAATTTATATAAATTTTATTCATATTTTTAGTTGATTACATCATTTCATCCTCATTGAAATTTAATATTTTTCTTTCACACTTAATTTTACCCCATCGACTTGATTTTTTAGGTCCGTTCCGGTAGGCCCGGAAGGCGCTCGGATACCTCGGTTATAAAAAAAAAAAAAAAAAGTCCGTTCCGGTAATGAACACTGTGTATCACATTCATCATGCAATTCCCGAATATGTAGTCAACTTTAGATTCTTTCTCGTTACAATCTCTCTCTTTATTATAAAAGACTACAAGAAACATAGATTCTTTCTTCTTAATCCATCTATCGAGTAAGATTCTTCTTAACTAAGAGGGGTTGGGCCGAGTGGTAAGCAGCTCAGTGCCGTTTAAGGAGGTCTCAGGTTCGAGACCTCACGTACGCAGACACCCCTCTTGGGAGCCTCACCCGCCATTGTCAGGCGTGCGACCCGGGGCGACCAACGGATTAGTCAAGTATAGTTGGCTGAAAGATGCCATCTCACCGCTGGTGGGGCCTGCTTGGATACCGTTACTGGCGACAAAAAAAAAGAGTAAGATTCTTCTTAATATTATTTAATATTGTAAAATCCGAAATCGTTAAAAATAATAGTAATAATAATGTTTCCCACATAGGGAAACGGCGGTACGAATGACGGCCCCTCTGTGCATATAATATTCTTCTGAGTTCTGACTAACTCTCTCTCTCTCTCTACTAACGTCCCGTCTCCGCCGTTTGTTAACATCTTCTCGTCACTGTCCTGTTCCTTAACTGTCTTCTTCTCCTTCTCTCCCCACCCAACCTCTCTCTCTTTCTCTCTCTGTCTGTGCAGCAAATGCGCACACACACTCTCTCGCTCTCTCTTCATAACAGCTCTGCTCCCTTCTTTCTTACAGTTCACGCCAAACGCCTGCTCACTTTCTCTCCCCCTCCTTATCCGTACGTTCGTGACAGAGAAGGCCCAGAGGGCCAGGGAAGCCCCATGCTTCTTTAGCTCCCTCATTGAGTTTGCGTTTGTTTTGCAATCCCCCCCGGTTCCTCCTCTCCATCTACACCTCCCATTTTCTCCTTCTCGTGTGCTTCGTTTCTCCAGCAAATGGCGGATGGCATACTCTTCCGCCGCCGGGGAAATGGCCGGCTCCTCCTCTGTCTCTCTGTTGCTGTATTTTGTTTCCTCTCCGCTCTCGCTGCCCCTCTCAACGATGAAGGTAATGACTTATTCAGTAGCTCCCACCGAGCTAAAAACTTCGGTCTCAGACTGATGTTTGCCTCCAATGGCGAAGAAACTGTGCGAGCTTCAAAGGTGCTCGAGTATCAGGCTCAACCTACTATTGGTCGCTGATGCCGCAGTTGCTCTGGCAGTTGAGAAGTTAGCCGAGATCTAATCCGAAACGAAACTTTCACCACTCATAACAAACTTTTTTGGAATGCAGTGTCTGGTGGAATATTTTATTTCTGTGGTCAAACCTTTTCCCGGCTTTTAGTCTTTAATAATAATTGGGGAATGATAGCGTAGTCTCCACAGTTTGACTTGTGAATGATATACACCTACCGTTGTTGCAGGGAAAGCTCTGATGAAGATAAAGGCCTCCTTTAAAGACGTTGCCAATGTGTTGCTCGACTGGGACGACGTCCACAACGACGATTTCTGCTCATGGCGCGGCATCGTCTGCGACAATTTTAGTCTCTCAGTCGTCTCTCTGTTAGTTCCCATTCTCAACTTACGGTGTTCTAATTCAGAGACTCTGTAGGAGCGTTTTCTGTGTAGTCTGATCCATTATAGAGATAATAGGTTGAAGACCCATCTGAGCAAGGAAGAAAAATGCCAATCGCACTGTCGTTTCTTGGACATGGAAAAAGGACCTGGAAGACACTGATACCCGAAATAATTTCTTCCGCCGTTGTTATTAATTATAAAAATGCCATTCGTCGTGTGTGAATTCTCGCTAGATTACTGAAGAATGAAAGTTCTATTGTGTGAATACGCTTTTAGGATACTAAATTTCTTCACTTGATTTAAAGGAATCTCTCCAACTTGAACCTGGGAGGTGAGATTTCCCCTGCCATCGGTGATTTGAGGAATCTGCAGTCAGTGTATGTTCTCTTCTTCTGGATTCCCTCTAGCCTTGCTACTTATGTCTAGTTTGTGTTATTCTTTTTCTTTCGATAAATTTGTAACTTCATTTGGATTAATCAAAAGCTGTACACCAATTTAGTTTGTGTTCATGTGGCTGGTATTGGTAAGCTCTAAAGTCTCTGATCTATGTTGCTTACAGAGATTTTCAGGGGAATAAGTTAACGGGACAAATCCCAGATGAAATTGGAGATTGTTCACCTTTGATGCACTTGTAAGCCCGGACTGCTGTCTTTGTGGATTTTCCTTTTTGCATCAAGCTGTGGGTTTCCCCCCTAATATTATGTTGTTTTCTAACAATCTGGAAATTGGGATTGATAATTGCAGGGATTTATCGGACAATGTACTCTATGGGGACATTCCATACTCCATTTCAAACCTCAAGCAGCTTGAATTCTTGTGAGTTCAGTCTTGCTGTGCATTTAGTTTCCTCTACCGAGAGTACTGGACTGTTTGATGTGTTCCTCAAGGAGCATTTTTCTTAATTTAGGAATCTGAAGAACAATCAGCTGACTGGTCCTATTCCTTCAAGTCTTACTCAGATTCCTAATCTGAAAACTCTGTAAGTTCAGCCAGCTAATTCCACAATGTTACTTGACCTTCACAAGCTTCTTGCAACTCCTTTTAGCTGTATGAGCCTGCTCGGAACATAGTTTTTGTTACTGCTGTTAAACATTATTGCTAAAATAAAAACTTTGCACTGTGCTGTCAGTGATCTTGCGCGAAACTTGCTTAATGGTGATATACCTCGGCTTCTCTACTGGAATGAAGTTCTTCAGTACCTGTAAGTATTGGTCAACCAGATTATACTCTGTTCCTTTTTTAAGTTTTTAATACACTTTTGCAGACAGTTGCAAATTGTCACCATTTTATTGGTTTGTACAACAGTGGCCTACGTGGGAATTTGCTCTCTGGATCATTGTCTCCTGATATGTGCCAGCTGACGGGTCTTTGGTTCTTGTAAGGGACGGTCTTTCTTACTTATATTTATCTTGCGTGTTATTCTCTCTTACATATCTACTGTCTCCAGTGATGTGAGGGGGAACAACTTAAGTGGGACCATTCCTGATAGCATTGGCAACTGTACAAGCTTCGAGATCTTGTATGTTATTAGAAACCACCTTTGCATTTCTTTCAAGCTATGTCACTTGGTTGATTGACTGATGATGATTGGTGCTACAACAGGGATATCTCATACAATCAGATTACAGGAGAGATCCCTTACAACATCGCTTTCCTTCAAGTAGCCACCCTGTGAGCCATCCAGTCCCTGGCTTGTATTATTTTTCTTCATTTTCTGGTTTTTCGTCATGGTTCATAAGGCTTTAGACACATTATGCCTGTACTTGGAGCAATTTTAAGCTCATCCATTGTCTCTATAGGTCACTGCAGGGGAACAGGTTAACTGGAAAGATACCAGAAGTCATCGGTCTGATGCAAGCTCTAGCTGTTCTGTATGTAAAAGTATTTTATTGCACGTAACTATTATTGCATTCATGATTGGTTCAAGAATAAACATGTGGCTTCATTTGCACCTAAGCAGTTTTCCTTCTCACTGTATTTTAGGGACTTGAGTGAGAATGAGTTGGTGGGATCGATCCCCCCCATACTTGGCAATCTGTCTTACACTGGCAAATTGTGAGCATTGAAATATCTCAAATATATACTAAGCTCATCCTTTACTGCTTAATGTATTTATTCGTTCTTCAAAGGTGTCTCCTCCTTTACTGCTTAATGTATTTATTCGTTCTTCAAAGGTATCTCCATGGGAACAAGCTCACTGGTCCTATTCCTCCGGAGCTAGGCAATATGTCAAAGCTCAGCTATTTGTGAGACACCCATAGCAAGCTCTAATAGCTTTATCTGGCTAGTTTTAGCTGCCTTATTTCCAAGTCTGAACTCATACTCCTGCAGGCAGTTAAATGACAATCAACTAACTGGCAGTATCCCAGCAGAGCTTGGAAAGCTTGACCAGTTGTTTGAACTGTAAGCATTTACTCAGCTTTTTTGTTAGTTACTCTTATTTGCTCTCTCAAGCGCTCAGTAAATGCATGATGGGAGGCTTTTCGACTGATCCATTTTAGCTCCCTCCCAAACTGCGCCCTGGGGCCTTTATTTTAGTTGAAACTTATGAAATATTGTCATGTTTCAGGAATCTTGCGAACAACGATCTTGAAGGACCTATCCCAATTAACATTAGCTCCTGCACAGCGCTTAACCAATTGTGAGATGGCTTTTCTTGTTCCACGTCTCTCTCTCTCCTGCATCAATGTAGATGCTTATAGTTTATTGCTTCCGGTATTAAACATTCTCTTGCTTTGTAGCAATGTCCACGGGAATCGCCTGAATGGGTCTATTCCATCAGGTTTTCGGAATCTTGGGAGCTTGACTTACCTGTAAGTTTCTTTGTAGTAGATTTAGCATTGTGTGGTTATTTAAATTGTATTTAACATTATGTTGCTTCAGCAATCTATCAGCAAACAACTTTAGGGGCAAGATACCTACAGATCTGGGGCACATCATCAATCTCGATACATTGTACGTCTTCAGTTACTTGTGCTTTATATTGTTCTTCCTGCGCAAAAGTCTTTAACTTTAATTTGTTTTTGCAGGGATCTCTCAAGTAACGATTTCTCAGGACCAATACCACTTTCAATAGGTGGTTTGGAGCATCTTCTCACATTGTGAGGATGTTTTTCCTGTTGTATTACATATTTTGAAATGATCTTTCCTTTTTAAGCTCCTAATGTAAATTTTTGGATTTATTTTACAGAAACTTGAGTAGAAATCATCTTGATGCCCCCTTGCCAGCTGAATTCGGGAACCTTAGGAGCATACAGATTATGTATGTTGCGATTCAGTTAATTGTTTGTCTTCATGTCGTAAAAATCATTTCAATTCTACTCGTGCTAATACTCTCTGTTAATGTTCTTCAGGGACATATCATTCAACAATATCTCTGGCACCATACCGGCAGAGCTAGGAAAATTGCAGAACATCTTATCTCTGTGAGTCGACACGTCTATGGTGTACATTGATCAAATTGTACTATGAAATATTAGCATGAATGTCTAAATGATTTCTGTCCTTGTTAAGGATTCTGAATAACAACCAGTTGCATGGAGAAATACCAGATCAGCTAGCCAATTGTTTCAGTCTTGCTGTTCTGTGAGTACTCTTGGCAGTCACTTTCAAGGACTCATAGTCTATGTACCTAATCTGATGAACATTATTCTGGTTTCAGAAATGTTTCCTACAACAACTTATCTGGAGCCATACCACTGAGCCATAATTTCACGCGATTTCCACCTAACAGGTAGGAGGTAATGCTTTGCCTAATTTCTAATAAAACAGGCATCTCATTGACAACCTTGTTCTTTTCAGCTTCATCGGAAATGCTTTTCTTTGTGGTGATTGGTTGGGTTCCATATGTGGACCTTCTGTGGCAAAATCTCAAGGTACTGGTTCCATATCAAGCATATGTCCCTGTCAATTCAAAAATATAATAGCACAGGTTATGAGTTTTCCAGTGCTCTTTGCCACAGCATTTTTCTCCAGAAGTGCTGTAATCTGTGTGGTTCTTGGGTTCATCACATTGCTTTCCATGATATTGGTGGCTATTTACAAGTCCAAGCAACGTAATCTAGCAATGAAACCTACTGGAAACATGCCGGGTACTTTCAATTCCTTCGATATTTTATTCATCTTTTGTCTGTATTGATTTTGTCCCTTCTGAGTCTTTGTCCTCTTTCAGGCCCTCCGAAGCTTGTTGTTCTGCACATGGACATGGCTATTCATACCTTTGATGATATAATGAGAATCACGGAGAATTTAAGTGAGAAATATATTGTTGGTTATGGAGCTTCAAGCACAGTTTATAAGTGCGTGTTGAAGAACTCACGTCCTATTGCAATTAAGCGAATTTACAGTCAGTATCTGAACAACTCCCTAGAGTTCGAGACTGAGCTGAACACTATAGGGAGTATCAGGCACAGGAACATTGTTAGCCTCCATGGTTATGCATTATCGCCTCATGGGAATCTCCTTTTTTACGACTTCATGGAGAATGGTTCTTTGTGGGATCTTCTTCATGGTCAGTTTTTCTTCGAAGATAATTTTCTTGCTATCCGAGCATTTCAGAGTTCTTAACTGTTTTCCTACTTGTTTACCATCACTTGGACTTGCTTAAAGTTCCTCTATTCCGTTATTCTTCTTTGGAGAAAAAAGGAAAGTATTTGATGAACACGTTACACCACGCCATGAGATGCAGGCGGTACCTGAGAATTCCCACCATTCCCCCTTTATTTTTGAATATGCAAAAAAAAAAAAGCTGAAAAATTGTTAGAATGAGATTAACTTCTAGAACTCAATTATTCTGATTTAGTCCTGTTATTATCTTGGAAGCATTGTTTACTTCTCACGTGACTGCTTGTGCTATAGGACCCCCCAAAAAGGTGAAGCTCGATTGGGAAACACGCCTTAAGATAGCTGTTGGAGCTTCTCAAGGACTTGCATATCTCCACCATGACTGCAACCCTCGAATCATCCACAGGGATATCAAGTCCTCAAACATATTGCTGGATGAGAACTTTGAGGCTCACCTATCTGATTTTGGGATTGCAAAGTGCATTCCCCCTGCAAAGACTCATGCCTCCACTTACATTCTCGGAACTATAGGCTATATTGACCCTGAATATGCTCGCACTTCAAGATTGACCGAGAAATCAGATGTCTACAGCTTTGGGATTGTTCTTCTCGAGCTGTTAACTGGCAAGAAGGCAGTTGACAATGAGTGCAATCTGCTCCAATTGGTAATCCAATTCACTCATTACTTATCCTTTTCATCTCTTTAAGTAGAATCTCCAGAGAAAATCAGATTGCATATGCCATGCCTAGAAATAAGGTTAGGGGAAAATTTGGACTTTAAATGGATGTGTGCTTCTTGGCCACAAGTAAGTATATCAGCCATTCCTGGGGAAATCAGGATGTGGGTTATTGTGGGTTTTGAAGGAAAAAATAATCTACGATACTTAAAGGATCTGCAATTTGCTTTTATAACGCTTCCGCTTTTTGTTATCTCGAGCCAACATATTTTTGCACTGAAAATGTGAAGTTGTTATGAGCTTTAGGTGTTTCCCTGTTCTTCATCATGTGAGGTTGAAATCATTCATGCATGTATGGGTTCTCATTTTCTAATGACGTGCTTCTCAGATACTTTCCAAAGTCAATGATGACAGTATAATGGAAGCTGTTGATCCCGAGGTTTCTGTCACTTGTATGGACATTTCCCATGTTAAGAAGGTTTTCCAACTTGCCCTTCTCTGCACCAAGCGTCACCCGACTGATCGGCCTTCGATGCATGAAGTAGCTCGGGTTCTTGTTTCTCTGGTTCCACCTCCAGCCACTAAGAAGCCCTCTCCAGTCACCCTCAAGCCTATCGACTATGCCCGGTTTGTGATAGACAACCAAGGACAGCATCAACAGCTTGCAACTAACCATCAGGACAACTCATCTGATGCTCAGTGGTTTGTCCGGTTCCGTGAAGTCGTCTCCAAGAATACCCTCTGAAGGAGGCCTTCCAGTGTAGAACGACCTTTGAGAGCTGGTTGAACTAACAGTCTTGGGGTGCAAGCCCGGATAAAACTCCAGGAAGCGCCCTTTTTAACTGCTTGTTGAAGTGACATTCTGGCTCAGTGCTGGCAATGTCTTAAGTTCTTATATATATATTTCATATTTGCTCAATTATACAATCCTTTTTGTACAAACCTTAACCTTTCCAATAGGGTTTCCACCATCTGCTACTATGACTAACCTGACTAGGGAAAATTTTGTAACTTGTTACTGTGATGTTACCTAATCAGCTCATCCTTTATTTGACCGAAGTTATATGAGCACTTGATGATTTTCCTGTTGCCCCCAGTTCCTAAGAAGCCGGTAGATTTTGCATGTTTTGAAATTAAAATTTTACTAAACGAAAGTGATTGTCTACTTCTTTATCTATCAAGATGTTGTAAAAACCTCCTATTCATGATTTTCCCTTTCTTATTTATTAATATCTTATTTAGGATGTTAACTTTAGGAGACTAATGGGATGGGAAAGGATTTGAGTTCATGCAAGATGTAATTATATTATTATTAGTGAATCTTAGAAGAGGTTAAATTTAGTTTTAACCACCCAATTGCACATACCGATCTTTAACTTGTTTTGCTTTCAAAATTTAGTTAATCCGTGTTTCATGAAAAATCCGTATTTCAACCAGTTCCAAGATCCATCTGATTAATGGTGGTGTGGTTAAAATAAGGTGGGAGAAGGGAGCACGATTTATGACGTATTAATACTCATCAAACGACGTAGTTTACTAGGACCTTGAAAATCGACTAAGGCTCCTGATCCAACGATGAGAATCCGATTCCGCCGCACTGTGGAGATCCAACGCTCCAAATTCATTCCACCGATAAACTATAAATGTCGGAACCCTAATTCTGTTGCCTCCTCCTCTGCCATCTCCTGCTTCCGCAGCTCTTTCAACTGCCACGCCATATACCCTCTGAAGCAGGAGAAAGCCTCAATCCCTCCCTACCCTGCCCCCTCTTCTCTCTATACACACAGCTACGATTCATAGAACATGCCTTCGATCGCTATCTCATCTCCCGTCTCAGAACCCAAGCCCAAGGAGAAGAAGATGAAGGAGGGGAAGAAGGGCAAGAAGATCTCCGAAACCAAGTCGGAGACCAAGGACAAGAAGCGGAAGGCCACGGAGCTGTTCAGAGATAATGATGACTTCGAGAGCGAGACGAGCTCCGAGCTGGTGGAGCCTGTGGATGCGAAGGAAAATAGCAAGAAGAAGAAGAAGGCCAAGCTGAGCAGCGATGGTGAGGAGGAAGGGATGAAGGAAGAGAACCCTAATGCAGTGTCCAACTTCCGAATATCAGAGAAGCTGAGGGAGAAGCTGAAGGAGAAGGGGATCGAGTCGCTGTTTCCCATTCAGGCTATGACCTTTGACACCATCCTCGATGGTTCCGATTTAGTCGGGCGAGCACGAACTGGTCAGGTGTGTAGCAGTCTCTACATTCTTCATACTTTGAGGTTGACTGGAAGCGTTGGTTGGTGTTGCTTGAGAATTTATAGATTGTGTTGCGGAAGTGGGTTAAAATTAGAAATACATTGGATTTATTTATAACGTATATGTAATGTAATGTGTGCAAAGAGACGCATATTTTCACGTGAATTCTGCGGATGGCTTTTGGTATTACTAGATATACTATTTTGGATATCAAAGGAAAACTCTAGTTCTTAGTAAGCTTTTTTGTCTTGGGGCCTCTCCGGTGAATAGTAATGTCCACTAGCTTCTCTAGGATATAATTGATTGCTGGGAATAATGAGAAATCAGTGTTGTGGTCTATGCAAAAAAAGAGGAAGAAGATCTTTTCCTGGTTTGCCGGTTCAATATTATGTTGTAATGTTGACATTCTTTGCTGCCTTTCATGTGTCAGGGAAAACTCTCGCTTTTGTGCTGCCAATCCTGGAGTCATTAACGAACGGGCCAGCGAAATCATTGAGGAAGACGGGATATGGGAGGCCGCCAAGTGTTTTAGTGCTTTTACCTACTCGGGAACTGGCCAGTCAGGTATTAGGATCAACCCCGTCAGTTGTTCAGTCTTTACATATTGCCATAGAGAACACTCTTTGATTTGTTTCTTATGTCATATCAGGTGTTTTCGGACTTTGAGATATATGGTGGGGCCCTGGGCTTGACATCTTGTTGTTTGTATGGTGGTGCTCCCTATCAAGCTCAAGAGAATAGATTGAGAAGAGGGGTTGACATAGTTGTTGGAACCCCTGGCCGTGTGAAAGTAACATACAGACTTTACTTGATAAATGTCAATTGTTGAACTCTACATTTCCTATATATTATTTTTTGTTCTTGATTTTGAACAGGATCACATCGAGAGAGAAAATATTGATCTTAGCTCTTTAAAGTTTCGTGTGCTCGATGAGGCTGATGAAATGCTGAGAATGGGTTTTGTTGAAGATGTTGAGCTTATCCTTGGTATGTTGATCCTGCTTTATGCGATTCTTATGCAATAATGATAAATTTTAGTAATTTTACTTATTAATTTTTGTACTTTCAACATTGAATAAGCTGTATCTTTCCCTATCAAAAGGGAATAATATGTTTGAAGAAGCTAGTGACAGTGTGGTTATCTTTTCTGGCAGAATCAGTTATTCAGCATTGGTGTAAAAACATGCCTGGTCGATTAAGATACTAATGAGAGAATTTCTCTGTTAAATCATTTACTTTACAAAAGGAAAAACTCTTTTTTTTCCCCTTCACTATTGTGCTGTTCATCATGTATCTCTGCTGATCATCATTTTGCTTTTAATTTTTTAAGGCAAGGTGGAAGATGCAAACAAGGTCCAGACACTCCTTTTCAGTGCCACCTTACCAGACTGGGTCAAGGACGTATGTACTTGTTCAGATGCCCTTCAATTGTTTGCTCCATATGCTACTTTAAGAATAGCATGGTTTCTTTGTTAGTTTCCTTTTTCTATATGTGTTGCTAAGTTTTACTGTTCCCTTGATTGTTGCATTTTCAGATTTCTAAAAGGTTTCTTAAGCCAAATAAGAGAACTGTTGATCTTGTTGGCAATGAGAAGATGAAGGCTAGCACCAATGTCAGGCATATTGTTATTCCTTGCTCTAGTACTGCTAGAGCCCAGGTCATCCCTGATATAATTCGTTGTTACAGCAGGTTGGTTATTCCCCTGCCGTACTTCATGACAAATAAGGCCCTTGATCTTTAGGTAGAATGTATTAACCATATTCTTCGTTTTGTTTCAGTGGAGGCCGTAGTATTATCTTCACTGAGACAAAGGAGTCAGCCTCTCAGCTTGCTGGCTTGTTGCCTGGAGCTCGAGCTTTGCATGGAGACATACAACAAGCACAAAGAGAGGTAAAATGCAGATTGTATCAAATTTTGCAAAATATCTGCGAAAATCAACTTAAAAACATGTAGATTATGAATTTTCCCATTGCTGGTGGCCTAGCATTTCAAGTTTGCCATTTTCTCTCTCCTATTTGGTTTTGTTATGCTCAGACTTCTCTTAACTCATTTCTTATACTTTCAGGTTACACTTTCTGGGTTCAGGAATGGCAAATTCATGACTTTAGTAGCAACAAATGTTGCAGCTCGAGGTTTGGACATTAATGATGTGCAGCTGATTATCCAGGTTCGTATTAGGGAATGGTGATATCCCATCAAAGCAATTGGTTTGTTTGCCAAATCTTAATACTGCCCCATTTTTTTTAAATTTTTGTATGTTTATTTTCAGTGTGAGCCACCTCGAGATGTTGAAGCCTATATCCACAGGTCCGGTCGCACGGGAAGAGCTGGTAAATAACTGAGTCTAATGCTTATTATATGAATCTTGAGGCCTAACTATCAATGAGGCTAAGTATTCTTATTCATATTTTATTTAGGAAACACTGGGGTTGCTGTGATGCTGTTTGACCCAAGAAGGTCAAATATATCTAAAATTGAGAAGGAATCTGGTGTGAAATTTGAACATGTAAGCGCTCCTCAGCCAAGCGATATTGCTAAGGCTGCTGGTGCAGAAGCTGCGGAAACAATAACCCAAATATCCGATAGGTAATTAGCTTAAGATAATAAATATGTGCAAGTTGTGAGATGTCTTTAGCACCGGGTGTTAATATTCTTAAAATGATGCAGTGTGATTCCTGTATTCAAGTCTGCTGCAGAGGAGCTATTAAATACTTCTGGCCTTTCCCCAGTTGATTTACTCTCAAAGGCTCTGGCCAAGGCTGCTGTGAGTTTTCATTGATCTATCTCTTAGTCACTGAAGATATAATAAGAGTAGCTCCTTTTCCATTAAATTCATACCGTTATTAATCTTGTTCTGATGTATATTATTGCTGGCTTTGTTCAGGGTTATACAGATATAAAAAGTAGATCGTTGCTCAGTTCACTGGAGAACCATGTAACCTTGCTTCTGGAGGCTGGGAGGCCCATTTATACACCATCGTAAGTGGTCATTTGCTCTTCAAAACTGTCCATACTTTATTCGCCTCAGAGCAAAGATATTATGGCTTATGATCCTGCATCAAGGCTGTTCACCTGAAGCTGACTAACATGAACATTTTAGGTATGCTTTCGGTGTCCTGAGGAGGTTCTTGCCGGAGGAGAAGGTTGAGTCAGTGAAGGGTCTTACTCTCACTGCTGATGGGAAGGGTGCAGTGTTTGATGTTGCTGCTGAAGATTTGGATACTTTCCTCGCTGGTAAATGCTCTTCTTTGCCGTGAGACATTAAGCTCATTTGAAGTGTGGAAACCTCAAAAGTTCATTTTTCTTCCTTGATCCATTGCTCTCAATCCTTTCTTTGCTTTGAGTAAATGAGTTCTGCTCTCTGGGTGGTTCAGGCCAAGAAAATGCGGCAAATGTGAGTTTGGAGGTGGTGAAGTCTCTTCCACGCCTCCAGGAGAGAGACCAGTCGAGAGGTGGAAGGTTTGGTGGTGGCGGTCGTGGTGGCTTTAGCAGCCGGTTTTCTGGTGGAAGAGGAGGCCGAGGAGATGGGTTCTCTGGCCATGGAAATGGCAGGCCGAGCGGCAGATTTGGTGGGAGGGGCCGGGGAGGCAGCAGATGGTGAAAGTTAAAGGGGCTCTCTTCCCTCTGGATTCTGAAGTCATCTGACGGTGAAGAAATATGTCTAATATCGGATTATAATTACAAGTAATTTTTGATCCATAGAATCTATTGTTATTATTATTGAGGGGGATTTTTGGCTGCCTGCCCTCTGTTTCTGTTCTTTTTATTATTATTATTATTATTATTATTTAAAAAAGATTGATTCTGAAGTTGGGGAAGAGCGCATCCTGACTGACTGATGTATCCCTCCATTGGATTGTTCATTAGATTATTAATACTCGAGAGAGAGAGAGAGAGAGAGGAAAACATGCCCAGTTCAGTTCATGGTTTCATCAATATTGATTTCTCGATGATTGTCTCTGTTCTCGTATTATACCATCTGTTTATACAAACTTACATTTTACTTTGAGCACGCATGTATAGAGAGAGATTTTATGATATGGATGCTCTCTCTCTCTCTCTCGGGCATGCGCAGCCCGGTGATCCCATGCCGTGGCAGTGGCAGGAGCAGGTGCCTCAACAGCTGGATCATCTACCCCTCTTGTCACTGGAAATTATGCGGGTGGGTAAACAGAAAAATCGAAAAGGTGTAGACCCCCTATCTGCTCCTTGCTTTCATTGGTTCATTTCTGGTTCTGTTTGTTATCTATATCCTCCATTCTAGTGTCTGTCTTTCGTGCATGTGTAGATGGTGACGCAACGCGTTGAAAGGGGAAAAAAAAAAAGGCTTTTACCTAGCTAGGTTTTGCACGTTAACCACGTGGGTGGGTGGGTGGGGGGTGTTCCTCTTCTTCATCTTGAGGCAACAAATTCAATTCACCGCCCGTGATTTTGGTCCTCGGAATCAGATCATGTGGCCTCGGAAGCTCTTGAATTGATTACTGTCCGACGCATCTTGCCTTGGTTGCTGATGCATAAGAGAGTGAGTACGTCTCTTTCTTCTTGTTTTTTTTCTTTGGTTTGGGTGATGAGTAGGTTTGATCAATTACCTGTTTTCATCGGAATTTTTATCAGGCCAGAAAGAACCACAAATGGTATCTCGCCAATTTCGTATAAAGGGTAGGATAGATCCTAATTCACTCTTTAAACATACGAGATTTCGAGTTTAAAAATGTGGTTGACCATTCTGCCTCTAATTTGAAGAAATCATTATTCAGCCGTCCATTTTTGAGCTCAATATATTATTATGGACTATTTTAATTTTTTTTTCCAAACACAAACTTGATGGTAGATCCTCAAAAACTTAAAAGAGTCCCCCTTTTTCATTTTTACCTTACGAAAATAATAAGTGGAGGGAGGGGGGGGGGGAGAAACGGGAATAAAGGATCGAGAGGGAAGGAAAGGCGGGGGAAACATCATGATGAGTAATCAAGGCCTCCTTTTGTAGGTTGGAATGAACGAATATCAACGTTGATTTCAGCGTCTGATTTGACGACACCACCCCTCGCTTTCTTCCTCTTTCTATTCAATACCATTTGGTACATTTTATGGATAATATGAAGTGAAATAAGGGATACTTATTTAAAAAAAAAAAAAAAAGGAGTGAAATTGGGGATAGAAACTCTTTAAAATAGTACCTTTTAAAAAAACTGTTTAATTTAATATCTTATTAAAAAAAGATGTGTTGAAATATCTGAAATAATTATGTGATAACTTTCTAATATAACCTTTTTTTCACCGTAATAATAACCCTCTTCCCATGCTTTACTCTTTTCTCCCTTTTCTTTTCTGTTATCCCGCCATTTGTAATGTCGGTTCTTGTCCGGTACATTCTTTTTCTTCATTTTTTCTGGCTCCTAAACGTTGAATAAATTAATTGAAACTGAGACAGGGGAAAAAAAAAAACACATCTATCATTTCTTAAGAACAGCAAAAATATCTTTACTGATAATTGACTTAGTAAAAAAAAAATCACTCTCCTATCTAACGGCAGGTACGTAGGTTGAATCATGTAGGAATGAAATGTTTTTTTTTCCCTTCCCGGAGAGAAGTTGGGGTGAGGGAGAGTGGCCATCAGATAACAAACAAGTGTACAGCGAGATTTTAATAAACAATGCGATTGAAAATGAAAATAATTTTTTTTTTAAAAAAAGAAAGGTTTGTATGCATTTGAAATGTCAAATCTGCCAAGACAGCCCGAAGACTTTGGGAAAATTTTGCAGATACAAACAAGAGATTTGACATTTTGGTAGCTGTGTTTATAATATTAATAGTGACCTTAACCGCCTCAAATTTAATATTGCCCCTTATTTATTTATTTATTTTATGGTTGAATACATGCATGATACAATCATTATATATAGGTATAATGGATTCGAATAAGAGATTGATCGTGATCATATAAGAGCTCTCTAAAGTGGTATTGGATAATTCTAATTTTTTGTATGAACTTTCTATTGCATTTAATTTTTTTATTTTTTAATCTGAAAATGAAAGGGAGCATTTATTTAATGAAGATTACTAGCGAAAAATGCCGGTGGGGGAGCATGAGCTGGTAATTTGCAGGAAATTGATAAAAAAATAAATAAATAAAGAAATTCAAGAATGCTCTCCTTGTCTTTATTCATCTTTGAAGCTGACCGTATGAGATGACAATGACCTGCGTCTACGGTTTGTTAAAAAAAAAAACTAATGCAAAATAAAAAAAAAATTAAGATGGGAGAGGGTTGGGGAATAATATACATGTATTTTTTATTTTAAGGTATTTTTATTTTTTTAACCAGTAAAGAAGATTTCATAAGTCAAATTAGTAATTACGTATAGAAACCGAAAGATTAAATAATGTAAAAATTAATAGCCACATGATTTTTTTTATATATATAACTTGGCTTTTTTTTTAAAGCTTTTTAATTAGCGGAAAAAAAAATATAGGATTCCTTCCCAGTCCCCATCTCCGTGAAACTGATCAATCGATTGCCATCTTCCCGTTGAAGCTGAGCTGAAGTCCCAACCAACCCGACTCACTCTCGACTCCGCGAACTGCTGCTCACTCCCCCCAATGAACCTTCCCTATCGTTGACTCCATCGCCTCCGCAATCCATCCGCTTCACCATGTCCTATCCCCCCCCTCCTCCTCTTCCTCCACCGCCCTCTCACCGGCCCATGCCTCCGCGCTTCCACCGCCCTCCCTCGTCACTCCAATCGCTGCTTCTGCCGTCGCCGCCTTCTCCTGCCTCCTCCTCCTCCTCCTAATCCTCATCTTCACCAGGCTCAGTCGCAGGCGCAACGCCACCACCGCCGATTCCAAGCCGCCCCACCGATACCCCTACTCCCTCCTCCGCCGAGCTACCGGCTCGTTCTCAGCCTCCCGCCGCCTCGGCCAGGGCGGTTTTGGCTCCGTATTCTCTGGATCCCTTCCCAACTCCAACAAGCCCATTGCCGTCAAGCTCATGGACTCTGGATCTCTCCAAGGCGAGCGAGAATTCCAGAACGAGCTCTTTTTCGCCGGAATCTTGAGTTCGCCTCTGACCGTCCCGGCTCTGGGTTTCTCCTTCAGCAAGAGGAGGCGCCGCATGCTCATCGTGTATGAGCTCATGCCGAATGGGAACCTCCAGGATGCTCTCCTCCACCGGAAGTGTGCGGAGCTCATGGAGTGGAAGAAGCGATTCTCCGTTGCTGTTGACATAGCTCGAGGAATCGAGTATCTTCACTCCCTGGATCCTCCCGCGATTCACGGTGACATCAAACCCAGTAACATTCTTCTCGACCAGTATTTCTCAGCAAAGATTGGCGATTTTGGACTCGCCAGGGTGAAATCAGAGAACCAGTCCGAAATCGCTGTGTTTGAGAGTGAGCTGTTGAAACCAGAAGTTGGTGGATTGGAGGCGGTCAAGAAGACTCCACTTCCTGCACCGGCATCAGAGTCTGAGATCACCAATGTCGACGACAACGGATCTGTGCTTGAGACTGAGAGTGTCGCCACTACTGCATTCGAGGAGTTCAACGTTAACGGAGTGGACCAGTCACCTGGGAATCACGTTAAGATTACGATCTCAGAGGCATCGCCGGAGGCAGTATCGGCCTCCCCCAGGACTGTCCCTGCAGCAGCAACCTCACCGGAGATGAGCTTTGATAAGGCGAGCTTGGATAGTGGGAAGAGGAGTTATCACAAGGGAGTGATGAAAACTCTCTCTGGTAAGGACTGGTGGTGGAAACAGGAAAATTCGGCTTCAGAGAGCGGGAGAGTGAAGGATTATGTGATGGAGTGGATTGGTAATGAGATCAAGAAGGAGAGACCAAAGAGCGATTGGTTAGGGGCTAGCTCTTCGAGCTATGAAACATCCGCAAAGCCTGAGAGGAATAAGAAGAATAGCAGGAAGCGATTGGATTGGTGGGTATCAATGGATGAAGAGAAAAACGTGAAGAATGCTAAGAAGGAGAAAAGGAGGCCCGCCAGGGAGTGGTGGAAGGAAGAGTACAGCGAAGAACTCTCCAGGAAGAAAAAGAAAAAGAAGCAGCAAGCAGGGAATGATGCTAGCAATGATAATTACAGTGCAGCAGAAGATTGGTGGTCCAGAGATGAGGAATTGTATTCAGAAAGGAAGAAAAAGAGCAAGAGCAAGAGCAGGAGCAGGAGGAGCAGCAAAAGCAGTGTAGATTGGTGGTTGGATGGGCTAAGTGGAGACCTATGGAGAGTCCGCCGGAATAGTTATGATTCTGGAGAGGTCCCCAGGAGTGGTGGAATTTGTAGCACGCCAAGTATGAGAGGAACTGTTTGTTATATTGCCCCAGAGTATGGTGGCGGTGGGGATTTATCAGAGAAGTGTGATGTGTACAGTTTTGGAGTTCTACTACTGGTGGTGGTTGCGGGTCGTCGCCCACTTCAGGTCACAGGTTCACCCATGTCAGAATTCCAGCGGGCAAATCTCATTTCATGGGCCCGACACCTTGCTCGTGCAGGGAAGCTTCTTGATCTGGTTGATCAGTCCATTAAAGGTTTAGATAAGGATCAAGCCCTCTTGTGCATTACTGTTGCCTTGCTTTGTTTGCAAAAATCGCCCATTCGCAGGCCTTCTATGAAGGAAGTAGTGGCTATGCTTACCGGGGCTTCAGACCCGCCTCAGTTGCCATTTGAATTCTCTCCCTCACCGCCATCTCGCTTCCCTTTTAAGTCTCAGAGGAAAGATCGGTGACTCCCACTTCCGGTCTTCTGAAGCTGTAACTGCTTGTCGTCATCGTTGTCTTCATAACTGATTGCTGTAAAGTAAATTATTTATATTTCCATTTGTATTCATTGTCTTTTAGCATCTTTTGCTGGCTGATTTTGTGCTGGTATGGCTACCAGTTTCCTAAATGCCTCAGGTTTTAGTGGCTAAATCATAGGCGCTGTGGTGTATGGTTGTCCTGCTTAGTGTTTCCTTTACTGAGTTTCAGGACTGACAGAGTGACTGGAACATCATCTTAGTAATATATATCAATTTTCATTGGTATCATATGCTCAACTCACCTTGTTTTTATCTATCTTTATCAACATTTTATTTGTCTTCAGTTGTCTCTTTTTCTCTGCAGCTTTCAGCATGTCTCTGTTGTTAAATAAATCAAGGTGGCTTAAGCTCTTGTCTGCTTATGTCCAGTTCTTTTTTCCTTTTAGCAATGCAAATTCAGATATGTCATTGCAAACTGGCTTTTATCTTAATGTTGTTGGGATGATTGGGACTTATTCTCAGGGTAGCGTGTTGAACTGCCCATCTAACCTCGGTACTTATGACAATCTCTTTCTTGGAATTATGAAGAGATTGGCACTCAGTTTCCTATTGTGACGTTTTTCGCTGTTCCTCTTCCAGAATTTGCTGACTTCTGAAACAGTTAAAATGTTTATTCATGAGGTGCTGAGGAGAGGAAAGAGATTCATTTGAAGGGTGTGACTTGAAATATAATTATGTGCCTTAGTCCATTTTGCAGAACCTCAGGTTTGTTCTTCACTGGTTAAATCGGGGGAGTGATGAGTTTTTACTTGGAATGAAGCTTGAGGTATTCAGAATTGGTTTTCCACCTTCCCACTCCATTTGCAGAAAAGGATTCAGTGTAGTTTGACTTGGACCTGATACCATGTGTGGCGGTGTGTTGATAACTTTCTTATAAGAGATTCGATGAAGGATGCTTGTTTTAGCTGATAAACAAGTGGATGGCTTTCTGTCCTTTGGTTATTAACCAGTAACAATCCATAATTTTCTGAGTCATGTTTTTCCCCTAAAAGTATTTTCTGCGGCATGTTTTTCTTCTAAAAGAGCCCTGCGGGCAACTTTCCTCTGTCTGGAGGTAATGATTTTCTGTGCAGCAGGTATGCAGGGCTTAGCTCAGACTTAGGATGTCATCAACACCTTTCTATCGAAGTTTAAGCTTCATAAATGTCAGAACTGTGTCTTCTCTAAACTATGGCAAGGACTAACTTCAGATTAAAGCGAACGCCATTGTAGCACTGCAGGCACTCCAGGCATCAACTTTTCTTATTTCCAGAAAATTGGTGTCTTGGACAGTTCTGGGGATCTGCTTAACTTCTTTAATTTGCTTACTGTGGAGATCTTTTAGCAACTTACTGTATTGTGAGTTATTACTTTTGCAGTATTTCATGCTATCATATCAGCATTGCTGTCTACATATTTATAAGTTCTAAACTTGGGATGTAATACTCAATCCTGAAGCTAAAGAGACCAAGGAATGAAATTTTTTTGGTCCCCCATTAATTATGAAAGATTCAACTTCCCATTCTCTCTTCTCACTTCCTGAATGCTTGATGAAATCTTTGTGGAGCAGATGTTGCTGATTTGAAATCACCTTTGTCATGCACTTGAAGAGTCGCTTAGTGTTTCTGATGATCACATATACACATGTTTTATATATATACATATATATATATATATTATATGGTCACAAACACATTCAAAAAGAGGATAATGGCTTGAAGGTGCTGCTGGGAAACTTTCTAAATTGTTCTGCATGGATTGGTTGGCGATATGTCATCATCATTGAAGCAGTGGCACTGGTACGCTCTTTCTTAACTTTGGGCTGCAGGCAGGTGGAAGTTTTGTCCTAACATTTCCAGCCTTTCAGCAAAGATAAGATCAGACTCAAGATTTGGTTAACAGATTGTAACGTCAACTTGGGATTTATGGATTTTCTACAGGTGATAGAAAGAAATCCAGTTCCTGGGATCATCAAATGACTGGTTGAAGTTGAATTAGTGGGGACAGCCTGAGGCATTTCCTTCTCTCTTTATTAGAGAACCTAACAAGCTGTACATTGTAATGCCTATGAGGGGAATATAAAGCTCTGGGGCACCGCAAAACATTCCATGCTGAACTCGTTATATAAGTGAAACTGGAGTGCTGATTCCAATTCCAAGAAAAGAAGAAAGCTCCTGTGGGTCCTTTAAGTATCAGTTGAATAAGCCCAAGCTGTTTAATCCTCTCCAGTTGCATAGAGAGAGCAGTTTCGGAAGGCATTGCATTAAATAAATCTGCTCCACGAGAACATCAGTGATCTAGAAACTGATAGTGCTGCTAACTGAAGAAATGTCCAAAGAGCTGATAGCTGAGAGGAGAATATCAACCTGTTATCAGAAGTTCTGCGCAATCCAGCCGTATTTGAGAATATTTGAGACTCTAATTGATTCAGGTCATGTGGACGAATCCCTGCCTTTATCGAGAGAATAGCTGGGTGAAGGGATGATGTGCTCAGCGGTGCAGCTACAAAAACCATGATGCTGCAGTACACGTGATCCAATACAAGGTACTTTATAGTTTATTCAAGAAAATTAATTTTTGCTACTTTCAATGTTCTTTTTTTTCCTTTTCTTTTGGGATAGATACCGCAGCTGCCACGCTTAGACATGCATGTATGTATGTATTGGTGGTCTTAAGGTTTAGGGTACCATCAGATATGATCTCTGATCAAGAAGCTAATGACACTCGTTCAATGCGTCCTGACTGATTGCCGAGGTCAAGTTTACTCAAATCGTCAGCATTGTGATTGAATGCGTATGCTTGAATTTCTCAAGAGGTTGTTGGCATTTGAATGGAGATACAGTACTTGTTTCGTATGATAGAAGAGGATGAATTTGGGACATATTGACTGGTTTCTCAAATGATCTGCCCTAACAAAGAAGTTGGAAATCCAAGAAATGCTTTTACATTGACATGAAATTTAAGAGGAAAGTTACCATTAAAAAGCATTTCTTTGAACTTTTTAAACTTCTTTGATGGGCAGATCATTTGCTCCGGCATCATTGGTTACTATCTGTGCATATGCCTCCTCCTAGGCAAGCTCATGCTCAGTTTCTAGCTTGCATGCAATCAATGCCTTGCTAGCAGTAAGTTCGTGTTAAGTTGGTCCATTAAGGTATAAGAATCATCATCATGGATTTTTCTTTACAATAATAAAACTCGAATTTGGAATCTTACTTCAAAAAAAAAAAAACCATCTGGTCGTCTTATCCGAACCAGGTCAGTTTTCAATTTCTTCTTCTCCCTCAAATTATATTAAATGGATCAGTGGTTTGTTGGGCTACTTGGGCCTCTTGTGAGCTTAAGAATTAATTATAAGGGAATGGGGCCTATTGGGCTTGCGGAAGAAATATAAAATCAAAAGGCTAACTAATTCTTGCTCCAATGAGTCCTTGGAAAAAAAAAAAAAACGAAAGAAACCACTTTTGAGTTTATAATGATTATATCAGTAAGACAAACGTGTCAGCCAGCCACCCAAGAAATAGAAATAAAAAAGATTTGTGTTCCAACATTACCGTTGTTTTTGTAATAAGAGAATTCAGGATAGGAGTGTTAAATATTAATCCTGCAAAATTCTCCACTTGAATCGGACACTTTATGCTTTTGACGAAAAAGTTGCTGACTCAGAGATTTCGAAATATTTTATTTACATGGGGAAACGAAACGAAGATGGCGGTGGTGCAGTCGGTCAACGGGGGAGTTCATACGCGTGAGGGGCCTTGATTTTGACTTGTCAAAGATAGAACTCAGGCCCAGACACCCACACTCAGTTCACTGCCATCCCATTCATTTTATTTTTACTCCGACCTTCTCTCTCTCTCACACACACACACACTCGTGTCTATATATATATATATATATATGGTTGATTCGCAAATCAAATCTTATTATATGTCATCACGGAATATTGATTAAGTATTTAAAAACGTGTTATTTATTCAAGATAAATGATATAATTGTTTCAGGTTGGGAGCTATAGGATCGCTTGGGACAGATTTCTTCGGTAGAATGCTCTTAATGTCATTCGTTCACGGCAAATAAATCGAAACTTTCATGGTAGAATTAGTTAAATCACGCACTCATTCAATATTTTAATTTTCTTTCTAATAACCACAAAAAAAGATAACACTGCATACATTTTGGTCATAGTATGAACAGTAAAAGATTACTTGAAGAGGCATTTAGTTTAAAATGTGCATTGAGAAGCAAAAAAAAATAAAAATAAAAAAAAAGACCGGGCACAATTTTATGTTTCTTATAGATAAATAATACAACTAGGTAAAAGAACTCATTGCATTACCTCCTTATTCTTCTTCCTTTTTTTTTTTTTTCATTTTAGTCCATCTAATTAAGCATACATATCTTTTCTGTAGAATCGGGAAAACGGTGAATATAAATAAGAGTGTGTTTGTTTTGTGTTCGTGAAAGCATGTGTTATTATGAGTTAGCATTGATCAGTAGCTAGGCACAGAAAAGCAGAAGCCATACCTCTAACCGAGAGTGATTAATGACACACAAACACCCACACGTCTTTCTTGTGTGCTGCTGCTTAATTTCCCCCACGCTGATCATCTGTCTGTCCATTTGCAGTTCACAGCGATCAGGAGGAAGACAGACAAGACAGACAGACACAGATCAGAGAGACGACTCGTATATAGTATATATGGAAAATTCATTACAATGAATGAAAGAAAGAAGCCGTGCCACACACATATATATATTGTAGTCCGAATATAATAAAATAATCTCGATTGTCACTGTTACATGGTGAATATATAACTACCAATGTTGTTGTTTCTTTCTCCTGGCAAAGATTCGTGCTATAAGGACTTTAACATAACAAGATGACTAAAAGAATATATTGATTTGGAAAGAAAGATAGTCGACTATGTACATAAACAATTTACTATTAGCATAACCAGTGATATATTAATTTGAGAAGTCAGACAATCAACTATCTTCATATACAGTCAACTGTCAACATAAATAACAAATATCAATAAACAATAATTAAATAAAGTAATGCAATTGAAATTGTTGCTAGTTGTCGAGATCTGTGGCAGTCACAGTTTTCTTAAAACTAATTCGTCCCCTCTCGGTCGTGCTGAAATACGTGGACATCAGTCTCCAAAGATACAACGAGAGCAGAGTTGTAAGTAGCACTGAGCTTGAAGCTCAAAGGCAAACTGAACAGAGTCTGAACACTATTTGAAAACTATGCATGAAAACCAGAGAGAGTTTATGTTTTCAGTTTTAAAGAACTGTCTGTAACTTTGAGCAAAAGGCTCAATTTATAGTGGTCTGTCATTTAATGGCAATTAATCCGGCTATTATACCGCATTAATATTGTTCTATTAGTTACACTGCATTAATGCGACTGTTATACTTGAATTAATACAACCATTGCCGTATTAATATGACTGTTATAATTAAGTTAATACGGTCATTAACATATTAATCATATTTGATTAATTCAAATTAAAACAGTCGTTATGCCGCTTTGATTAATTTTCTTGAGAAATGATTTCTCATTCATAACTTAACTGCTATTTTCTAATATGTGTGTGTGAAGAAGATGAATTACCTACCTGCCTGCCTTCCTTTTATATGATAGAATTGGGATATTGGATAACTGGTAAATCAGCTGGCCTACCATAAACCCTAAAAGCTCTACCGACTTTTACATGTACCGAGAGAGAGAGAGAGAGAGATGCGACTGTGTCTGTGTCTCCCTTTCCCTTGCCATAAGCTAGCTATAACGGTTTGTGAAATTTAATGAACAAAAAAGTGAAAACGACTGTGTGTGTACACAATATACATATACATATATACATAGAGAGAGAGAGAGAGGGAGAGACATGGAGATGGAAGGGGGAGAGAGGGAGAGGGTGTGGGGCCTTTGATGGTCCCTTTCATTGCAAAATTTACAGCCTTATTGGAATGGCGCCACTGCTGCCACTACCCACACACCAAACCACACCCTACTCTCTTCTCTGCATCAGCGTCTGCATCTGCATTCTGCCATGCATGAGGAATGCGAGGAAAATTAATAAAACTCATTAAATATAATAACACAAACACACACACACACACATCTCCATATATAACACATGTAGTTATTAAGTTATCGATAGATGCTATTAGAGAGAGATAAAGTGTGTGTGTGTACCATGCGCATCATCACTTACTTGCAGGGTCCATTCATGTCGTGGATCACAGTTGATCAGTCAGAAGGGGTGGGTTCATGTCCATTTCGTGAAAATTGTCTCTGCTAGCACTAGGCCTACATAGAATATGGACAGTAGTTGGCTTGAGTATATATACAAGTATAAACCGTCGGTCCCGTGTCTTCTGATAATATTTATTAATCTTTTCCCTCATAAGAATACGTGATCAAGCCAAATGCGCATTTTAAGCTGTGTGCAGCACACCTTATACACAGACCCCTTTATTTTCGTGGTTTATCAAATTATGGATGTCACTAAATATCTTTTCCACTAGTTTGACTAAATACAAACGATACCTTTCATCATTTAGTAGCACGAGATATAATCTTTAAGAGTGAAAAGCATGAAAAGACATTTGAACGAATGGACCAGCAAGCTTTAATTTGGTTGAGGGTAGATCACCAACACTGATCGATCTCTTCCCCATGCATGTTCTCAAATTCGAATAATATAAGCAATAGAAAATATGTGTAATTTCGAGGGATTTGCTCTAATAATTAGCAGGTCATTTCTATACAAAAATTGAATTAACCAGAACCATCGAAGTTTTAGATATTAGATGAAAACACTTGCCCCCGTCGGCTTCAGTGGAAGCTAGCTAGGCTGCCGTACAGAGTAGTGTATAACTAATGCGTATGCGGTATGCAGGCGTAGTAGGGTCTATATATATACATATAAACATGCGAGTGTAGATGCCAATAAAATAGTCAGAGCTTAGATATGCATATAGCTAAGGCTGTACGTGTACGTGCACGTACGCCAATCACCAGAGGGAGCAGAAGGCGAAGGCGATGGATCCACCAAACAACCCTCCGGCCCCCAACCCCAAAAATTCTTGTTCACACACACACATATCCCCGTGTATACGTGTGTTTGTATATGCACAGATACATAAATACGTACGTGCATACATATATTGTATGCACATGGAGAGAGAAGGTAGCATGGTCCAGTTTTTATGTGGAAAATGATGTTTCCTTTCAAGAGCAATATGAATGCTTCTATCCTCTTCATATATCATCATCATCATCATCACCGGCAAGATATACTAGATCTCTAATACATATACAAAATGATTTTCATAATGAGTTAAGAGTGTCATGTATTGTATACATATTTACATATACTTGCATATATATATATATATACTTGTTTTGTGCGTAGTAAGTAGCTGATCTTGGGAATGATAGTTGTTGGAAAAATGACATTGAATTAAATGAGAAATTGTTCTCATGAATTGAAGAAAAATTACATACATTTGGGATTAAGTCCAATTGAATGAAAAATTGAAGAAATTTTGGATTAAGATTAAGTCCATGGACTTAATATTTATGAGTTGGGTATAAAAAAAGCCCATAAAGGGTCCAGGCCTATAAGGGCCCAGAGAGCACATATAGGGAATGGTGGAAACTCAATCCCACATCGATTATGGATGAATATTTCAAAGAATTTATAAGCTAAGAGTGGTCTTATAACAAGTAATTACTTTAGCTACAATAAACGACTTTCTCGTGACTCCCATCGTTGGCTGGAGGTGCTAGTCGAGTTTTGCCATTTCTGGATTTTTTTTTTGCCACCAACCCTCTCCTACACTATAAATAGAGGGTTCCTCCATAGGTTCTACGCACCTACACAAGCTCTCGAGCTCTCACTTCTCCTCTCTGCGTTCTGCATAGTTTTTCGGTGGTTTCCAACTTCAGTTCCGATTCACCTCCAGCTTCGGGTCTCGTGCAGCCCCAAGCTCAGCCGTCGTTGTATCCTAGGAGACTGCAGTCTACGCTTCCTCAGCATGACCAGAGGGGACGAATCGGTATTAAGAATACTGTGACCGCCACATGCCTCGACGATAAGTAAAGAATTTCCTTGCATTCGATTAATTTTGTACTTCTAAATTTTACTCATTTCACCTTCTTCATCTCAATTTTCAGGTAAGGTCTTTCTTGCACAAATTTGTACCTATAGAAAGAAATCAAATAAAATCATTTTAATTATAATATTTATTTTGTGTGGCCGTCGTGATTGTTATAAATTTTATATATTTCGAGTTACAAGTTGTTGACCCGTATAACACCAATAGAACTGCATGCGTACTACTAAGTTGACAAAACAAGAACTTTGTACGCACCAACGCTAGAAATATATATATATATATATATATATATGTATGTATGTCTATGGACCTAAAAGTCCGACCACGAAGGAAGAACGAGGGTCCATGAAATGAAGAAATCGGCCCAATTAGTCCCACCCTAGAAACGTTACAAGGAAATGTGAACCACAACCAACCATCGGGTGCACATATCGTTAATTTGACTTGACAGGGACAGATAGCGGACATGAGTCATGACTGGACCTCTACTCGGACGTCCCATAACCTCCACCCAATGCCAGCCACTGCCTCGCAGTAGTAGCCTACCTACCAATGCCCCCAATCCATAATTAAGAAGATTTTTCTATTAGCTTTTGTTCCATGCATTATTGTATTTCTGGATCGGTGGCCTCGCTCGTACCCCCCACAAGACCAAAAGTGGGAGACAAGATCCTGCCCCATACATAACTTAATTGCTCATATATAATAAGCTAATTATTAATAAATTAAAGGTGCAACAAAATTAACCTACGATTATGCAAGATCGTACATGCAATATATAATTCATTGATAATTACTTCGTAGCTACAGGGATGTGTATAAAAACTAATAGCAGGTCGAGTTAATTAGTTTATTCAAAATTTTATATATAATCAATGCATGGGAATGCTTGCTAATGGACATGCTGAAGACACAAGATCGAAAATATTCTTTTGCCCTCTGGCTAAATGTGGAATTTGGTGGGTGGGGGTTATTGATCAGAGAAAGCAATCTGTGGCCACTGCATGCTTGGCCCTGCAGCCTATCTTTCAGGGAGACAGAAGCAAGATCGACATTCACAGAGCGAGAGAGAGAGAGAGAGAGAGATTAAAAAGGAAAATGGAGATCTAATTAAATGGGTTGTAGCAGTAATTCCTTTTTTCCTTAATTAAAAATTCTCATATTCAAGTTTCATGAATGTATAAAAATATATAAGTTGAGAAGATTTAACTTTTAATGAAAGTGATTTAGATCGGATCTGAATTAGTAATATTTTTTTTAAAAAAAATTCAAGTTATTATGGGTGCTAAAATAAGAAAATTAGGAAAACGGAAAAAGAAAAGGCATAGCATAGTGGTTAGTCCTCCGGCACTTAATGGCTAATGCTCGAACCTGTGATACATAGGCAGGGAAGAGAGCGAGTGGACAATGACAGTCCATACATTTTCTTCTAACATCCTCGTCTCACCCATCATCTCTATCCTATATATCTCTTTTCATTATTGTTATTTGTTTTTTCCTGTGAAACATCGAAAACTTCTTTAAAACATGGATCATGAGTTAGCTCTTATTTTACTTAGCTTGGCTTCGATATAAATCTTCTAATTACAGTGCCACTGTAAGTTTGCATAGAATTCTCGTAGGAATGATCTCTACACTTATCCTTCACATGTTTTGTAATACGTATACTTGTGTGCATCTTACTTTAATCATAATAATATTACACGACACTTTATTTATGGAACACAGTGTTTAATTTTAAAGTTTAGTGCACTAAGAAAGTTATATATGAGTTAAAAATTTAATATGATTGAAAATTGTTCTCTTAATGCTTTTTTTTTCTTGTTGGATAACACTTGTATAGCATTAATCAACAAAAGTAGGCTTGGCCATGAACCGGTTAGCAATTGAAATCAAACGGGTCAAAACCAGCTCGGAATGGGTCAAATCCAAACCTGAGCTTCAACCTGTCCATACCTGTGGGGACACATATATCATGGAACCGTGAACCGAGAGTTTCAAATCGGAGCCACCAGTTTACAGACCGTGATCGGACCTGAGCAAAAGGATGTTAGGTACATAGAGTCAATTCAGATTTCCCCAGTTGGCCAAGATCAAGGGCAGCAATTAACCCATTCCTGCTAATCCCTCTTCATGACTTGTCATCAAAATATGACAAGCACTTTCTTATATCATGTACTAACTGCACTCTCCTCTCAAACTAGTTGCCTTTTTTTTTTTTTATCAGTACAAACCAGTTGCTTATCATTATATGAATTCTGGACTGTAATTATTTTTTTTTTTGGTCGCCAGCCACGGTATCCAAGCAGGCCCCACCAGCGGTGAGATGACATCTTTCAGCCAACCATACTTGACTAATCCGTTGGTCGCCCCGGGTCGCACGCCTGGCAATGGCGGGTGAGGCTCCCAAGGGGGTGTCTGCGTACGTGAGGTCTCGAACTCGAGACCTCCTTAAGCGGCACCGAACTGCTTACCACTCGGCCCAACCCCTCTTGGTGGACTGTAATTAATTAAAGAGTCAGTTTGAGTGACTAATCTCCTCCACCATCTCAATGTTATTGTTAACATTGATGATAACCTAACAACAGTGGAATTAGACGCCCAGTAAACGAGGTAATGTCACAAACTGCAGCAAGCACTGCTATGGCTGTTAAAAAAAAACCAAAAAATCAAATTGAACTGGAAAATCGAACAAAAAATAATAGAATCGATTAATTCGGTTCACTAACAATTCAGTTTTTTATAGAGAAGAACCGAACCGAATAGTTAAATATATAATTTAAAACAAACATATGTATTTTACTAAAATTTTTTACGATTCGTTTTGGTTAATTTTGAACTGAACTAAACCAATTATATTTTATACAGTGAATTTTATTTGTTTATATAAAAAATCGGTTAACTGAATCGTTTGAATCGATTTTAAGCCATCCGATTTTTTCTTCCTTAAATGATTATGGTTCTATCTTATACTGCTTGAACGGAACAAAAAATGCGGTTCAATTTGGTTCAATTCAAAACGGTTTTTAAACCGAATCGAACAGAACAAAAAATATGATTCGGTTTGGTTCGATTCAGAATGATTTTTCAAACTGAACTGAATTGAACCGAGCCAGGATCAGCCCTAAAAGCAGCGAAGGAAGATTGGCGTGTTTGTTTAAGAGGAGAAGAGGAAGCAGTGCAGAACAGGAAGATGCTAAATTCTTCTTCTCCCTGTCTTATTTTTTGTTTATAATTTCATTTTGTTCCTTCGCAACAACAGCAAGATATCAAATCAAGTATCAATGTGACTTGACCCAAAAAACTTTCTGAGTGGATACGTGGCCTATTGGGTATATATATATATATATTCTTTTGATAAAAACGAAGATTTTCAGTCAGACAGAGACACGGTGGGGAAGGGAGAGAGGGAGAGAGAGGGAGAGAGCGCGTGCAGGATTAAGGATGACACAAAATCTGCCATCCGAAAAAGTGATGAAGACACATTGATAAATTAAAGGCAGGAGAGTTAAAAAAAAAAGGAGAAAGAAAATTGCATGCACTAGGAGACGACAAAGACGGGTCATCGATCGGGTGTAAATGTAATTGTGATGGTGGTGCCTTTTGAGATTGATGGTGCTGTCAAATTTCTGCCATTTATAAGTCTACCAAACATGTACTTAGTTAGTGAAAGTATTTATTTATGAAGATCATTAATATATTCAAATTTTATAAATGAAAGTCCGGTAGGCTGATGGATTGGGAGGTGTTTAGAGGCTGATGAGATAAACCGATGACGAGGAGCGAAGGAGGAGGAGAAGAATGAGAAAATGGGAGGGAGGAGGGGAGAAAGAGAGGGAGCGGTATTGATTGGAGGGATGAAGAGGAAGTGAAGTGGCATCGAATCGAGCAGTCCACATCGAAGATCATCATCATCATCGCCCATCTCTCTCTCTCTATCTCTCTCTGATACCTTCAACCCCAACCAACAAAGATCTCCTCCCTCCCTCTTCTCTCTGCAGCATCTCAGTTTTCCACTCATTCACTCTCCTTCAGTTCTGCTCTCTCTCTCTCTCTCTCTCTCTCTAGGTGCCCTAATTTCCATTTTCTTTTCAGACGAGATGAGGTCCATGAAATCAAAGTGGAATAAGAATTTAAATAATAAAAAATTTAATTTAAAATTTATTAATTATAAGTTGAAAATTAATATCTTATTATATAATATTTTATATTTTTATTGAGATATACCACGAACTTAGTGATGAAAATGACATTCAATTCAGCATACCAATCAGTACATTTATATAATTACTTCTTTTATTTTTAAGATTTCATAAATAAGTAAAGTTTATTATATTTTATGATAACGAAGAAGTGATCAATTTCAAGAAATAAAAATGAAGATTAATATATGTATGTATAATATATATATTTTTTTGTAATTTTGGTATAGAGCCGCTTTTTCTCAGTATGAGTACAATCATTACTGCGCTCCTATCCCATCCCTCACTCCTCCTATACAAACAGCTACATTAGCTAATAATGCTCAGCTCAGCTCAGACTCTGCTATCTAATCTATACACACATACAATACAACCACACACTCCCACATCCATAATTCATTTCTTGTCAAAACAATGACACATCAAAACCCTCGCCACCCCGCTAGCTGTTGTGTAAATATTCGCATACATTATGTGATGGATTCGTTTTATAAATTTTTATAAAATTTTAATAATAATTTTTATAATTTTTAAGAATAAATTATCTAGTGTTAAAATTTAAATATTAATTTTTATTATAAATTATACTCTAAATATTTACTCCCAGCTGTTCCGTTTCTCTTGTTAAAGTGTGTCTTATACCATATTCCAAAATTTCATGAACTTTATTCCATCTAAGTTTAAATTTTTCATAAGGTTTAAATTCAATACCATAATTAAAAAAGATATATTAATTACGTTGTTAGGGAATTTTGGATAGTGCAGGAATAATGAAGGTAGAGCGGATGAGGGAAGAAACTATACATGCGATATACGTGGTTCGAAACATCGATGGAGTGTCATCCGTATATCCACACCAAAATGAGGATCAATGATGCCTTCATTGTTGAGTCACAATGGGATGAATGGGTAACACAACACAATCCCTAACACAAAAGAGGAATCCAAAAACCTTAAACAGGAGACCCTAGACACAAATTTGATACACCAAATGCATGTTACATTAATGCGCTTAACCTATATTTATAGATACAAATAGAATCTATTTATAATATCCGTATTTTTTATTTCTATTCAAAATATCTTAATATAAGATATATAATTTTTGAAAAATATAGAGTATTAAATTTCGGAAAAGAAGAAAATAAAATCAGACTTAAATCATATGTAAAATTTAAGACACAATCTCAATACATGTAGGAATCCTCTTTGACGAGTATTATTCTTCCACCCGGATCGCTTGCTTCATACATGGCTCAGTATAGCTCCCTTCACTACGAGGACGGATGCATGGAGATGATTATCTCTTGAAAGAACTGAAAAATTTCCACCAAGTTTTATGTAAAATTTAATAATATTATTTTTATTAAATCATTTACATTGTGTATCCTTTTAATTTATCATTTAACTATTCCTTAAATTTTAAAGGGCCTTAACTCGCTCTTGTGAAAAAAAAAAAAGAAAAATGAATTAGCCTTTTTTTTTTTTTGTCGCCAGCCACGGTATCCAAGCAGGCCCCACCAGCGGTGAGATGGCATCTTTCAGCCAACCATACTTGACTAATCCGTTGGTCGCCCCGGGTCGCACGCCTGGCAATGGCGGGTGAGGCTCCCAAGAGGGGTGTCTGCGTACGTGAGGTCTCGAACCCGAGACCTCCTTAAGCGGCACCGAGCTGCTTACCACTCGGCCCAACCCCTCTTGGTGAATTAGCCTTTTTCTCTTTAGTCGAATACACTTTTCACATCGAAAAAAAAAAAAGAGAATGCACTTTTCTCTTTTATTTTATTAAATTATTATCAATATGGAATTATGGAATTAAGGCTTATTGTATTTCTCGGCATATAAAGGGCGGTCCTATTCCTGCTTCCTCTGTTTGGGTTTTTGCTGGGGTGTGTTGTTGTTCTTGCGGTCTAAATTTTCTCCCTTGGGCCCATGTCAACGTGAAATTGAAGCAAATATGGCAGACACCAAAGGAGACACCCCGAAGAAGCAGCAGCAGCAGCAGCAGCCACCCCAATTACCTCCGCAAACCTCCTCCCCCGTCGTAGATCCACTCGACGAGTCCCCGGATGCCCGACAACCACCGCCTGCAGCCCACCATCTGCACCAGCCCCAGCCTTCTGCGGCGGCACTCGTTGTCACAGGTTCCCCGTTCATCTCCGCTCCACTCTTCATCCCGGCCATCGGAGCAGGCGCTGCGGGTGCCACCCCGTCTCCGTTTGAGCAGTTTGAAATCGTGAACCCCAAGAGGCCGAGGTTCGGTCAGTGGAAGCTGTTGGGTTCACCTACGGGTCACCAGCTGCCGACCAAGCAGCCTTCCCAGATGGCCGGGCTGCCGGCAGAGTCAAGCCCGTCCCCAACCCACAACATCCCCCAGGCCCATGTCACCACCGCTTCCTCCTCCGACACAGCCTCGTCCCCCATCACTCACTCACCTATCCCAGGAACAGGCGCTGGACATGAGACCAGCAAGCCCGAGGGAGGCGGCTCCGGCGAGCTGCCCGGCTTCCATCAACAACACCATCCCCAGTTCCGCAAGGGCAAGTACGTTAGCCCCGTGTGGAAGCCCAACGAGATGCTGTGGTTTGTCTCATATTTGTTGCCACTTCTCTCTCTCTCTCTCTCTCTCTGTGTCGGACAGAAACATTATGAAAGGATAATCAAATGGAATCATCGCATAAATTCGAGCATTTTGAGGAAAGATTACTTGGAGTTGCCGGGTGTACTTATTAAGTTTAGTGAAGTGTTTCGATTTATACCTTGTCAGGTTAGCTAGGGCTTGGAGGATTCAGTATCAAGGCGGTTCAACGGAATTGGACCCTGTGCCACAGACCGGTGCTGGTGGAGATGCAGTGACGGGGCCTCCCGGGAGAGGAAAGACGAGAGCTGAGAAGGATCGGGAAGTGGCGGAGTTCCTGAACCGTCACGGAGTCAACCGAGATGCAAAGACAGCGGGCACAAAATGGGATAACATGCTCGGCGAGTTCCGGAAGGTGTACGAGTGGGAGAGAGGTGGGGAGAGAGAGCAAGTCGGGAAGAGCTACTTCAGGCTTTCTCCTTACGAGAGGAAGATCCATCGATTGCCCGCCTCCTTCGACGAGGAGGTCTTTGAGGAGCTCTCTCAGTTCATGGGGGCTCGAATGCGGACTCCGCAGAGCAGGGTATCCAGCTTTTCCGGCAGCGGTGATAGCGGCCGTCTCACAGCTGGTCTCACCGCAGCCACCCTGGGAGCCCCCCCTCCACCACCTCCTTTCAAGGATGACGAACTTCCTGTCACAGGTACACGCAGAAGACATTTCCAGATCAACCTAGGTCAAAATGACTTGGGATCAGGACGTGTACTTCAGGGTTTGTTTATATTACAAATGAATTGTTGAATTTTCTTTCTATCATCATATGAATTTGTCCTCCTTACTGCCAGTGTTTTTAGGTAAATTTTTTTTTTAAATTTTATTGATCAATGCAGCAAGAGCAAAACAACTTGCCATCACAGGTGGAGTGGAGACGTACTTGCACGGGAGTGGTAGAGGTGGCCTATTGCTAGGCTATGAGCCAACGTCATCTCTAGCTGATGCCGTCGGCTCCTCGACAGCATCAGGCAAGGAGCTCCATCGGGTTGGGAAGTTGCGAATGACGTGGGAGGAGTCGGTGAGCCTGTGGGCGGAGGAAGGTGAGCAGCACCGTGGGAGAGTGAGGCTTCAAGGCTGCATGAGCTTCCTTAATGCCGACGAGCTGACATTCTTCGATGAAGCCTTGGTGGCTTGCCCTATGGAGGCCTTTGAGGACGGTCCCCTCAAGGGGTTCTCTGTTGATCGGTTTGTTCCCGGCCAGCAGATCAAAGTCTTCGGTCGTAGAAAATCGGCTCCCCTAGCTGCTGCTTCAGGTTGCACATATATCCAAAACTATCCATGTCCAATAGTTCACGAAGCTCTTCCGTCCATCAACCTCTGATGCTTTTTTCCCCCCTATCATTACACTGAAAATGGCAGGTCTTCCTCTTCCAGAAAGGATGCAGCTTCCCTCAGTGGAACCCTCGGTAAGATGTAAGTGAAGCAGGCGTATGTTTGTCCAGTTATTTTCTTTAATCTCTCCCCATTTTTAATTTTTTTTTTCAGTTGTTCATGTCTGGTAAATTGTAAGCTTGATAAATCCCAGATTCTAGCCTAGCAGTCTTAAACATATTCACATGTAGGTCGTACGCCTAGTTGTTTTAGACATAATTTAACATGTTGGGTCTTGTCATCATACATTGAAATTTATTTACATCAACTCAACCGAAGAAATTTATTTGCATCAAGATTACTAGTTAATTAGTTGAATCACTTGGATCTTTTTTGGCAGCCCAGTCTGATGTTAGTGAATAATTATATGTTTGTGTCCTCTGATATCTCTCGATCTCAAATGTGTCCATCACAATTTAATGTAAGCAGTCATGTTGCAGCAATTCCTCCATGGGAGTGCCAGGATCCGTCGGATTATTATGTGGGCTGCCTGAGGATCCCACCCCCGACCCTCCCAAGCCTGTTCGAGCTCTCCTGGTACTTGCAGGAGCCGCCACCCGACGAGCTCAGGTTTCCTCTTCGAAGAGATGTCTATCGAGACCTGCCTCAAGGCAAAGAAGCCTTCTTCACCACTTCCCAGGAGCCACTGGACTGCCGATCCTTCACATCCGATATCTTGAGCCCAATAGTACGCAACAACCCTGGCATAAGCATCGCCACAGCCTCAAGTCGAGATTCGTTCATTGGGTTATGGGATGACTGCATCAATCGGGCTGTGTCTAAGTTCTGTGCCATTGAGATTGCTATGATCCGCAAGCACTCATGCATGATTCCTGAGACGACATTACTAGACCAATGGCCCAATGTGACAGGATTCTTAAGAAATTTCTGTCTGTGGAGAGGAGAGGAGACAGATCAACTTCGGGATGGCTCCGTAGATCCCTCGGCATCAATCATAGAGAAGTTATTGTGGACCTTTGCGGAGCTTCCCTACCTGTTGGGTTACTATGCAGTGGGATACACAGTAACATTCTGCGCGCTGAGCCGATCACAAGATCGTATCATCAGAACCGACCTGTACTCCCTCGATCTCTCCTCACCATCCAATCGGATGAAGGCGCTAATCCCATGTTATCGCATTGCGGGGCTGCTTGCACTTCTAGGGGACCGCTGCTTAAACAACATGGGAAGTTACAAGCTCTTTCCCTACAGTGATTTTCAGAGGATTGACTTGGGGAGCGGGAATGTCATCGAGATGACACCAAGAACGGTCACGAGAGTTTTCCCAACGAAACGGAAATGGGCTGCGGTGAAGGAGATCTACGACTTCTTGGACCAGCGAGTGCCTCACGCAGAGTTCATAACCCAGTCATCGGAGAAGGATCTAGGTCTCATTTTGAAGCCGAGAGGGGTCAAGTGCAAGCCTGCAAGCTTCGAGCAGCTCGTGGAAGCCCTAATGTACGTGACAAAGGCACTGGTGGCGCTCCACGACTTGTCTTTTATGCACCGTGACTTGAGCTGGGATAAGGTGGTGAGGCGGAGCGACAATGAGAGCGAGTGGTTGGTCTGTGGCTTTGACGAGGCAGCGGCTGCCCCTCAGATATATCCTCATGGTGGTGAGCCGGTGGCGGGTGGGGCCCATGCACCCGAGATGGGGCGAGGCCTCCACAATGTGAAGGTAGACGTTTGGGGGGTCGGTTACCTAGTGAAGACTTGTGAGCTCGATGGTGGGGTTCCGAAGCTGCTGAGGGAGCTTCAGAACCGGTGCATGGACCCTAACCCGGAGCACCGGCCCACTGCAGCCGACTGCTACCACCACCTCCTTCAACTACAGTCGGCTTTCCACTCGACGGCGCCCAGTAGAGTGGGGGCCAGTAGCGGCGGTGGAACATACTGATGCAATCAGTGCTCTTGAAGGTTTTGCTTTGCTAGTTGGGTTTGAGCCATAAGATAATGGCTAAATTTGTGTGGTCTCGTTGGAAGGGGTCGATTTTTAGGGCTTTTGACTATCTTGTGGCTGAAGGGACGATTAAGTGTCTTTAGAGGCCACTGCACTGTGTTTCTCCTGACCCATGTACACGGAGAGCTGAGGTACATTACACCACACTGCTGATCTATTTATTTAATGTCAACCATGGAAATGATCGATTCAAACTCAAGGTGTGGGTCAAATGAATTTAGGGAATTCGTTTTATTTTTTAAAGTACGTGTTCAGTAGGGTACTTTGTTGTTCAATGGATTGTAGTTAGGGTTATTATACGATATTGGCAACGAATTATTAAATTAAACGGACGGTGCTGGGAGTTTTAGTCAAAAAGTTGATGGACGTGGAGTATTCTTATTATACTTTGCAATTTTTTCCCCCCCTCCTGAGCATGTTTGCTGTGTATTTGCTAAAATATTATTTATTATATTTAATGAGGGAAAAAATTGAGGAAATTGACGGGTCAAGGTCAGGGTCAGGGGTCAGGGTCATGTCCGTCAGGAAGGGAGGGGGAAGAAAATGGCGGCGGAGGCGGCGGCGGCGTCAGGGCAGCTGGCGGGTGTCTGCAAATGAGGAAAGGAGGGTGCTGGAGGAGTCTCATAGATAGTGCCTTTCCGTCACATCAATTCATATGTGCGAACTTACTGTCCAACAGTGGTTTTCGGTTTTTCTTTTTCTTCTAGGGTTTGGGTATTTTGTAACATGGGAATATCTCCAAAAAGCAGCTCACTGTTCCTAATTTCTCCATCAATTCGATTCTCTCTTTCTCCCCCATCTCTTTCAAATTTATTATTTGTTCGGAAATATTATTATATATATAATTTCATGGATAAAAATTAAATTTAAGAACTCTCATTCTTTCTTAAATTGAAAATGATAGAACTATTTTTATCAAATTAATAATCTCGAAAACCTTGGATGTTGTCTGGGATCTCATCATACACGATGGATACTTGATTGATATGTCATTTCACGAATTCTAAAAAGAACAGTTTAATGTATTAACCCTAATAAGTGAAGCGCGGTGAGTTGGACAGTGCGCAGCTGTACATACAGTAAGTGAAGTACACGGTGCATAAGGAAACGTATGTCTGTGGATATATACATATAACGTGTTCATTAATGTCTACATTGTGAAAGCTACGAGACATTTTCCGTATTTTAACTTCAAAGTAAATAAAGAACTAAAGCAAGTGATTAATGAGCCTAGCTATAAGGGTTTTCCAGATTGGAGACAAAGGGAGGGAGCATAGGACCGAACATTCATCCATCCATCCATCCTCCATATATATATGTATTGTATGCATAATGCTCATCATCATCATCAATGAACCAACGGGCAATTTAGGTGCAACACGGCGCACACTGTGCCTTAACTGTATATGAAGTATGAACTCAGTTCTAGATAGGACAGTGCTGTATTCGGGTTTTTGCTTCTTCAATTTTTCCTGTGAAATGCTGTGTTCCACCTGATCAGGCATATACAAGAGGCCAATAGAAGTTAGATGATATTTGGTTGGGTGTATACGGATGGATGAATCGAATGAAGGAGATGGGATAAGAGGCTGTCTCTCCTCAGCCACCGAGGACCCACCACACCACACAACAGCACAATTATTCCAACTTTCAAGCCGGGCAGCCACAGCCACAGCCACAGCCACTGAGGGGTCTGGTGCTGGGGTTGGATGGCAACTCTCTGTCCCCTTCCTGGGAACCTCTTAAATGTAAGATGTTCCCCCTTTCTCCTTCCACATCTTCTTCCCATTCTTGTATATTGATTGCTGCAATAATCACATCTCCACTCTCCATCTGATTATGATTTCTCCCCCCAAGAATCTCTCCCGGCCCCTCCCCTTCCTCGTTTTCTCAAAAAAAAGAGGAAAATCGCTTTCAATTCCCTCTCTGATCCCTTTTTAATAATTTTCAATTACTTATGAATCTATGAGGAATAAGAAAAAGAAGGGTAAATTAAAGGGAAATAGGATAAGAAGCAAACTCAAAACTTTTTGATTTCAAATCGATAGTAATGCCAATGTACCAAACATACCCACACACTCTTTGTTTGAATATTTTGAATGATGGAGACGTGTTGTGACCTGCAGGCACCACTTCTTCTTCTTCTTCTTCTTCTTTATATGGGCCATAGGGGGGCTGCACATTAAAGCAGTCCACTTCGTCTGCTTGTCCAATATATCTCAAGTTAAATGGATCCCATTCTCCCCCCTTCCCCCCCCCCCCCCCCCCCCCCCCCCCCCCCCCCCCAAAAAAAAGGAACAGGAAAAAGAAAATAAAGAAGAAGACGATCGACAAGTGGAGAGTTTGATCGGACCAACCTGACAGTCCTCGAGCTTAAATAGAGAGCAAAAGGATAACTCAGATTTTGACTTGGTATTTCTGCCATTTTACACCCAACTAGAGTCCCCCGGGTAATGAAGCACGGGCCGAGCTCTCGCTGGGCCTGGAGAGGGAACTTGGGTTTATAAGAGCCCAATATAGTATTAAGGCCCAGACTTCTTTTAATTAAAAGATTCGGCCCATAGATTTTGATCCGAGGCCCATAATGGGCCCGCATGCATATATAAACCTGCCCATGGACGGTACGTGGGCATGCATCACGTAATCGTATTTCGAGATCTTCTCTGTACGTATGGCGGTGTTCTCTACGTGGCGATCTCTAGTTTCGTATCTCTGTCTACAATAAGACACACTTTTGAAAAAAGTTTATATAGTGCCACAGTGTTATCCCTCAACCTGAAATCAAGTTATTTGAATCGAAATTTAATTTTTACAAGCGAGACTTTTCATTCCCTTTTATTTTCTTCTCCCTCCTATTACTTCCCATTCATTTAACATTTAATAATTCATCATAATACAACTAATTAATTCATTTTCTAGAAACGAGACGGGATATGGGGAGGGAAATTTCGTCGGCTTCAACGCTTCCAAAATGTTTCATCATCGACACGCAGTGGTATCAGCCAGAGGAAAAGACAAAGAAATGGAAGAAATTAGATTTGCTGATCAGAACTTTTTTTTTTTTTTTTTTAATTTCACCCTTTCCTCATATTGATTCCACCCTTTTTTTGCGATGTACATTCTGGCACGTAGTTACGAGGATAAGATCTTATTATATAACTAGAAAAAGAACCCGCGCCACGCTGCGGTTCGATATATCTTTTATAACGAACTGAATGAATTATATTAAAATATAGAGATATTTAAAAAATGATTATGTCATTTAAGTCACACTCAAATATCTTTTTTACAAACAAATGTCGTTTATTTTAAAAGAGCTATGTTATTATTCGTATGTTTATAATGTGAATATTTTATAATTTTTTAATTGCCAGTGCAGAAATAATATACATTAAAAATTAATACATAAATGTAATATTCATCTCTTTCCCACAACAATATATTAATGGTATATTATATTCATGTCCAATCACTTATATTAATAGATTATTTATTTTTTGTATAGGTTAATAAATAATTTCATTTCATTTCATTTCTAAATAGGGGACTCGATTTTCCTAAATGAAAAAAGCTCATTCTCTTGATATACTCATAAAATTAAATCCGGAATAAAAATAAAATGCATAAGTTCTATTCTTGTATTCAAAAAAATTTTAATAATAAATTATATATTAATATTTTTTTAGATAAATATTGATTAGATTTATTGATGATATTTATTTATTTTTAATAATATATTCTATATTTATTAATATAAAATATAAAATAAATTAAGAAAGGAAAAAAAAAAACAGCCTATCCACGTGGATAGGCTGGGAGAGCCCCCTTGGGGCTCTCCTTTAGTCTATTAAATATAGATTGTTACTCACAAACACATTTATTTAAACATATCACAACTCACTTCGATCCTGCCACCCCTGTCCTCACCCCCATATGTTAATTAATACTGGGTTGATCGCACGTCAATTTCTTCGGATTTGTCGTTTATGCGCATTTGAATCGTGGTGCACGAAGCGGGCGGTCTTTTTTTACCACGGGGGGATTAGTATGAGCAATCATCCATATCGATATTACTTGACCGCGAAAGAAGAATAAAAAAGCACATCACAAACGAAACGCTGATTTTAACATGACAAATAATCATGTTTGTAGTGGAAGCCTGATCATAAATAAATGAAATTGATTAATTATGAGGAAAAAAGGACTAGAATTTATGGGGAAATAAAAAAAAAACATTTTTATATGTTATCATCCCATGGATCAAGGAGTGATTCATGCATGCATGCATGCCTCTCGATGCATTGCCCGACATATTAAAATCTTATCATCCGGGAAAGAATGTTTAGTACAATCGGTACTACTGCTAACTTGAAATACTGGGTTCAATCTCACCTGTGAAACTTCTCATCACAATGGAGTTATTAGAAACAGTAGATATCTCACTATTTGAGATAAAATTTTGGTCTTGAATATTATAAAGAGAGTGAATTCATGATTTTGACAACTTTTTTTTTTTAACTATTACCAGACCGATCTAATTGAATGTGATTTCTTAGAGCTTGCTGGGGAATGCGTAGTAAAACAAGAACAGATCTTTACGATAATCGAAACGGCAACAGCAGACACTAAGAAATGGGGAGCAGAAGAGATGGATTTGATATATTTGTTTGAAAGGAATTTGTCGACGTTTGATCATGAAATGAAATGTAGGCAGCTGATTGGCTGCTCTCAAATATTAAATAACCACTAACTACTATGCATCTTCAAGATAATGATGTTTAGTCAGGTCATTCACACGTTTTTATTATTGTATATATCACTTGATATTCAGAAATTTAATAAATTTTAACTAAGTCAGGTTTGAGTCGACTCAGTCTACCGAGGAGATAAAGTTCTTCCAACATAAGTATTATACGCTCATAGCACTCGAACATGAGATTGATGAATTAACATTTCAATTGTATGTTTTCGAACCATCTACACTTTGGGTCTCATATTCTAAAATTTTCATTTTGTGTACAACTGAAGGAGAAAATACAAAGGGAAAAGGTTGAGAAATTAGCATGTATATTTTATAAATAAGATATTCTGCCTTATTTTTCATATATTTTTTTAATATATCCCGAAAACACACAAAAAGGGTAATGACAATAAAACCAACAAAAATACGAAAAAGAACAGATATATCCACGTGGAGGGGGGTGACTTTGGTTGGGGGAAGTACGGGGAATTGGACTGTCATTGTCCTTACCTGTGGCGGCTATGCTTGTATTTTTATACCCGTAGCCCAACCCTCCCTCTCCACCACAACATATTCTCTTTGCCCCTCTTTTTTTGTTAATTTTTTTTTATAACCAAGATATATGAACACCTGTAAACTCTACTAATAGTGATTGCGACATTTCCTCTCCGGACACATGTAATAACTCACAAACTAAGTATACAAGTCAGAATAAATTTTGACAGGTTCGGGTTTCCAAGGAATCGAACCTTTCATCTAGGAAGTAATGAAACACTTGCCTACCATCCGGATTGCTCGGAGGCCTTTTTTTTTTTTTTTTGGTAATTAACGGAGCTCAGTGCAGCCCGAATGCAGAGCAAAAGCAAATTACAATCCCGCATGAGCGGGCAAGAATACTCCCTGCAATATCATCATCATCATCATAAACCAGAGGTTGCAAACCATGAGGGCAAATGGGCAATCGTTGATTCGATAACTGGTGAAGGAAAGCTTGGTTATTTAGCCAATCCGTACATGTGTCCGTTTCGCGTAGCGTATGCCTGACCATAGCAGTCTAATCGTGATTCGCTACGGTGGAGATATTGAGTAGCAAACCTCAAAACCAGCCCATATTCTTTTCTTTGCCTTGTACACATTGTTTTATACAAATTAATTTTTTTTACACCATACAGTCCCCTCAAACCAGCCGAAATATACATCGAGACTAATCTGCGATCGGATTGAGATCTCTAAAAAATTCCTATAACCCTCCTAACCTAGGGATCGATCCTGGAATCACCCATTTGAGAGTCCGGTGAGGAATCACTAGGCCTATCTCAGATTGATTTTATAAGAATTAATTATATTGAGTTAAGTAGGTGATCTTACGAAAAGGTAAAACTCATTTAATTATAATCTCTATACAAATAATTTAAAAGGTTCTATATTTTTTTCCCAAAAAAAGGGTTTTTATATCCGACTCACTATAGGAAACTTCAAAGAAATATTTAATTTGGAGACCGATTTATACAAGTATTATACATATGTGTATATTAATACGCATATTCATCTTTTTTAAAGCTACATTTGCATGCTTGCATGTCCATATTGAATAAATGTTCGTTAGCGGTATCCCCCCCTTTTTTTTCTATTTGATAGTTTCAATTTTCCCAATTGCTTTAAACATTCAGTTCTTTCTCCTAAATGACACGCAGGAGAATTTGTATGGATACAGTGCACCGAGTTAGAAAAATAATTGGGTTTGGAGCGAGCTTCAACTTGGCATGCAATTTGACTTGGCATGTATATTTAATTACCTCAAACCATTCTTATTCTAGCAGAAGATATGTAATGGATTCAGAATCCGTGATGCGGAAATATCTATTAAAGAGGTATATACCGGCTTTAGACATAACTCATACGGTTCTCTAAAACTTGTCTCTTAAGAGAGACAAATGTTGTTGAGCCTTACGAAAAGTCTATTCGATAACTTCGTTCCTTTTCAATTTCGGAACATGCAGTGTTACCGTCGATGGTCAAGGCCAAGAAGAAGAAGGAGCAGGAATTAATAGAGTTAAACTATAGATACATGGTCTACTTATGCCCTTCAATTTTTCTTTATAATCAATAAATTAAAATTTTTTAGCTTACAAAACATCGTAAGTTAATCCTAATTAACATGCCATTAATTTAATATAGTTCTGATTATTACAATGAGACCCTTTCTTGCGAGGGGCATTTCGACATCGCAAAGCCTTGTTGTGGATGTAGTGTGATACTCTTTGACCGTACTATGTGCATGTCTTCACAACGAAAGAGACAAGACCGAGTAGATTGAGTTTAATTAATGTGGCATGATTATCTCATTGATTATGTAAATTATATTTGATTAGTCAATAGTGGTGTTATTTTTTTGTATTTATGAAGCGGGTGGAAGCAAGTGATTAACTTAACCAGGCGTGAGGATTGCATGCTTCATCACCCCCTTATTATTATTAGTTTTTAATTACAAAAAAAAAACCTCGTAAATTTAAAATAAAACATAAAGAAAAAGAAAATAAAGTCACAATCCTACTAATAAGATCTAATCCTTATTGATTTTGTTTAAAGGCATATGATAAGTGTAAGCAACCTTACACTGTCAAGTGAATACGGATAAAACATAAACTTGAATTTATAAGAGAATTGGGTGTTGTCAAACGCTCATCCTTAACAACCTAACCTCGAGCATGACATTTTTCTTCCTGCTTCGTACAAGGATAACAAACTACTACCATGAGACATACTTTTTCTTCCGTCCTCGAACAAGCTGGATATTTTTTTTCGGTCTTGGATTTAATTTATGACGAGTTCTATGCTCGGGTTTAGCGTGGTATGAGTTCATACAATAAGCTACACCGGTACGTTTTAAAATTTTCACACTGCCTATAAGATATTGAACTCATATTCACTTAAAAGTTTAAGTTATTAAGTGGTAGTATCCAATTTTCTTATAAACTCAAATTTAATCTTTAATTTAATTGATGTGAGATTAACGTCTCAACTGCCTTAATTCTTGTTTTTGTTTTTTTTTCCTTGGGTTTGATTACTATTTTTCTTGTGATTCTATTAATATTATCGTATGAATTTAAGGGGAGAGAGAGGAGAAACTCATGACCACACTGCTTACGTGATATCATAAGTCAATTAAATCAAGTTATTTTTACGTTTTATTTTTCCCTTTTAGGTTTTATTAAAAAATCTTAAAATTAACTTAATTTTATTTGCTCGCGATTTCACGTCATACTATCATGTGGTACACCCGTTACGCATAAGACGAGAGGGGGAGGGAGAGGGGAATGTTTCTGCATCTAAAGACAAAGGTTACAACAAAGTCCCAAGTATTCGTTTGAATTCTATATTGGAAAACCATCCAAAATCTTTAGACATATACATACAATGCATGCAATGCACAGATGGCATTTAATATATATCAGATAAAATATAAATAATAATGACAAAAAATATTAATATTATAATAACGTTCTCGATCTGAATTACATTAAAATATTATAGATTTGAATATCACAATTGAACTCGACTACTGAAAAACAATAAAACATTGATAAGAAAAGGGGGGAACTTAAGCAGAAGGAAAGGACTGCATGACAAAGGGAGAACTGTCAATCCATCTGAAGCATTGAATTAGCGGGCGCATGGTTCTCCATCTGTACTTACCAGACTGGGCTCTTGATCTCTATCCCAAGTTTGATCCCTCCCACCCACCCACCCAACACCTCATTTTAAGTTAATGACACATATTTGGTAGAGTCGATCGATCCAACCGTACGTGTATATATCATCGATACCAATACTGATCGCTCGGTTATAGTAGTGGGACCAGGATTAGTTAAGCTGTTGAGCTCACAGTTCCTTCCGTTACATTGTAGACAAATCCGAAAAGCTTTCGATCTTTTGAATAATTCACTGGCAAGCAGTGAACAACGCCAACTTCTCCCATTGAATTGAAAGCTGCTCAATGGAGCTCACAGGGTCATAGTTAGGGCCAACTCTCTAATTTGGATTTTGTGGTCAATATCGGCGAAGGCAGATATATCATAATTCGATGCTCGTCTCAGAACTTGTCTAATCCTTAATTAATTAACTTCTACGTAGAACATTAGAAGAGAAATTAGAAAAATTAATTGGCTGACTGATCGAGCAACCCTAGCTACAGGTAGCTCTTTTATTTCTAACTTCTTCTCCGTCTGTTCTTTTGGTATCTTATCTCCTGTGCTATAACCTCTTGACCTCACGGTCGTCGTCATCATCATCATCAGCCTAGCAAGCAGAACATGACTTTGCAAGCTTAACTAATGAACTGCAAGAGCTTCCTCGTCAGATGTTCTGTGCCGGTGCCGAATAACCCAATCGGTGAAGACTTGGAGAGTGTTCATGTCAGCTCTGTAGTGTTTCTGGGTGAACTCGAGAAGCATAGCCCATGTGAAGTCTGGGTACATCCTGGGACGCACCGCGTCCACCAGTTCGCTTGGTGGGCTCACCACTTTATCATCCTTCGGGCACAGAAAGAAGGCCAGCGACTTCCTCGGTGTCTCGCTGTTTACCACGGCCCTGTGCAGGCAGCTCTTGTATATCCCATTGGAAAGCGCCTGCAGAAACAAAGGAAGATGTCATTAAATGGCAATTAGTTTGAACTCAATAATTAATGGGTCACCACAGGCTGGATAGCATCGCAATGTTGATGGGGGGAAGACATGACATACCATAAAAGTGTCTCCGATGTTGACGACAAATGCACTAAAATTGGGGCTAATGGATCGCCAGTGGTTGTCCACAAAGACTTGGAGCCCACCAACGTGGTCCTGGTGGAGGATGGTCAAGGATGTGGGATCGCAGTGGGGTCCAGTGCCCAGGGTCTGGTCCGGTTTTTGGCACGGCGGGTAGTAGTTGAGCCGCATGATGGATTCGTTGTCCTCGAAGAATCCTCGGAAATGGGATCGATCCAACCCCAAGCTCATCCCAAGCAACTCCATTATCCCCAGCGATAGCCGGCTCATCGCCTGGCAGTAGTCTTGATATACTCTCCTGAACGCATATGTAACAGACTAAGTGTCAAATTAACGTTCTAGCCAAAAAAATTGTTTATCGAGGCATGTCAGTTTTTTTTCTCCCGATCATATAGTAATATGTCGCAGCTTGAGACATTAATAATACGTACCCGGACTGCCGGAAATCTTCGCCCATGGCGTTTGTGAAGTAATCTTCGACGATGTCTGACGAACTTCTTCTCTCAGCAGTGTATCGGAAAGAGAGAGTCTCCTTCCATGGGAGCTTGGAGGAGAACCTTCCTGTGAAGCTGCTAGCATATCCACAATTCTCGCCAACCTTCCTCTGAGCCCTTTGCTTCTCGCAGAGCGGCAAACCAAAGAAACCATCCATGTGTCGGTGTGCATCCGCGATGAGATTCTCGTCGATCCCGTGATTAACCACGAGGAAGAATCCATGCTTCCTGCAGGCTTTGCCGATGAGCCTAGAAGCTTCCATGGATGCAACAGGGTCCCCAGAGAGGAAGCCACCGATGTCGATTAGTGGAACCGGAAGTTCCGGGGCATCGGGGCTGGGCCTCTCGTGGTCGGGCCAGATGAACTGCTCCGGGATGTTCAACTGGTATCGGAGCATGGAGGCATCAAAGACCAGAGGTTTCTGCAGATCCTCTTTACATTTGTCGGTCGGTCGGTTCGGGTGAGAGATGGGCGACACTCGACTCGCAAAGCGGTCTATTGCCATTGCATGAAAATGAGGCCTTGGAGAAGGAATGATGGTGGGAGACTGGTTGCCGCTGGCTGAGGGAGAAGAAGAGGGAAGGAGTGGCATAAGCCCAAGAGTTACGATAAAGGAAAAGTCGAGAGGCCGTTCATTGAGGTGAGGAGACTAGAGTCCGAATATTGGAATCTTTTATAGCCCTCTCCATGACAAAACAGTGGATTTCGCAGAATATTGCAACTTCTTTACATTTGGCAATTGTTTTATATATATATATATATATATATACACACGGATAGGATTCATACAGGATTATTTCTTATTTTGGAGTCCCTTGCGATGTGTACGTTTTTAAAGTAAACCGATGAATGAAATCAGATTTCACCCCTTCATAATACCATAGGAGGGGTGCGTATATATTTTTGATTACAAAAGAGATATGTGACGATAAACAAAGATAGAAGGAAGAAGGGAATAAGGGATTTAACGATCACGGGAATCTCATTCATGAGAAATAAAGTTTTAATGGAAAGTGTAATTTACATGGGTGGTGGGTACTTGTCAATTTGGAAGTAAGTAATTTTTGCATTGATTCTCGCAGCATTGTCTTTTCTGTAAATTGCCAAAAAGGCTCTTCCCAATGGCAACTTCGACATCGTTCCAATACGGAAAAGAAATCACAGGAAAGAACACAAAAAAAAAAAAAGCGGGGTTTGAATTGCAAGCAATGGATTGATTATCTGAGAACTTCAACATGGTGTACAAAGAGAGAGACAAAAAGGGGTGTGTCTGGATTACGATCAGGAAAGGTGGACAGGAACTTCAACGCGATCTCTTTCTTTTCTTCCTTTTTTTTTTTTGAGAGAGAGAGCTGGAGAGACAGAAAGGAGGAGGAGGAGGAGGAAGAAGGGACGAGATTGATAGTTGTTTTGTTTGATCTGCTTTGGTGCCAGAGACTCGTGATGTCTGCATAGGTAAACACTGAACTAAAGAGAGATGGGAGTAGAAAACAGAACATCTTTCTTCCTTATTAATTCTCTATATATTTTTTCTTTCCTTTTTGTTTGATTACAGTGGGGATGCACAAGAAGTAGGAGGAAAAGAAGAATAAATGATGTTAGTATTCTTGTCAATGAGAATCGAATTCAGTGATATCTTAATTACGGATCGAGAGAGGTGTCGTGATTGTAAATGAAAAAAAAATTCAAAATGATAAGAATTTCATCATTTTATGGTCTGATCGGTCTTGTGTATGAATTCTTCATGTCCCATTGCGCTCCCTGATACGGGCTATGAAAAAGTTCATCTGGAATTTGAAACCTTCCACTTATTACGAGTACAATATTTCGTTGTTAATTTTACTGCAATGTTAGTCTACAATAGAAGGAAAAAGAAAAAACAGAGGAAAATTAAGAGGCCAGAGAATGTGTCTGGCACTATTTGAAGTAGTCCTAGTCCCAACTGCTTTTGTCCGGGGAACCTCTAAAATGGAGAACAGCAGGGACCTCCATATCCGTATGTCTGCTTTCAGTTGGGCGCACACGCATACAAATGTATTGGATGACCTTGAAGTATGTAAGCATGGATGGATGTAAGATGGCATCAATTGTCCTATAAAATTAATTATTCCCAGTTTTGTGAACACCTGCTTTTGGCATACACGGCTTTTTGCATACGTGCGTCGAGTGAGAAACCAAATCATCCATTTCTCCTTGCCAGTAGTAGCATGTCACCTTTCGAGAGGACGTGCTTTCCATTCTAGCCATAGGCAAAGGGCTTCAACAGAGAGCACCACAACCCCACCAAGAATTTCATATTGTAACTTTGGGAGAAGCTTATGTTGATCGCAGGGGAGTCGATAAGGGATTATGTGTGTCAAATTAAGAAGACAGGTCAATCTTGTAGATGAAGGGGTGTCTCTCAAAGTGGGAAACGTGTGTGGGAGCACTTGGGGATTGGATCTAACCTTGCATTTTAACAAGCAGATTTGTGACTCTGCCTAAAGGAGTCTTCTCATCTTCAATCAGGATCAATTATAGTTGACCCTCTGTAGGAGGACAACAGAACTACAGCCCACATGAACTACAATCCCTCTGGCATCCACAAAGGACACAGCACACACTCTCCATCAATAGTGTTTTTGTCATCTTATTTTCATCTCTTCCTCTTCAATTATCATCAAAGAAGATTCAATTTCTTGATTTTCAAGGCTATTGCACAAATCCAAGAGTACATCAATCACCACCCCTTTTCTCGGTCCTGCTACGTGCGAGACAAGAATATCAACTATAATGTTAAAATGGCACATCCATATCAGATGATAAAAAAGAAAAGATAACAGCACCCATTCACTTGTACAGAACAGAGGCTTGGAGTTTCAAGCTCCGGATGATCGCACACACTGAACCCGACAGGATCTTGTGGGAGAATATTGATCTCATCATATTATGGGATTTTGCCTCTCCATGTGGAACTTCAACTTTGCTGATACACCTGAACTCCCTATCTTGTTTCTGACACAGTGCCCCACTGACCACCAAAGGCAAGGTAGTGTCTTCCAAGTCCCACAAACCCCACAAAGGAAAAAAAAAAAAAATATATATATATATATATATATATATGTTTTCACACACAACAAAGCAAGAGAAAAGTGTTGTTTTTGCTGTTTCTATGTATAAAAGTTGTAGATCATCAATATGCATACGATTGGGGAACCTATTTTCAGATGAGATAAAGATTGTATAAACGTTTTGCTGAGAGAGAGGTGCAACCTTCTGAGGAGAACATGATCAGTGTTCCGACTATAAAAGATTGCATCACTCAATGCACATCCATTGACATAGATCAGTTGGATCAATTGGTTTTCTATATGTTTGTTTCACATGGATATATTAGTAACTCCTCAAAAGTAGACAGTGGGAGGATGGTGGAATACGAGAGGGAGGGGGGGACATCAGAGGTCCATCTCACTAGCAAAGAGGCAACTAACGTGATGGTGGAGCTGTCACAATTTGCCATGCAAACACAAAGTTGGAGAGAGAGAGAGAGAGTACCCACCAAATATAATTGATTGATGGATAGAACCAACAAGGTTGGATCTCTCTCTCCTGCCTGCGCCATCAAATTAGGACAGCTGTGGTTCCCCCTCCCATTGTGCCATGTTTTTTATCCACCGAACGAAAATAGATAGAAACATATAACAAGATCAGTGGTTGGTGGTGTTCTATAAATACGACTTTTTCATGTGCCTGAAGCATTGCCTGTTCGGGCTGGTGGGTACCCAAGTTTAGAGGAACTTCTAGGGCGACTCAGCAAGCAGCATCAGAAATTGGGAGGCAGACATAATCCCTCATTTGATTCAGCTCGCGCATTGGAGTCTCACAAAGAATAGTTCTAACTCTTGTATGACTTCATACACCAAAAGTATCCTCTCCCGATCCCATAAAAGAAACTATTTCATGAAGCATTGATCCAGTTATCAGCTAACCAAACAGTGAGAATGCACCATGTACTACAGCCAATGAATTTGAATTTTTGTTTGCCACTTCCATAACGAACATGACACCACTCATGTTATGGTGCCCACCAATCAGTCAGTCACACCATTCCTGTCCTAGTGACGTTAACACTCGGTAGACTGATTTCTCCTATTTTCTTTTCTATAACTCAGGAAATCCCATGAAAAAACAGATGCCTTCGAATCTATGGATTGGAAAATGCAGTCGTACATGTTCTGTCCTGCATGTGCCTTCCGCGGACACCTAAAGGAACTTGGATGCATAGAGATTGAGTAAGATAAATGGACGGTTGAAAAAGTTGGATTTGGCATTACATCCAGGATATGAAAACCAGAGACCTTCTTGGCAGATGAGATCAACTTGCAGGAAAAGAAGGTCATACCCCTCAACAGAATATTTTTCATGCTGTGGACAGAATTTAGAATTAGTCATAGTAGTTGAAATCCAAAGGTTGAGTAGACAATATGCCATCCATTTCTTGAAAGAAAAGTAAGGGGACTTTCTAAAGAGCAACAGATACTACTATTTTGATGTCTCCTAAAGGACAAAAACAGACTAATCTCTGTTATTGGAACTGCTGGTAGTGCGCAGAGTAGTATGTGACTTTGAGGAACAGAAAATGAAATGAAAGAGCTTGACAGAAACAGCCCATTCAAGTCAAACACATACATATAAACTGAGAGAGAGAGAGATGAGTCACATTTGAGGATAGGCCTTTTGTGGGCATTTTCTGAATGGTGGCCCTTTGGCTTTGTACACTCAGCTCCCATATTTTCCAGTCGGGAATTTGGCCATTGGATTGTTTTCATCATCATCATGCAGGCTCTGTCTAATCATCTTCAAGCATTTGACTTCTGTATCAACAATCACCTCAACTTCAGCTTGTCTGTTTTTCTTATTGACGAACCCCAACTAAGCTAGTTCATCAACCTTTCAACGATAAGTTAAATCAACAATACTGACTGCTAAACAGAATATATGATGTGCATAATTGAAACCAAAATCGTACAGTACTAGACAGTGAAGTGGAGGGAACTGAGTGAACCTCAATCTCAATTTCAAGACAGCTTGTGCAGAAAATTTGGCAGGAGTTAAACGAAGATCTAAGACAAAAGAAATATATAACAAGTTGCCTGTCACAAAAATGAGGAAATACACACACATATATGTAACCACAGGTACTTACCAAATAAAAAAGAAACACAGGCCCCATCATCTGTGGAAGAGATCACTTTGAAACATTATATCACTTGTAATGGATGGCTCCGGATCGCAATACATAAAAATGGAACTTAGTCACAGAAGTTAATATAAGATTATCACAGACTGCTTATTTTTCTTATATCCAACTACTGAAAGAACACAACTAATATGATAAGGTTGTCTGTCTTCGTTACTTTCATAATTGATACAGTCGCTTATATCTTTTTTGGTGTGTACTAACTGGATCTAGAAGGCCAGTGAGCCTTAACTAATCTAAGTTTGAGACATGTCGGTCCACTAATGTCAGATCTACAAGATAACCACATAAATCATCACATATGGGTATAATTGCTCAGTTTTCTGAAACTCCAGACAGATTTGAATATTATTACCTATTAGTGCCTTTAGTGCTATCTGAGCATCAAGTCATGTTTGGAGACATCATGTTTGAATTGTTCAACGTAAATCCGGACAGTTGCACTTGCTGGACCAGTTCCCTGATTAAAGAAGAACCATGTTTTTTTACAAAGCTGTAATTTTATTTGATCATTCTAACAAACTCATGGTAAGAAAAGAGGTGAGCTATAGAGGAAATGACTTCAAAACAATTGATATATGATCCTGGATCCATTAATAAATACAAACAAGCAAACATTGCTTAGATGCCACACTTCCATCCACCTGAAATACTCGTATGATATCTTTACATTTTTTTTTTGCTCAGAATATCTTTACAATTTATTGATCCAAGACAACAAGTTCATAGAAATACAAAGCATTAACGACAAAAAATAGGGATCTGAGTGATGAACCTGCCTCAAAAAATATCTAGAAAAGAAATATCTGTTATAAGTTGCCAATGCATTTGCGTGACATCAGAAACAGATACTAATTCCTCCCCTGGTTTTTGTCCTTGTTGTGGAATGCTAAAATTGAAGGCCAAGCCAATACAGTACTGTTGAGAAGAAAAGGAAAGAAAACAAAATCTGTTGAGTTCTTTTAAATGGTGTTAATAACAAACTTGCATATAAGGAGAAGAGACACCGATAATCACGTCCGTCCAAGTATTTAGTGGCTTTCATCTAAATGTAAGAAAAGGTTCACCGAGGGTAGGCACTATGTGATAGTGAAGCAGATTTTGTTAGAAGGTATCATTGCCTCTAAGCTTTCTAGAGGTCGGATGTATAGGAGGACCCTCATGCTCACACCGTGTCTTCTTTCACAAAGATACCCGAGGTTGACTGCAGACTGGGTTTTCCACAGGAGCAGATAGGGAAATTGTTGGTTATTGATATGTGCAAAAATAGAAAAGGGGCAGAATTATGAAAAAGTGGAAAATAGGACTTCTTTGTAAATACCGAATGTTTGGCTGTTAAAGAATCGGTTAGTTTGGTATCCTGTTAGTTGAACAGAACAATGGGCAGCAGGCCTATAAAAGTCTTGTAACTGATGGTAGAAGTATGAATGGAAAATATGAAGTGTTGATCACTCTCTCCCTCTCGTCTGATTCCTTCTCTTCTTCGTCCCTCATCTTCTATCTTCTCATGTTCAATCCTCTTGATTGAACTTCGTTCTTCTTTTACGGAAATTGCACGTAACATTGGTATCAGAGCATCGTTCTTGGCAACCATGGCTTCCAACCGATATCAAGACTTCAATACGTTTGAATCAATGTTCATGGCGCACGGGCATCAGATGTGGCAGCTTCAAATTCAGAAGAGTGCATATAGAGAACGCATGGATCAAAGAATTGATGAATACATGAGCCGCCTTCGTCAACAGCTTTTCGGCAGTGGTAATGCATGGGGAGCAGATGTGCCCTCGTACACAATTGCAGCCTTCGAGAACTTACAACACATTGTGGAGATTCAAGCAACAGTTCAACTATCTGATTTGCGAACTCAACAGGATGCTTACATGTGGACCGGAATCAAAGATGCTGTTCTAGCTAGAAAAGAGTCAAGATTAGAGAAGAAGTGCAAGAACAATCAGTATGAATGCAAACACATGGTCAACGTCAAAGATACTGATTGTGTTGTAGCCACCGAACACAATCACCCCACCGAAGTCGAAGGCAGCAGTTGTGTTTTCGAAGAGAACAACATTCAGAGAGACAATTCAGAGCAAGACGATACGACCGCTCAGGACAATGAGTTCGATGACGATCCAAACGCAGATTCCAAGGACAACGGCGGTGTCTCAACCATTGAAGAGAACCAATCAGACAAGATAAAGCAAGGCAAAAAGATTGCTCAAGAAAGCATGGAAGATAACGAGTTCAACAACGATCGCATTGTTACTGTCCAGGAGGACAAGTTCTTGGAGTTTCCACAGCGGGAGAACAACTGGGTTAGCAATCGTTATGCGCTTAATGACCTTTTCGTTCCTTGTCCCTCGATTGTTTGTTTTCAGTCTGTGTCGGAAGGAAGCAGCTCCACCATCGACACATTAGAGAGCATGAACCGCGACAAGGTTTGCAGACACTTAAAGGAGGTAAAGGATGAGCTTGATCTGACTCTTGTGAAGCCTCCTGACCTCCTCACGTCCCAAGGTCTTCAGTCAATGAGCAGATCAACAAATATGCATATTATCTATTGGAGTTTGAGTTGCCTGTTCAAGTCGGTTGGAGAGATGTAGATTCTATTCAGATAATGAAACAAAGGACTAATGAGGCATTCGATCTCCGAATCATAGAGCAAAACAACCCCATTTGGCTGCTTTATGAACTCCGTTTTGGATTTCCTGACTGAAACCTTGAGGACAAGGTTTTCGAAGGAGGGGAGTCTTGATATGTGCAAAAATAGAAAAGGGGCAGAATTATGAAAAAGTGGAAAATAGGACTTCTTTGTAAATACCGAATGTTTGGCTGTTAAAGAATCGGTTAGTTTGGTATCCTGTTAGTTGAACAGAACAATGGGCAGCAGGCCTATAAAAGTCTTGTAACTGATGGTAGAAGTATGAATGGAAAATATGAAGTGTTGATCACTCTCTCCCTCTCGTCTGATTCCTTCTCTTCTTCGTCCCTCATCTTCTATCTTCTCATGTTCAATCCTCTTGATTGAACTTCGTTCTTCTTTTACGGAAATTGCACGTAACAGTTATCTATAATAGCGTTGAATTGTAGCTTGGCAACTGCTAGATCAACTATTAGATTATTGTGGTGCACAATTCTTCTAAAAGTTTATTCTTGTAGGAGTTGTAATTCTCTAAAACATTGATTCTCTAGAACTTTAGATATTTGTAGGTGGTAGAGATTTTCTAGAAGTTTAAATCTCTAGAACATTGTGGATGGTATGTTTCTAGAAATTTCCATGAAAGTGTGAATATGTGATGTACTCATTGTATATGTAATGCTCTAAGAAATACAACTCCTCTTCTCCTCCCAAGTATCTCCTCTACTCAACCCCATCCCATCAATCCTCTAGTTTCAATCATTCTAAACATCTACCAAACATCATCCTACAAACCTCCATCCATCTTCCTCGTACTTCAAACTATCCTACAACCCTCAACATACACCACCAGTGGTATCAGAGCCACGTTCGACTACAATCGGGCATAAGCTTACCATGGCTGAGTACATGCTTCTGTCGTCCATCCCAGTGCCAGTTTTTCGAGGTGAAAATTTCAACTACTAGTTCATCAAGATAAGGACCTACTTTTGTGCTTAAGATTTCTGGGATGTAGTAAGTAAGGGATATACTATCCCCTAAACATCCAATTTATCATCCTACAAACCTCCATCCATCTTCCTCATACTTCAAACTATCCTATAACCCTCAACACATACCATAATGAACTGACAATGTGGTTTTCATTGTGTGGAAATCATAATAAGTTTAGTTCATGGTATAGTCCTTAATTAGATTCAAAATCTACCATAGGAAGTCCATTTGAAATGGAATCCTTGACGAATTCCAAAAAAAAAAAAAATTTAAGAAACTGGTTCGAGTATGTGTTTGACATGAATTAGGATGATCAAATTGCATCAATTATAAGCAAACATACCAGACTGTTGCAAGCTTATCCACGAGGATGGGTTTTGCATAGGCACCAGTAACTTGTGTGCTTGGCATCAAGAACAAACTAAAATAACATGATACCAAAATAGGTTAATGGCAAAGGTCTCGGCGTCCTCCATCAAAGTCAAAAGTCAAATAAGATATGGAGGCATCATGATTACATAAACTAGGCCACTTTTTCCAGCCCTATGGAGAAATCTGGGCCTGAGAGAAGATTCTTAATTAAGCTGGAAATCAAATGCAATCTGCAACACTCCAATATATTTGTAATGATTATTTCACAAACACTAGGGATGTTGGAAATTTGAGCACAAGATTTTTTATTTCATTTCCGGTCATGGTTTTACTTCCATTAGCAGAGACAGGATCAACAACTTCTGCACTGAAATTTCCATATTTTGTGATTCTAGGCTGAGAAATCTAGGTCAGGAATGTCTGACATTTTTATCTCTGAATCTACATGTCGTAAAGAATTTAATATTTCAGTTACAGAACAATAACAATTGTAGAATAGTATGTTACGGAAAAAGAACAAGTCGATAATATTGTGTCAAAGGCTCTCTTGGACTAGTTTAAGAGCATAAATGTAATGAAGGATGTCCATTAAGTAGGACAATTAGACAACTCTGAAGAAGAAAATTATGCAAAGTAATTCAAATCATTGGTTATTTATAGGTTTTACAAGAGTCAGTAGAGCATCCACAAGTTCGCCTTGATACCCCAGTCATATTCAGGCCCACCAGGACTGTGGCTGGTACTTAAGATAAGCCTGCCATTGGCAGTGCCAAGTTGAATGCCCATCACAGGGGACAAGGGGTATCAGAAAATAAAAGGTAAGAACATCTGAAGTTTTGTAGCGATTGAAGAATGGTAACATAAGAGAATAAGTGCAATAGACGATCGCCTCTCTTGCTTATCACAGCAGAAACAACAGCAGGTATAAAAATTTTGCCTTCCGTTCATTGGTGATATGAAATGTAACATTTGATTGCCATTAATAAAATAGACATTGAAAGCGGGATCAAAAGTTGCTTTTCTGACTGCGTAACATAGGAGAATCTAAAGAAAAAAGAAGACCATTAAATATTATCCAGAACTAATTCTAACTGTAGGGTCTATTATCTTCGAACCACCAAATCCCCTAAACATTACTAATTGCCAAGTAAAAGTAGATCCCAGGACTCACCTCGCTTTGGTGAGAACATTTTTCAACTAAGAGGTCCACAATATTTTTGAGTCTTGAGCTCAAGCTTGGCCAATGACGACGAGGAGAGCTCAGCGAAATAGCATTTTCTGGCCAGAGATGAGAGCCAAAGGAGGAGTAGAATGACGGAGTTCAAGCGGGGATAACAAAGTTAAAATATAGACAGAAAATTTGCATTCAAATTGGCCATCAAATCAATTAAGCAGGCTCGGACCTCCTGATTATAGACCACCCCGACAAGTTATAGGGCATCAAGCATATCTATTGATCAGATGTTACCTCAGAACTGAGATACCCAGCAAGCATGATCAGAAGCATGTAAAATGTAGCACGCTACATTATGCACGTGCTGATTAAAATCTCGCTAAGACGATCATCTCACTGTAGAAGAAAAAGGAGCGGGCGACGGGATGGACGGAGCACTCGATGGGAGAACGGGCTTCTTCACGGGCACGAAGGGAGATCGAGGTGACCTGGGAGGAACCTTGAGGAGGCCATCATTGATCAATAGCTCCTCTGAGACGAGCTCGACCCTCACCCACCCCGTCACTCTTGCAGCGCTGCAGTGGAAAGTGGAAGGCAGTGGAGAGTGGAGAAAAGATCCAACCCGCAGAAGAGATCAGCTTCTGACGAAATCAAATCAGAAATAGAAAGCTCCTTCAATCAGCTACCGCAGATTACTTGATCGACTCACCCAGCTTGCTATCTTCTTCAACTCGATGCGCGCGCTTTTTTTTCCACATTCCAGCGAACACTTTTTGTGCCAAATCGTTTGCTTTTTTGCTGGTGTTTTCCCCCTTTCCTTTTAAAGGAGGAGACTTTCATCGAAGAAAATGCATGTGCTGGGAAAAAAATTTTTAAACCTGCCTGCAACTGGGTAAGAAAATGAGGAAGATGTTTGTGTCAAAGATCTGAAGTAATCTTTTCCCATGTTTGAGAGAATATTATTTGCTTGTTTCGCTTTACCAGAGAACAGGAACGTGAATGAGAACTACGGTACAAAAGTGATACCATTGTTCGTTTTAAAATACATACAGTACATCTACATGTTTATGGACAACAACAAAGAAAGCTCAAGTAATTTTGCGCTGTTGGAGTGCGTACATGATTGATTGAAATTCAAGCTAGCAAGTGTTTGCCCTCTCTGAATTATCACCCTCCATATCTGGCCTCTTATTGCATATTCGCATGGCCAAAACCCTAGATCGATTGACACCAGAACTCCATTATTGGTCTAGCATGGTCGAGATAAAAAGAAGAAAAGGGGAAAATTAAGAATTTGAAAAACAAAGGGGCACGCGAATCAAGCTTTAGAGAGTGCAATGGGTTGAGGTTGAGTTTGATTCTGCTGGTGCTGCTGCTGCTTTGAATAGCGCATTTCGGGGAGCCCGATGAACAGTTCAGTCTCAACGTCGAACCCATACGAACCATTGCTGCCCCGATGGTAGACTGCTCCTGATCTCTCTCGAGAAGCCGATGCCTCCGCCGAATGATTTTCCCTGCACTGTCAATTCATAAGAGTACAGATGCTTTATTGCCAAAACTTGCTTTTACAAACTCTTGCCATGTCCGGTATACGGAAAGGAACGTAATTTCACAGCATAATAAAGTGTATGTAATGAGTAATCCCTTCCATTCCATAGCCACGATCTTTCTCATGCGCTAAACGGGCATCAGCAAGGGCTCTCAATCAGTAAAATATGATAAAAAATTGAATCCGCCTCCTGCACCCAATTTTTGCAAGTGTCCAAGATTATTCTTACGGGATTAGCCTTTCTTTTAACACTGGGAGACTGCAATTCTTACTCATCAAAACATTGCATAAAAGGTATAGGTAATGGAATATCCTGCAGTGAATAGAGAGTGAGAGTAGGAGGTGGGAGATTACACCTTGGCGAGTAGTCCCGCGTTTTCTTCCAACAGGAACTTCCCCTGTGATGTGGAATATGTGCAAAGGACGATCAAATTAGAACCCGAAAGCTGCATTCAAAAACTTTCAAATGGTCTTTACTTTGGAGTCTTAAATGACGTATATGTACCTTCTCCTCCAATTGTCTCTTCTGCTCATCAAACAACTGATCCTGCAAGACAGACCCCAAATATACCCAGTGATCATTAGGCCCCTGCTAGCTAGCGACTGTCAAGGTACATACCATTTAACCATGTTCTCCTGTATCTTCCCCAGGCAAGGAAAATCTACACAAAGTTGATACTTGAAGAAGATCTCACATATTTTTGCAGTCTCGGAATATCATATTTCAGATGGTTCTTTATCTACTTGGCATGCCACATCGATGGTTTCTAAAAAGGAGGTTTTTACAGACAATCTTTCAGCTTCAGATAAACCTAAGCAACTATTTATAGCACAATTACTCAGGTTTGAGAAATCTTCACGGATGAATCTGTGTACGCACCTTTCTGGCCCTAACACTGCTCAAGCTTCTCTCTAGCTGGGAGCCGATCTCATGGAGCTCCTTCATGGAGCATGATCCCAAAGCTTGGCCTAAAAGCTTCCTGAAAATAATGCCAGAAACTTCCGAACTTGAGTTGAACTGTTTCAGGGTTAAAAGTCCGCTGTCAAATGGGAAAGAAGAGGAAGAAGAAAAGGTTGGATTAAGTAGTTTAGGATCACGGTCGGCAAATGAACCTTTTAGAAACTTCAACAATCTCAATCTTCCTTTCCATGTCTGCCACTTCATTTTTCAATTGCTGCACGTAGAGAATTGATCATTCTGTTAGCACATGGAAGACTTAATGAGAAAAAATGGTGATGTAGCTAGATCGAGTATCATTAAGTTGTAGAACAACCGATTAGTGAGGTTAGCAATGTAATGCTGCAACAGGCTTGGAAGAACTTAAAATTTGTTGTAAAATAACAGGAAATTTGCACTTCTCCAACTCACAAGTGGTGAGGCTCCTGTATCTTGCCTCTCAAAGCCCTAAACTAGTACTCTTCCATTTTCTCTCAAAGTAAAGCTATATTGTCGTAGAATTTCTATTAAAATTTCTCTTCCGATTTCTCTATTTAGTCAGGGACGACTGACGCTTGAATGCTGGCAAGACTTTCTTCTCTAGCAACCTTATGCTATTGCTGCAGACTCTGGGGTTACAAGTTACATAAGAACGCAAGTTTGTTTACTTTAAATAGATCAGGGGAATAATCACCCTAACAATCGAGATATTGAGATCTTCACTAGAACATTTTTTAGTGAAACTCATAAAAAGAATTCTTTCCAATGTTATAATCACCGGAATTCCTTTCGAGAGAGCAATTGCTCACTTGTCTCCACTCTCCAGCAAAGAACTGTCATAGAATGGACGTGTATATTATAACTACTTATTTGCGGAAAACGCATGGAAAAATGAATTTTTCTTTCGATATTACGGGATATGATATCTGGGATTCATCTGACTAGTTCTTAGGGCCATGTACGCATGCCTACAAATGCACATGGCAGGGCATAAAAATAAAAAAAGAAATATCATGGGCTAACTATATTAAAATTATTTTGGTCTTCTATGGTATAGTTGCAGTTTGCTTCTTATGCATACCTCTTCATAAAAAATGAAATAAATTTACGAAAGGTGTCTTATTCCAGCCAACATCCAATGTGGACTCAAATACTTTCTCGAGAGAAAATAACATCTGAAAATTAGAAATACCCTAAACGGATCAAGACAACACAGCATATGAGCTGCAAAGGGCACTTAGCACAATGTTGTAGGTTTAATTTTTAAGGATTGTACTGGTTTGGATTTATTGTTTCATGGGCACCTGTCTGTTGTTGATTCTGATTGCTTTATTCGTTCAGCAATGAAAGCTTTTACAAGCCTGATCAGTCAATGCCGACATATAAATCATCATCATATATATATACATATATAGCTACCAAGCACCATTTAATTGAAGACTCAAGCCCCCAACACAGGATAAAAAAACATGTTGAAGAAATTGATCTGATCATGTGCAAATAGACAAGAAAAACAGTACTAACCAAGAGATGACGCTCCATGTCATTCCTGTACATCTGCGCATCCTTCGCGTATCTGCGATAGCGTTCTATCGTTTTTCTTGTACTGATACATCACATCATTTGTCAGTAGCACGTATTATAAGCAATGTATTGTATACATAGAAACATACATTAGAGAGATGAAACAAGATGTCCAAACTTAGATGTCTTATTGCATAGTAATAATATAAGGTTGTTTCATAAAACTATAAAGCAGTTAAAGGCGCTCCATTAACAACCCAATTGTAACCTTAAGTTATATATACGTACAAAGAATCAAAGTTCCTTTCACTTCTCATACTCCAAATTACAGTGAGAAATGCCCACGAACAAACCAAGACACCATAAATCTTTAATTCGCATTTGTAAAGTATAACTTATTTTTATCATCTGAAATTCTAGATGTACACTTGATCTTAGCCAAAAGACCGAGAAAGGTATTAAGAGATTATTGCAGCCTCTAAAGTCAAATTCTCCCCGTCAACTGATGGAAGATGGAGGTTTTTACGCAGACGAAATGCATTAAGAGATTATATAATAACCTAGTACCAAAAATTCAGTACAAATCGATCACCTCATTATTAAAAAGATATGCCATGAATGAACAAATTTTTTTCTTTCTGAATACCACACCGAATCTTTGAACTAATTAAAAGAAGAATCCCCTTGGTCCCTTTTTGTTCTAGTTCTGCCGTGAATATCCACCAACAACCTAGTTCAGAACCACTTCCCAGAAACTGTACTAAGCCCTCCATGTAATGATATCCAAGTACTTGCACTAATTAGATATATATTATACAATCAGAGGGGAAAATTAAAGGTAAAGTTAGCTCATAAAATAATGCAGTAGAAAAAAGCGATATTGTACAATAATCACAAACAATTTGCAACAGAGATGTCAGGTTTTATTCAGCATAATATCCAACATCAGCTGAAGAAATCAGTGGCTCAGTGTAAGCCGTGCAAGGAGATCGAACAAGCAATGTTTTAATCGAAACATATTCGTGGATTGGTGTTAAGTGCGTGCAGCTTACTCAGCACTTGCAAACTCGTAAAGCCTTCCCTTCTGCGAGAAGATGATCACCGCAACCTCAGCATCGCACAGAACCGAAAGCTCATAAGCTTTCTTGAGGAGACCGTTCCGCCTCTTTGAGAAGGTGACTTGCCTGTTTGTCGCATTCTCGATCCTCCTCATCTGAATCTTACCTCTCACCATTTTCTTCGATAATAGACGCTGTTGACACATTTCTTACTGTGCATCAGGGAAGAACCCTAAACGGATATCTCCATAAAACATGAAAAATCAATATAATAAGTAACTCACCAAAAATTTTCAGAGCTCTTCACGGGAAGAAGTGGTCTTCGCACTCGATGCCTTCAAGCTGAAAAATAAATAAATAAATAAACCCTAAAGTGTATATGAACTTTCACCACCCAACGGAAATGGCAGTAGCTGTACGAACTTGGCTTCTGCTCAGTGTCAAATTCAGGCGACGAGGAGGAGAAAATGGAAAAGTTTCGAAACCCTAGGCTTTACTCCCAGCTCAGTCAAGAAACCCTAGCTCCTGTTCAGGCATCGGCTTCGATTCCCGTCGACGTCGGCTATCTCATACTCTTTTTCCACCGGAAGAGGAAAAAGGAACACTTGAAACAAAAATTTCCAGAAGAGGAGAAGGACAAGAGGGAGACCATGGAAAGAGACGACGAAGTTTTAGGGAAAAATGGAAAAATAAAAGGAACAGGACGGAGATGACATGAGCTTGCTGTAAATGAGAGGGGAAGGGAACCACAAATTAACATTCAATATAGTTAGGCAAAAATGAATAATATCTGTACGTTGAATTTCATGCCTTACAAATAAAGAAATTATAATTATAAGTTTTAGTCTTTTAAGGGTTAACCCGACTCGAATGTCAAATAATAAATGTCTTTCGTATTTCAAGATAACAAATGGTATGTGCTGAAAGATAAGAAAAAATAGAATAATAAAAATAAAAATGAATGGAAATAATCAACTTGAGATTAGTGTAATTACTTCTTTATTAGATTTCAAATGAATTATTTCAAGTTGGGAGGGTCGACGGAAATTTTTTCAAAAATCTCGATCGGATCGCAGATTAGTCTCGAGGTTATTGGGATGTTGCGTGATGCAGACTAAAAAAGAAATAATGGAAATAAGATTGCAAACCTGATCAGTATCTCGTTTCGGTAAAATTAAGAAAAGAGGGAAATTAAAAATGGAATATATTGATTGAACTGAAGAAACTGAAGTTCGGGAAAACACTGCATACTACGGGTGCACGCGCTTACCAGCTTACCAAAGCATGCACCGGGTACATGGAATACTTCCCCTATGACGTACGAGGATGGGAGTGTGCGCGCCAGGGGAGGAGAGAGAATATGATAAAAACAAGTGCGCAAAAGTTGCACCTGTCACATCATCGTACTATTGGACAGCTGGTGCAACCAACCACATGTCGACACGCCAGCACGACTTAGGTCTCCGAGTACAGCGACCTCGACCAATGGGGATGCGTCCGCTCCCGCAGGCCACACCCTCATTGGTGGTCGGCCGTTCATCTTTTATTAATAATAATAATATAATAATAATGTCCTCCTCCGTTTGTTTATTTTATTTTTCTGCATTTTATTTATTTCGGCAAGTAATAAGATAATATTTTGATTTCCAAGGCTGTCGGGAGGGCCTTAAAATTAAATAAATCCAGCCAGAAAAAAAAAAAAAAGGATCAAGGCATATGCGGGTTTATTATAGATTTTTGGATCAGTCTAGAATTCAGTGGATTGATCAGATTTATTAAAAAATAATTAAATTTTTTGTATTATAATAAATAAATAAATAACAAAGAACCCAATGAGAGTGGTATGGAATATTTACAGTGTAAAGCCTAAAATGGGGTGTACATTAACATGCAAGCCATAGGATCAAACGGTTTGATATATCACTTTTAAGCATAGTTCGATTTTCGCCCATAGAATTCTCGATCAACCACTTCAACCGACTCGTATCGATAAATAATTCGATCGTTAAGGTGTAGTTTACTTATGAGTTCGAGTCATGTGGCGACTTTATAAAAGGCAACTAACTAGAACATGGATAAGTTGCTTGAATTGGGGAAATGAATGGTTAATTTTGCATGGAAGATTCTGCTTTGTTTGTAGGCAGAAATTATGCTTTCCTTCTTATGGGGGAAAGCAATGAATTATGCCTTTTTCTTGCTAGGACCTCCCAAATATGTAAATTTATAAATATAAAAAATAAATACAGTTTAGAAGGTGAAGCCCAATGGGCCGGTCTTCTTCTGGAGAGAGGCCCATATAGAATTTGTGGGATGGGCCGCATCAGGCCCATGATGCCCTGTGCCTGTGCGAGCTCTAAACTAGACGGTCAAACACCTTCGACCAAATTTCTTCTTCTTCTTCAACTTCGATTTTCGTCGGTGTTGGGATCATTATTGCTGACGAAAAAGTTAACATTGAAACCAATTGAATGGAAACAGATATTCTTTCTTCTTCTTCTTCCTCTTCTTCCTCTTCTTCTTCTTCTTCTTCTTCTGCTCTTCTTCTCTTTCCAGCATTGCTTCATGATGTAATGGAAATTCGAAACAGAACACCTGCAGGATTTGGAGAAGATCTTCCTCTCACAAATATATATAAATCCACTCTCATATATAACAATTAAGCTGAAGCAGTCACAGGGCAACTCTCCTTTGGCATATATTGTCATCGTGATGATATATATGTATTGATAAGCTTACATATATACATACATACTAATGTGTATGGAATGAAAAGGAAAAACCATATCTGAAAATGGCAAAAAATTGCAGCTGCATGAAACAGTCATCACCGGACCTAGCTAGCTAGAAACATGCCAAGTAAGAGATGCCCTGCACTTGGGTTAGCTTACCCACAAGTATTTCATCTCCTTCCTCGATTTCATTGCTAGCTATCTAGAGCTCCGAACCTTTTCTATATATGGGGAGCTTTTACATATATGCGGAAGGGAAAGGGGTTAAGCCACTGAAACCCTGACAGCATATGCCATGGATATCCCACACTTGGAAATTAGAGAGTAGGGTAGGGCTGGGCTCTTTGCTTTTGCAATTGCAAATGGTTCTTTCAATCCAAAAGTTATCTGAATTATTATGAGTGAGGTTATCTCCGGCAGCCATATATATATATCTGCCTCCACAATATTCTTCCTCCATGGGTGTAAGGGAAATAGTAGGAAGGAAAATAAAGAGACGAAGAAAATTTTACTTAGGAGAATTGGAGTGCAAGTTACGCAAACAAACTTCTCCCTGTAGCAAGCATGGAGCGAATTACGACCTAGGAATGCGGAAGTCACATAAGGCACAGGGGTGGTATGGTTCTCAGGACATGTCCCACGCCATTCATTTATCCCTTGGCTTGCACTCCGGGATGGACTTCCAACACGACAGCGAATTGCCTCCTGGGCAAACCTCCCATCTTCATTGTGTGTTTCTGTGATAACGAGGCCGAGTCCAAGGACCACCTCCTCTTTAGTTATAGAAGCACTTGCCCCATATGGGAGTCTATCTAGAATTGTATTCACATTCTTCAATGGTCAGGCCCATGGGATGCTGAATTACAACAGGCCATTTTGATTAGCAAAAGTCAAGAGTTTAGATTCTATTATCTTTATAATCCTGTGCTAGCTCTGGATACATATATATTGTATGGGCCGAGCGAAACGATAGAATTTTTATGAACATCTACAGACCCCTTCACATTTGGTTGAGAAAATTTTGAGCATTTCCAAGAGTAGAATTAAGTCACAGAATACTCTGTTAGCACGCATGCCGAGTGACCCTATTCAAATGTAAATTTTGTATAAATCTCTTGAATGAATGGAACTTTGGAATTATCAAAAAAAAAAAAAAGAAGAAGGGAGGTACGAGTTGCCATCGATCCCTCCCTACCTTCGTACTAGAGAAGGTCTTGAGCTGAGCTTGGGTTGGGCTCTTCTCGGTTCGCTCGACAAACCAAAACAGTAGACCCAGGGGATCCTCATATTGGCACACTAATGGGCTGGGCCTCTTTGTCGGCCCATTGGACCAAACATCTTGCCTTTCACCCGCTTTAGCTAGGAACATATAGGAGACAATAGAAAGCAAGAAATGCATCTCATTCAAATAGTTCTCTTTCTCCGTAAACTAGAGAGGATGCATTCAAGGCCGCAGAGCCGATCATAAATTTCACATAATTGATTGAGGAGACCATAAGTTCATTCCTTCCAAACCAAGTGTCTATATCCACACACATTCTTCCTCTATTCCTCGTGAATTCCCTCGTTTGGGGAGCACGATCGACCCATATATATATAAAGCCCTTATACATACACCGAGAGTAAATATACTTGGAAAGTCTACACTTGTGTCCATCCGTTCTATCTTGTATGTAACGGATCACCTGAGTGCCTTTCGGCTCTTGGTGGGAGTAATCTTAATGACCAGACCCGGGAAGACATCGTCCGGGTCATGGATGTGAGGGTTCCTCTCGACGATGAACGGGTCCCCACACTCGTCGCTGATCGTCTGGAGGGTCTCGCCTTCCCCCACCACGTAAATCTCATCGCATGGCCTGCGCCGGAACTGGCATCCTCTTAGAGTACCCGAGAGATCACTGGAGCTATGATCATGAGCTGCTTGATCATCTCTAGTGGAGGACACCAGGATTAGGCCCAGGACGGCCACAGCACAGCACCACGAGGCAGCATCTGCGATCCCCATGGATGCTTTTATGAACTTCTTGTTCCTTGAAGAAGAAGAAGGAGGAGGAGGAGAGGCTGCCATTGAAGAAGAGGAGGAGGACTTTGATGGAAACGGAAGAGGGAACCAGCTGCTCTCTGGAGTTACCTTAGAGATTATATATAGAGAGAGATAGAGAGAGAGAGTCCACTCTGTGCTGATGAATCTAATGTGTTTGGTGTACATATTATATCTCATAAGCGAATGGGGAAAAATGCTATCAACTCATTTGTAAATTTTATAATTAATAAAATATTTAGTACATTATTATTAAATATTACATTATTTTTTATTTATTAATAATAATTATTATTTAGATATAATTTGGCATATTTGCTTACGTGTGAAACATTCATTGATTAAATTCACCATATTATCTATGAACTCGGCTCACCTAAGAATTTTGTAGTGAAAGCGTTCTTAACTACCAATAAAAATAATTATTAGTATTATAGTAATATATTAAAATATTATCAATTTATAATATATGTATTATGTGATATAATTATTGAACAGAGGACTGTAAGAGAGATGGAGACACGGATGGAGCAGACTAGCTGGGAAGAAGGGAGAGAGCTCAGTCATTCACTTTTTTTTTTTTTTTGCTAAAAATGAAATGCTTCAAGCTATAAAAAGGAAGGAAAATAAAGAAAATTTTACTAAGACGAACTGAAGTATGAGTTTGAAATTAATAATGTTAAACGTGTCAGAAACGATTTACTTTGAAAATGAAAATCGAGATGGAGATGTTTGATAAGGAGGGCACGAAAATTGGAAGATGGTGTGGGTGGGGAGGGACACCCGACGACGTACGAAATGGGCAATATCTGGAAACGCAAGCTAACACGTCCACGTAAATTAAAGCTTTAATTCATTGAATCAAATTAACTTGCAGTTACTTATTTGAGGTGATTGGATTTTGATAAAAATATGCTGAAAATCTCTCTTTTTTAAATACCATTAATTATGGAGTATAAATGATTATTTCTCAGATAATACACTACTGATCATACGAAAGAAACAAAACGAAAGGTCATTTTTGATATTTCTCCCGACGGAATTATGATGCTCTTACTTTGACACTTTGATTTTCCCGATCAGATAAATGTTTTTTTTTTTTCAGTGTATAAAGTAAGTTTAGAAGAGTCAGAAATGATAAAAAGTAAAAAAAAAAAAAGTGTATAAAATTTCACTGATGAGATAAACTCATGACCACTAAATTACAAGACGGGAGCGGTACCAACTGTATTAAATCTTTTTTCGCGATCCTGTATGTGAAATATCTTGTCGCCTAAACTTATACCACATTTTGATCGAAACTATTGAAGATAATAAATTAAATATAATTAGTTAGTTGCTTTGTAAGATGTTAAATCCATATCCATTTATAAATTTAAACTAATTGACAAGTGGTAACACCTGATTTTTTTTATATTCCAATTATTTTTCTTAAATATCGACACGATGGGAGACTTATTATTAACCTTCAACACTGTACACCCAAGGTGTGAGTTTGGGAGGGGCATCCCTAGTGGTGGGACTTTGGGAGGTCCTGCGTTCAAATTCTCAGAGGTGCATTCCTCGTAGGTAGAGACTTTATAGCTCTCGAACCTGTAAGGTTTGTTTGGCTTGACCGGCACACGTGGTTTGTGTGCTATTACGTGTGCCCCGAGGAGGAGGTGTTGTAACTACCGTCAGTCAAGTCCGGAAGACTCGAATACCTGGGTCACAAAAAAAAAAAACACTAAAAAATTTGATGATGTCGAGAGGAGTACATACTAGTAGAGCAATATAACTTTTCTATTGAATCGAGATCATCGACCCAAACTGCTCATATCATCATACTATGTATGGTCGGTCGATGATACTACCGGATTTAATTTAATTGTCGTCCGACAAATTTCCAATTATTGATTATGGTATGGTACCAACTGTATTAGGTGAGCTACTTTCAAGGATAATTGCATTAATGTGCATGTCGCATGCATGAATATGATTCCGAGATGGAAGAGGAGTGATCGATGAACGGGTTTGTTGAAATAATTAGTTAAATGCTCCCTTTTCTTTTAAATAAAATTTTATATTCGAACTTTATATGAATGAATAAGATCCATAATTGTCAGAGTTTCATACATTATCAAGTCTATCGTGTTGAAATTGAATCAGTCATAATTTATTAGATTTTTGAGTTGTAATGATACATACGAACCGAAGAATGATGAACAATTAGGAATCCATACAAAAGTTTGCACAGAGAGAGAGAGAAGAATGGGAACCCGTAGAATCGAAACAAAAGTGCTATTATGGACGGATTTCATAAGTCAACTTGGGTTAGAAGAAGACGCGGAATGGGACCGAGACCCAAGTGGAAGATTTTGGAGGTTTATGGTTCTTGCGCGTTCTCTAAGTCTGCTCTAGGGACCAGGACCCAAGACCGAAACGCAAGATCTGACCGAGTCCATTGCAATTGCATCCTCGGTTAGCTCTTACTTGTCAATCGAAATCATTTTGAATGTGACGGGGATCAACTCCGCGTGATACGATATTGTTTCCTAGTATCTATCCATATAATGAGTTCGTCTGCCATAGTACAGAGTTTAAGGACCCAATTGATGGGTCGAATAGACATGACCGATTTATAGTATAGATTCTGAAAGATATCCGTTCAAGAGGCACTGCTCATTTCGATCGCGGTTCACACGATTTTACTTTTAAGAAACTAGCTTTCAGAGAAACAATATACTCTCAAACCTTTGTATTTGGCAAGAAATTCTTAGGGGAGTCGAGTTCACAGATGATATGGTGAGTTTCTTAACCAATGAATGTTTAACACGTAACCAAATATGTAAAGGTATTTAACGATTATATATTATATATTTATATATTTATTAGTAGAGTTCGAGAATGACACGAGGATTTGAGCTCTTGTATGAATTTCTCTCACTTGGCACTCTTTTTTTTTTAAGCAATTTGTTGGGTAAGTGGAAATTTTGGGCTTAAATAAAGAAAGCCCTATAAGGAAAATTGAGGCCTCTCTAATTAATTGGGCCTGCCTGCTCAGAGGGCATGCAGAGCCACAGAATTTTGTGGTGAGCGGCATCACCATGTTCACCGGAAATACCTGCCCCCTTTGTAATATTAGAAATTTTAAGTTTATTTATAAATATGGTCAGACGAACTGAATAATTAAGATTTAATCCTAATATTGCTAAAATAACAAATCAAAGACTTGATATAGTTAAAATTTTTTTTTAATAACTTCATCTTAGCACGAGACAACATAAACAATTCCCGAAGGACAGTTTATGTCGTGGCAGCAGATGTCCGGAGGTGCCGCGCACTGCCTCAGATATGCCCGCCATGTCGCGGAATAGCTACGAATCATCTCATTGGAACTACGTTCGCTGGCTGTCCTCTGTCATCGCATTTGGCATTTGATCACGTGGCTAGATCGCAGACGCCCACGTGGCACGCCGAGAGTTGTCTCCGACACCACATCGAAAGTCATTCACGAGATTGGGCGCTCTCTCTCCCTCTCTCTCTCTCTCTCTCACCGTCTCCTTCATCACTTGCTCCCACGATCTCTCTCTCTACACAATCAACTCTCTGCTAAATTTCTCTGACGACCTCATCTCCCTACATTTCATGGGCTGGATTGGATGTCTCTCGAGACTTTTTTCCATCATGATTGGGTAGAAAAGATATCTGCCGGATTCTTGTTCATCCACATCCACTGACCTTCGCCAGAGATCTCCGAGCCTCTCGCGACTCCTTGCGTTTCTCGTTATCCTGGTCAGATGTCTCGCTACCGCTCGATTCTCCTCTCCGTCACGCTGTTCTCTCTCCTCGGAGCCCTCGACGCCAGCACAGGCGACGCCGATCCGGTCTACAGGTAAACTCTCTCCTTCTTTTCATCGCTATTGTCGTGAATTGAGCTCCGTCGATTTCACTCTCTTCTTGTGTGTGTAGGTCGAGTAAATGCGGCAGTCTTGTGAGACCGCTTCCTGTAAATCTTTTCTTGTTTCTTTTCTGTAATTGCTCACGAATTAGTCATGGATGATGAAGCGTTTTACTTGGTAATCTGCCATACGCCCGAAATAAGAAGTTTTTGCACGCACAGATTTGTCGAATCACTAATTCTGGCTTCTGAACGATCCGTATTTGTTAAGAAATTATTTCTCTGAGGTTCAGGAATCATCTCCAGTTCAATCCTGAGGATCTCCAACGTTCTTAATTAGGGAGCTAACTAACTATCCGTTTTTTCCTTTTTAGGTGAAAGAGCTAACTATCTGTTGATTGATTTTTTTCCTACTCTTTCTATGTTCTGCTCATAAGCCCCAAATCTTCCAAAGACGGCAGCTTGTTGGCTGGAAATGTTGGCAGCAACAGCTGACAGCAGTGATTATTTCTTCGTTTCTTGTTTGATTCTTCCGACAGCTGGGCCTAGGTGAACCTTCGTTGTTTGTCACATGCAAAAGAAACGATCCTCAGTTCTTTTTATTCTTAATGATGTGGATAATGGAGCAGTCAGGGTGCTGCTGATAGCAGGTAGTGGCGTGAAATGGGCTGGCATTCAATAAACCTTCTCAGTTCTTTGTTTCTCATCTTGATCTCAAGAAGTACAAAATAAAGATTGACATGAAGATTTGATGGGGTTGGGAGAGCTCATTTAGCCGTTGTGTCTGTCATGCTTTGACTGGTAGAATGGAGATCTTAGCTCATTGCCCACGGCTTTTTCATGTATTATGGTTTTCCATGAAAGCTGCTTCTCCACATTTATCTAGAGTTGTCCTGACCTTCTGTTGCTTCTTGCTTTTCAAGGTCCTGCGTTGCACATTGTGAGAAGTCAGGGTGTGTTGGTGACAAATGCTTCCAACACTGTAAATTTTCTTCTGATGGGAAACCTATTGACAGTCCGCTGCACATGCAAGAACCACTTTATCTTCGCTGGAAACAATGGGACTGCCAAAGCGACTGTCAATATCACTGCATGCTCTCGAGAGAGGAGGAAAGAGCGAAACTTGGTGAGAGTCCTATAAAGTACCATGGAAAGTGGCCATTTCAACGCATGTATGGGATCCAGGTCTAAACATTTCATTCCTTTTGAATATGCTACTTTCTTTGGTTATCATCTTGGGCGCAACCTGTATCAAGCAACTCTCATGTCTATCTTCAGGAGCCTGCTTCAGTCGTCTTCTCTGCCCTCAACCTTTCGGTGCAATTTCATGGCTGGCTATCCTTTTTCATCCTTGTGTATTACAAGTTACCTTTGAAGGCCAACCGGGGAACTTTCTATGACTACACTGGCCTGTGGCATATCTATGGGCTCTTATCAATGAATTCCTGGTTCTGGAGTGCTGTCTTCCATAGTAGGTAAGCAATCACCTTCATAGTTTTACCTCTCATCCTTTTAATACTGTGGCAACTAGAGATGATGATGTTGTCTACGAGAATCTGTGATTTTGTAATTGGATCAGCTGTCAGAGTTCCTTAGCAACCTCTGTTTTCTTTTCCCCCTGCTTATTCCAGCGTAGAGCAGGTTAATGGTCCACAATCCACAACATATCGCTATCTATTCTGCATACCAGAAACTTTCTTTTTCTGGATCATTATTAAGCATATCGATGCTCTTTCCTTTAACACAGTTAATTAATGTTCTGTTTTTCTTTTCCATGTATTTTAATGCAATTGTAGAGATGTGGGTTTGACAGAGAAGTTGGATTATTCATCAGCTGTGGCTCTGCTCGGGTTCTCCCTTATTTTGGCCATCATGCGAGCTTTCAACGTGAGAGTTGAAGCTGCAAGGGTCATGGTTGCCGCCCCTCTCATAGCATTTGTAACGACACACATTCTGTATCTCAATTTCTTTAAGCTAGACTACGGTAAATGCATCTGCATCCCAACTTTATGTCATCATCTAAAATATTGAGCTCCTGCTGTCCGCTATTTCTTCTCATGTATGTCATTGTCAATATCTCTTGTGATGGGCTTCTCCAGCAAAGTGCATATTCTTGGCAACGCTTCACTTGCAAGTTCCTGTTTTCTGAAGTGAAGTTATTGACATTGAGTTGTCTACATCTCTCTGTCATAATTGCAACTGGTATCTAGTTAGTTGTGGTAATATCATTCAGACCTCTCATCTAATGCAGGGTGTGACCTCCTTTACGCGCTTCTTGAATAGGTTAGATTTATCTTTTCCCTGGGATTATAATGAAGATGTTAATAGACCTGGTTAGCCCTGTGGGAGTCAAGTCATCACCCAAAAAGGAAGACTTAAACAGCCTTCCATGATGAGAGTCATATGCAGAAAATCTCTATACTTACTCCTAGTTAACGGGTCTGGCAGTTTCTTATTCTATTGCATGTTGACGTCTGTGCTGCTTTGTGAAATGGTTGATATAATCCTCCAATCTTGTAGAGTCAATAGAATGATGATATAAAGCTTAAACAACTGTTTTCCTTCCATAGGATTGAACATGAAGGTTTGCGTAGCCATGGCCGTTGCTCAGCTTCTGATATGGGCGGTTTGGGCTGCGGTGAGCCGTCACCCATCGCGATGGAAGGTGTGGGTGGTGGTTGTGGGTGGAGGCCTCGCGATGCTCCTGGAGTTGTTCGACTTCCCACCCTATCAGGGTCTGGTGGACGCCCATGCTCTCTGGCATGCCAGCACCATCCCGCTGTCATACCTCTGGTGGAGCTTCATTCGGGATGATGCTGAGTATAGGACCGCAACTCTCCTGAAAAAGGCCAAGTAAAGAAGAAGCTGTGCCTCTTTTGTCCACGGACAGGTGATATTCAGATTGGTGAGACATACGAATCTGTGCTACGACTGATTTTTTAACCGCTTTCTCACGAATAGGCTATCTCTTGTAGTTACAAGCTGGTTGTCTCACTTTTTCAGTTTTTTCCCGATAGAGGATTGGTCCATCGGCGGATACAGGATTATCAGGTGTAGTAGACAGCACAGAGTTTGTGTTTTTTCCTGTGAGTTTGATGTACTCTGCCGATTAACACCCAATATCCGTCGGGTTTGGATTGCTTCTTTGATCTAAAAGTGACATCCGAGGGGTGTCATGTGAATGTGATTTTCTTGTCCCGCTGCTCATTTGTCTGTGAAGGGAACTGTTGGTTTGTCATCTCCTGTCAGTCACAGGCGGCGAGTATATTGTGTTTGGTCGTTCATTGTTTTGTTTGTTCCTCGTCGAGCGGTGGCAAGAAGTTCACGTCAAGCTGCCCAGTCCATCGATCGAATTGGCGACCATCTCACATCATACCTATACCAGATTGGGGATGGCAAAATAGACCAGACCTGCCCCGGTTCGGAGCAGGTTTTACTCAACCCGTGCACAGGTCAGGGCAGGCCTGGGTCTGACTGCTGGCCTGCCCTGTCGCGCCCTGCTCATATTTATATATTGTTATACAATATAATTATATATATTAAAATTGATTTACTTGATTTATGTATATTTATATATTAATAAATTAGATAATAATCGTTTTGTTTTATTAAAATTATGTAAATTCTTAATTTTTAAAATTTATTTAATTATACCATTATAAATGTGTAATTTTATATTATATTTTACATACTATTAATCAATTGCTCTCACGAGTGACCCGACCCGTGCCCCCCAAACCGACCCGGCCCATTACCAACTCTATACCAGATGTCTTTTGATGAATTTGGGCCTCATACTAGTCGAAGGCCCATTCAGCTACATGCATGCGCCCGGCCCAGGCGGTAGTACACTCCCTCCCATTAAAAAAAAAGTTTGATGAAGTGATACTGTTTTTGATTTATAATCGAAGGGTCAAATTTTATTTTTCGCTATCGGAATTTCATCCTACCCTTTTATTCTCTCATTCCCCTTGTCTTCTTCTTGCTCCGTGGACCTTTGAATTTTGAAAACCATGGGTTTGTGTGTTGTTAAATTGCGGAAAATAATTTACCAAAAAAATTATGAAATATGATAAGGTTAAAATGAAAATTTAATAACATTCAAATTTTAAATTACGAATTGAAATGTTAAATTATTTTGTTTTGGTAAGTACATTAAATTATTGTGTTAAAATATAAGTTGGCATTCAAGTTTGATAAATATAAAAATAAACAATTGTAAGATTAATTCTGATTTATGTATTCTCTATATTTATATTTTAAATGTGAAAATTTTACCAATCACGTTATAAAATATTAACTCTTATAATATCATGTCACAGTGAAGTTCACACAGTATATATCTCTGTCCATTACTGTATCATAATCCGAACTCGAACCACATCCACCTAATAAGGAGTAATACTTGCTTGACTATAAGTTTTCTTTAATTTATAAAACTCGAACTATGATCTTACTTTAAAAAAAAAAAAAAAGGATACCGAACCATGTAAAATAACTCGCGTTGTTTTTCGACATAATCCAGGGATAGATACCGAACAAAGCTAACGACTTAAACGACTTCGAAAAATTATGGAGAGTATTAGAATGACGAGTCTGTCGAGATAGATAGCTTAATACCTCCTCTTTTCAAGTAACTGAGTACGCGTCATGGTCAAAATTTTTATCCATGGTAAGTGAAATCAGACAACAATATGGTAAGTGGGATTTGCAGGGGGAAGAGAGAGAGGCAACTTCATGCACACAAACCATGTTATATATGACGAGGTCCATTAATTGCTAATCCACTGCCAGATATCGATATTAAATAACTTGAAGAAATATGAAAAAAGGTTGTCCCTAGCTAGTCCACTCTCAATATGTTCAAAATAACTTTAAAACCACCTCAAAACGTCGCAACGCATCGTCGTCAACGGGATACATCGACCGTTTCTCGACGACCATGTTCTTTCATCTCGACCCCCTCCCCCAGCCACCTGTTCATAAGTAGGAGAATTCATAACTAGTACGCATCTGCCTAGCTCTCTTGCTCTCTGTCTCCTTACCATACACAAGACACGAGAAAGGCGCGTATTGTACAGAAAGGTACGAGTTGTCATGGTTCGGTCCTTTAAGAGGTAATCATCATATGCCTCTAATGCCTAATGGCACACCTGTTTTTCTTTCTTAGGGTTTTTGACGCATAATGGATCCCGAGGTGGAAGCTCACTGCTCATCTGCCGAGATGGCGAGGAGCTCCCTCGTTAAGATTCGAATACTGGTCGTGGATGACGACTCCACTGCTCTCCTGGTCGTGACGGAAGTCCTGAGGAAATGGAATTATGAAGGTATAATTTGCTATTTGACTTTTGACAATCATAAGATCCCATGCTCTCTCATTCCTATTCTTTCTTGTGTTTTGTTTTACGAGATTTCCCCTTTTCAATCTCTTGCTTGATTGATCATAATTAGGACAGGGTTTGTTTTATCTTTTTGTAGAATAATGCTGTGTTAGAGATTTGGAGCAGTCTATAATTAATTCGTTAGGTATTTGAAACAATCTGTACTGATGTGTTAAAGAATGATCACTTTATTATACATGACATGAGTAACGGTACATTTCGTGGCAATGCATCACATGATTGAGAAGAATACATATATATTTATACATATTTGTGAAATAATGTATTGTTAGAGATTTAAAGCAGTATGTACCGATATGTTAAAACAATGATGAATTTATTATAGATTTAAAGCGATATGGTTCGATATGTGTTAGAGAATGATCAATCTATTATACACAACATCGGTAATGGCACGTTACGTGACAACACATCATAGGATTGGGAATGATGTTTATTTTTTTTTTTGTAAAATAATTTGTTATGCAATATTTGAAACAATCTGTACTGATATGTTAAAGTGATTTAGATATTTGAAATAATTTACGCTGATAGGTTAGAGAATGATTATTTTATTATACATGACATGAGTACGATACTTTATGTGGCATCATATTACGGGATTAGAAAGGAGATTTTTGAAAATAATCCGTTGTTACATATTTGAAATAATTCATATTGATATATTAAAATAATAATTAATTCGTTAGAGATTCATACAAAGATTGATTTTTTTTTACACGCAACAAGCCATCTACGCATTATATGTAAGATTTTCTGCACCATTTGAGGGTCTTTTGCCACTCATTATGGATGCACGGTTTTGCTTGTAGTTGCCCTGCGTCTGCATAAACTTCTCATTTACTGGGAAATTTCAGTGACGGGAGTGATGCATCCCATGGAGGCGATATCTACACTTCGGATGAGTCGGGGACTGTTCGACCTCATCGTGACCGACTACCATATGCCCATTATGAACGGGATCGAACTCCAGCAGCGTGTCCAGGAAGAATTCGACCTACCCGTCATCAGTAAGTTTAATCACCGTATTCCATTTCAAATACGAATCATTTTATACTGTTATTCTGATTCGTACGTAATGATAAATGGCTCGTCTCGATCGATGTTACTGCAGTGATGTCAGGTGACAATAACGAGTACGTGATGCTGAAGAGTTTGGAGTGCGGGGCTGCCTTCTTCATCCTGAAACCGGTGAAGCCAGTCGATTGTAAGAATATATGGCAGTACGCCGTGGCGAGGTCGAACAAGGGAAAGTCCATTATGGTTCCCAAGAGCATCAGTTCCCCGGCGGCGGCTGTGCTGGTTGAAGAAGATCCAAGTCGCGTGCAAGCTCTGGTGAATGTAAGCTGCAGGGAAAATGGTCTGAAAACGAAAGCACAACCCAAGACTAAGGCCAAGGGCCAAGTTAGCATGAAGAAACCAAAGGTTGCCTGGACAAACTTCCTTCACAACAGATTCCTACAAGCTGTAAACTTTATAGGAATTGAAAGTAAGATCACTCGTTGCCCCCCTTCTAAACTTCTAGCTCCCGCGGGATTCAAGTGACTGTGACATGTACGTATGCATATAACTGATGGATTTGCTTCCTTTTACATGTTCTCTCAGAGGCTGTTCCGAAAAAGATTCTCGAGCTGATGAATATTCCGGGATTAACCCGACAGAATGTGGCGAGCCATCTGCAGGTATGCTCGTGATTTGCTTGTATATATATAAATTAAATTGAATTTTCTAATTTGTGCACAGGTCATTGATCCTTCCTTTATGTACTTGCTTTTATGGTACTGTCTCAGTCATGAGTGGCAACTCAAATCAAGAGTTTCCATTCCAATATTCTTAATTTGGGAGAACTTTCTCTACCTAGCTAATTGACAATTGAATTCGTCTCGAGCAGAAGTACCGGATCTTCCTCAGACGAGTCACGGAGAAGGGGAGGGAGCACTTGATGAGCTCGAGCAATGTCTTGAACTCGAACCCGGGCTTATTCTTCACCGCTCCTCAACCTCCATCGATGATAAGTTCAGCGACCAGAGGTGGATATCCCCTTCTTCCGATGAGCCAACTCCGCTCACCGTCGCTCCAGCACGGGCTGCACAGGATGAGTTCCCCAGCCGTCTTTAACAGTTGCAGCACACTGGATGTCAACCGTTTCCCCTCTGAAGAGGCAGCCTCTGGCAGCCGGGCCGGCCTCAGTCAGCAGTTTTTTGGCACCACCAAGGACGCTCGTGCTATTCTTCGGTCCAGCATTTCTTCTTTTCGGCTAGATCTCCTGAATAATACTCGAGATCTCTCCCAACATTCTGCTGCTAGTGATATCTCCACCGTCCTGGTTTCAAAGCAAGTGTTCCAAAACCAGTTAATCCAAGCAAGTCAGGGTCCGATTATCACTCCTAATCCCAGCCTTCTGGATTGCAGTTCCTGGAATCACGAGCTTGGCCTTGGAAACTGCTCCTCAAGTCACGGAAGCACAGCCTTCCCGAGGATTGCCTACCCGTCTGGTATGAATTCCGGCAACACCTGTATCAGCAAGGGCTTCGGGGTGAATACTAGTGAAGAGCAGCTCATCGCTACAAACCAACAGCTCAACAACAGCATCACAGACCGTGGGTTAATGGGTCCGGCATGTGACGACCAGAAGGAGCAAGGAGAAAATGTTGTGGTCGGTCCGACGATCATCCCTTCGAATCCCAGCAACAACTGTTATACCCCACAGCTCTCAGACGGAGACCTCTTCGACATATTATCGGATCAATGGCTGAACCTGGTATGAACCATATCAGCACACGAGCAGGTCATCGTTAACTTGTTACATTGGGTGATTATCCAATCTGCTTTAACTTAATTTGTTTTTCGTGCATCCGAGCCTACTCTTGGTACACAGGATAATGAAGAGATGCTGCAAGCCAGTGCCTTCATCAATGACTCGATTGAAGACCACCGAGTTGCAGAAGAGAATGCTCCCTGGGATTATGAAGAACTCTTGGGCCCGGAAATGTCTACAAACGTACTGACCTTCACCCTTTAAATATTTACATAACTGGAGATTTATATGCAAATGATTCATATTATTAGATTGTTGAATGATCAAGTAATCAAGCATGCTTTCTGATATGTGCAGCAACCGGCCGCTGCAGAGCCCGGAAACACACATGAAGTGGAGCAAACCATTTCCGGAAATGATACATCTGAAGATTTTGTGAGTTCTTCTCTTCGAGAAAAAATAAAACCATACATCGATCAGCATGCGTGATCAGAAAGATCTAACTAACTTAATAAACCTAATGTTTCGGTACTGTTCAGGATTTCGATTATGATTTTATCAAGTGTCTACTGGCAAGCCCAACAATGGATTGACCGCCCGAGAATCATCAGCTTGTGAATTTGCTTAGGAGTTGCATACGGAGACTCACCGGGTGGATTTGTTCAGAATTTGATGATAGCCATTGTGCTGATATGTATTTTAACTGATTGGAGAACAATTGTTTCAGACTTGTGAATTTGGATTAGATCTTGGACAGGATGTTTACTGTGGTTTTTTCTTAGATTTCATGCATCGCATTGAAAATATCGAATGGACCGATATGTCACGGTGCAATGTTTTTCGATTCGATTATCATGGAATAATGTGGTATATTTTAGGACTTATTTAGTTTGTCATTGCAGCTCTTATGGCTTTCTGCAAAGATGGTTGTTTTCTTTCCAAGAGTGTAAGTTTTTGCAATTAGGGAGAAGGTTCGGTGCAATATTACCATCATCGATCTGGGACTAAGAGGTCCCGATTCAATTTTCGTGAGTGGTACTTCTCGTATATTTTTTTATACCCTCGTTATATTCTCTTGTACCAATCCAATGGGTTTCTTTCATATATAGAAAAAATCGCAATAAATAATTTCTAAAAAGAACGTTTCTTTGTTATTTATGAAAAACAAGCGAAGGTGATTTTAGTGCGCTGACATTACCACTAATGGATTTTAACTAATCCTAATCAATTCGGCAAGATTGATTAAATGTTAAAACTCTCAATATGAATTTTTTCTATTAAAAATACTTAATCTCGAAGCAAGTGGTTAAACTGCATTTTTTTATATCAAGTTGGGGCCAAAGTTAAATTATTTTATTCCTATAAGGTTCTTTTAAAAGATTTAGTTTAATTGAGGGTCTTTTTTGCAAATTCCGTCGAGATGCCACCAGACGCCCTCAAGAGAGATTTTATTTTTTTCTGCTTTCCCAACTGGAAGATATCAGCACTTCCTTCCTCTCTTTCGTTCGCCTAGGGTTTCGAATCTGCTGCAGACGTATCGGTAGCCGCTCTCGGAAGGTAATAAACCAATCAGTTGCTCTGTCAATAATCAGATTATGTAAATTTGCCAATCAAAATAGCAACTTGTTGCTCATTTTCTTTCGGAGAAAGTACCCGGAAGGGCAACGTTTCGGGGGATCTCGTTATCGGGTGGATTGTTGATTGTAGATGCTGTGATTATGGATCTGCGCCTCATATCTGTCGTATTGGGCAGTGCTCCAGGACTTCTCTTTCTCAACGAAGAATTTTCCTATAGCTTGCATCTGTGTTTGGTTTTGGTAATCTTGAGCTCCACAGCATGCGTCTGGCTGCAGCTGTAATGATAGTTTTTTGCATGATCTGGGTCTTCTTGGACTGCAGCCTGCTAG